>JABFDZ020000008.1:24169446-24195305 GCA_019775955.2 Pollimyrus isidori
CCTACTGGTCATGTAGACCGCTGTGGATGGCAGTCACCTGCCCAGTCGAACCTAATAAAGAGCTCAGGTCTACTGAAAACCAGCATGCCCTACTGGTCATGTAGACCGCTGTGGATGGCAGTCACCTGCCCAGTCGAACCTAATAAAGAGCTCAGGTCTACTGAACACCAGCATGCCCTACTGGTCACGTAGACCGCTGTCGATGGCAGTCTCCTGCCGGCCAAGCCCGAGGCACATTAGTCAAGGAGACATGGGAATGCAGCTCATCTCCAAGCTGAAAAGTTCTTGCACGCCGGACGCTTGCGAGGAGGCTGAAAGCGGAGGTGGGCGGAGGGCATGCGGAGGGCATGCGGAGGGCATGCGGAGGGCATGCGGAGGGCATGCGGACTCACCGGCACACTTGGTCCTGGTGATGAGCGGTGGGCCCGGCTGCCCCGTGCCCCCTTCGCCGGGACGCGTCAGGAGCACTCGGATCTCGTACTCCGTGTCCGGGTCCAGGTGCCACAGCTTGTAGTTGGGCGAGTTGACAGCGTGCGTCTCCGTCCAGGTCCCCGACGTCATGCGGTACTCCACCTCCTTCAGGATGATGGGCCCGTCCCCGAATATAGAGTTTGCGTTCAGCTGAATGAGGAGGTACGTGGGCCCCACTGCCAGTAACTGGGGGGGTGCGATGGGGCGTGGAGGCTCTGCGGAAAGGACAGAGAGGACAGGTTAGCTGTAGTGCTACAACAGGGCGTCTCCTTCAGTCCAACTTCAGGTATCATCTGCAGAGTATCCATATGGGACCCAACCACACATCTGTCTAGGTAACGAGGAAAGCGTTGACAGCAGTAACCGGATTTCATTCTGTTTTCAAGCGCTAATTTGTTTTATAATGATCGCACTGCATTTTGTGTCTGTTTTACTTTATCTCTCAATCAGCAACAAGACAATCCAGATGGCTTCTGATTCACACTGGCTGCAGCGGCGGGTTTGGCGAAACGCAGCAAGCAGAATGCGGCGCATTAATTAGCGTGCCGCTAAATGCTGAATCTGGATTCATATTCAATAAATCTCAATGGGCAACAAAATGAAGGATCTCAATAAGGGTAAGCATAGATCTTTTTTCAAGCTATATTCCTTATAATCTTTATAAAGTCTATTCTAAACTAGAACTTCAATATGTTCACTACTTGCTCAACGTGCTCACTGCTAGTCTCATCGTTTTTCTCCCCCCCATCTCATTTTTAAGTTGTATGGAAAAAACCTGCATTGCAGAGTTATTTAAAACGGCAGAGGACCTTGCATGAGGCTCCAGACCCTCTGCTGCCATGATCACCTGACATACTGCCCAAATAAAAATAAAAAAAACTTGCGCCCATTAGCTCTCGAACGCACGCCCATGGCAGCACAGATAATTTATGTGCCAGGCAGGCTACCCGTATCTGTCCTTTTTGAACGGCCCCTACCTCATGCTGCTGCCTGCCATTTCCCACCTCATTAATGTGTAATTACCTGTTCACAACCTCCTCTCTTTCATTTCCAGCCTCCCCCCACACCCCAAACGCATCACCTCCTAGCCCCTGTCAGGATATCAGTATGCACTCTACCAGTTCCCCAGCTTCAACCCGATCGCCGTTGCCTGCCGCCGAGTCAGGCCCTCTCGACGGAGGAAAACTTTGAGCCCTGACATCAGTGTACATATAAAAATAAAATTAAAGAAAAAACCCACCAGTTTTCTTGGAGACTTGAACATGAATGCTGTCTATTGCCTGGTATGACTTTGCAAAAAAAAAAACTGAGAAACTATGATGAATTAAAATGCTACTTTTGCAAAATAAAAAAAACGGGGCATTCACTCTACCTGGAATTCAGGGCCGGCAGTTTAAAAAGCAGACGTCTACAGTTCTGCAAATTCGCCTTCATGAAGTCATACTGCTTGAACTTTCCAAAGCCCCTTAAATATACGAGGCCCTAAACAAAGCAAAAACTTAAAATACTAATAAATACACAGCCCACATGGTGTAACGGGCTTCTTACAACTGAAGAAAGCATAATAAACGCAACATAGCGACAGACTGATATTTAACATGAAAAAAAAAAGAGGGAATTTGACAGACGCAAGGACAGAATGTGCTTTGAGTAAAAGACGGGTCAATTAATGACTCCAACTGTAAGAAATCAGTCTGAAAAGTTGAATTGCAAATTTCTCCATTGTTTTTTTTATGGGATGTGTCACTGTTCGGTTCAGCACGGGTTTCTCTGTGGCACCATCCGCACCCCGTGAGTCACAATGGTACAGTCCAAGCCCGACAGGTTAGTTCTGTAACGGGTGCGATTCTTCGTCCATCGGTCGTACACCACACCTCTCTCTCGGGGGTGTTCTCAGTACGCGCTCCCTCTCACCGGCAAAACCATCGTGCTCGGAACCATCCGGAACGAGGTGGCGGCCAGGGGCGCCAGGACACATTAGCATGTTGGCAGAGGGCTTCCATGGCTGGTCTTACAGGAATAAACAGCATTCGGCACACGGGGCAGCGACCACCAGCAGGAATCCTCGAGAAAGTGATCACATTCTGCTGCTCAGCATTAAACTACAGTTTTAGTTCTAAACACGATACAGATTTACCTATAAGTGACACGATTTGGTTTTGATCGCTCGTCGCCAACAAGATTTTTAGTTAATCCCATAGGGGACTATTACGGCGTTTCAATCACTGCAGAAGCTCACACAGCCACAAGAGCTGCATTTTAACAGCGGCTCTCCCTGAACTTGGACTGTTTTTAAGAGACTGACAGTAGCAATTACACACTACACATATTAGCAGATCGATAATGTTTCACAAAGCATGTTGTTAAACGGATCGATCGCAATTTGAAGACTATTCAACAATTTCGCGTTTCCGCTTAATGCCCTGTGCGCGTAGGTGACCGTCTCCCTGCCAGGTTGTAATGAACAATCTCGTGTAATTATAGAGGGCAGCACTCTGGGATCACGTTTCCGGCACTTGATTCCCAGCTAGGAGGTCAGTTTCAAATTCTAGGTAATACCGTTCCACTCCAAACCATAGTATTTAACCTCGGCAGTGTCAAACGTTAAGCCATAACCCTTTTGCTTTTCTAACGCTAAACTGCAAGAGGGGGCATGTTGGCCTCGACGAGCCTGTTTCAGCGGAGACGCTAACTCTCTCTTGGTAGAGAAAGGCAGCCTCGACGGCTAGAAAAAGAGAGCACAGGAAATATATCTGGATGGTCTTAACCACTCAAGACACGAGCCCTGTTAAACACAGGTGCTATTTATTGGTATTTCCTGACCACATAAGTATCCAGTCTTTAAAAAAAGCACTTTGAATGTTACGCGAGTCCACCAACAGCAACCTCAGGAGCGGGCATGGCGCCAACACAGCACAGGGTAGGGAGAAGATGACGCCAGTCTGGACTTGCGCAGGGAGACTGGGCCTCTCCAGTCTCCCGTGGCGGCGGACGGGCCGCTGATGAATCTTTCATCATGCTGCATTATTGCTTGGCCCAAACAGCACATCCATCTCGTGTGGCTGACAGGTGAGAGTGATGGCGCCGTGGACCTCGTATTACTGCTCCTTGAACCCGACCCCATCCATCTCTCGCTCCCGCTCGCTTGTCCGCCCTGCCGCGGCACGACTCACCCGTCCGGGGAGGGGGGTGCCCTGGATCCCCTGGGGGGGGGGCTGCCCGAAAAGGTAACCCGTTCTCTCATTTATTGCCCTGGCAGTTGACAGTTTCTCCCCTTCACCTTCAGAACCGGAGGGAATGTCGTCCCGAAGGGCCCTGCAGTTTGATTCGCCCGCCTCTCTCAGGAGTGTTTTGGTCTGAGGGATAGCAGACTGACACCAGGCCTGACAGGGTCAAATATGAAACCGCAGCGCGCACCAGCTCGGACTGATGCGGGCCCAGAATGGCTGGGCTGCACCCCCCAAAAACAGATCCACCCCCCCTTTATTCCCTCAAGCTCCCGCCATACATCACTATTGTCTAAAAGACGGCACAATCATTTCATCCCCCCCCCACAAACTTCATTTCCCAGCATATAACCTCTGCTGAAAAAAAAAAACAAACTACAAAAGTTAAATAAATCAAAATGATCAAAATAACCCCAGAGACACAATAGAACTTGGATTCATATTCTGTTATTTTTCCCCGTCTGTTTGTTGACACCCCAGCCCCCCAATCAGCAAGCCCTAAATCCCCCCTCTCTCTCGTCGTCCCGGTGCATCCGCGATTCCGCCCTCATCAGAGTTTAACAATCCCCCTTTGAACGCACGCTTGTCAGGCAGCCAGCTTTCTTCAGCAGCGGAGGAGCTGGCAGGTAAGAAGTTTTTAATCTACTTTTAAGAAAATATTTCCAAGCCGCCCTTACTGGCTGACAGTCATCTGCCGCCCTTCAGCTGGTTCGAGTTTATTTACTTCAGACTGAGGGCAGGGCGGGGGGGGGGGGAGGTTTGCCCCCTACTCTCGCGAGCTTGCCGGGGGCGGCAGCTGCACACGGCGCAGTCATTAGAACAAGAGCGTATTCCTGGGGTGAAACGTACACTGGAGCACACACCGGCGTGCACACAAACACACGCACATGCACAGCTGAAGATTCCGGGGATGCTGTCCTGACACACAAACCGAGCAATCAAGCTGAGGAGAGACCAGAGTAGATAAACACGTATTCCACAAACTGCAAGGCTAGCGGCTTATTAAAAATGCCCGGTATGTAAAAACGTCTGCTAAATATCGCGAAAATCCCGTCCTCTAATTGCTTTGACCATTTCATCTGATGCCCTCCATATGCGGCTGGAATGAAAATTAAAGTCGCACGAGAAGAAACTGCCACGCTTGTGCTTCACAAAGCAAGTCGTTAATTAAAGGGACGTCTGAATCTGACCGACAGCCGCAGACCCGAAACGTCCTCCAACAGGCCTCCGTACTGACTAACAAAGCCAGCGCTCAGTGACGAGCGCGTTGTTTTGGGGTCCCGGCTAATAAGTAGCCTTGTCAATAAAGTTTAGCTTCTGGGAGAGAAAGGGCAGCATCGGCGCCCCGCAAAGCTGCAGAAACCACACTAACCAACTTCCAGCACGGGGAGACGCACAGATCAATACTATTTAGGTGAAAGAATTCGCCAGAGAAGTTTTCATTTAGTTGCAAAGATGGCAAAAATAGCTGCGGGCGTCCTCTGTCACTTTGGGTTTAGCAGAAGACGCACTAATAAACTATTACCCCCCAGTCACAAACGGCGGCGGCCGACTCCGTGCCACCTCTCATTAAAGGCAGCCCGTATCAATGGCCCCAAAATTTCCTTTAAAATTACCGTCTTTTGCATCCTTGTAGCCGCATGTCAGATTGTGGATGGATGGATATATATATTCTTCTTCTTTTTTTTTCTTGGCAGTTGTGCTGGCTAACAATATAAAATATTGTATAAAGTAGGAAATACTAAAAACAACCAAACCCTAAGTTTAATATCAACATGTGTGTTAACTGTCTATAAATACCTAAAGTAATGCTGGACATTTCCAGAACACCTTCAGAGCTTATTTTATGCTTGGCATATACTGTAGGAGATGTCTTTTGTTCATTGTACGCAATCTGCACTATATTGCCAAATATATATTGCCAAACCCCACCAAATCATTGAATTCAGGTGTTCCAAGCCACTGGTGTATAAAATCCAGCACCAAGGCGTGCAGACTGCTTCTACAAACAATTGTGAAAGAATAGGTTGCTCTCAGGAGCTCAGTGATTTCAAGCGTGGTACCGTGATAGGATGTCACCTGTGCAATAAATCCATTCCTTGTTAGTAAGTATTCCATGGTCGATTGTTAGTCGTATTATAACAAAGTGGAAGCAACTGGGAACAACAGCAACTCAGTCAGAATGTAGTATGCCACACAAAATCGCAGAGCAGGGACAACAAATGCTGAGGTGCACAGTGTGCAGAAGTCGCCAACTGTCTGCAGAGTCAATAGCTACAGACCTCCAAACTTCATGTGGCCTTCAGATTAGCTGAAGAACAGTGTGTTGAGAACTTCATGGGAAGGGTTTCCATGGCTGAGCAGTTGCAGTTGAATGCAGTGGCGTAAAAAGCAGTAGAGACGTGTTCTCCGGAGTGATGAATCACGCTTCTCTCTGGCAATCAAATGAATGAGTCTGAGTTTGGCGGTTGCTAGGAGAATGGCACTTGCCTGATTGCATTGTGCCAAGTGTAAAGTTTGGTGGACTGGGGATTATGGTGTGGAGTTATTTTTCAGGGGCTGGGCTTGGCCCCTTAGTTCCAATGAAAACAACTCTTAATGCTGCAGTATTCAAAGCCATTCGGGACAATTTCATGCTCCTAACTTTGTGGGAACAGTTTGGGGATGGCCCCTTCCTATACCAACATGACTGTGCAGCAGCGCACAAAGCAAGGTCCATAAGGATATGGATGAGTGAGTCTAATGTGGAGGAACTTGACTGGCCTGCACAGACCCTTGACCTCAACCCGACAGAACACCTTTGGGATGGATTAGAGCAGAGACTGTGAGCCAGGCCTTCCTGTCCAACATCATTGCCTGACCTCACAAATGCGCGCGTGGATTAATGGTCAAAAATTTGGATAAACACACTCCTATACTATGTGGACAGACTTCCCAGAAGAGTTGAAGCTTATAACTGCAAAGGGTGGGCCAACTCTATATTAAATCCACTGCATTAAGAATGGGATGTCACTAAAGTTCATGAGTGTGTGAAGGCAGGTGTCATAATACTTTTGGCAATATAGTATATCTGGTATTAAACATGTTCTGTGTAAATTATTGAACTGGATTAGTCACTGACATGTGGAAACCAATACTGTGCACATTCTTTCCATAACTCTGTCCCACTGTAAAGGATGGCAGGCACAGAATAAATGTTTCTTCCATCTCAGCCTAAGTGTAGTGGTATCAAATACTGGGAAACATTTCATGATGGCATCATAAATCAGAAAGTTTATCCCATTAGGACCAGATATCTGTTGATGTTCAGTTGGAGAGTCTTTTGGAGCCACTAGGAAATAGCTAGGTGTATTTTCTTTGACCCAGTGCTGTACATAAAGGAAAATATGGTTGGAAATACTCAAGGTTTCTTAAATCTGCCCAGAGCTAAATAATTTCATAACACAAAGATCCCTAATAAGCTTTTTATTGATTTTTAATAGCCTGCCACTCATAACTTCAAAGTTGTGCAAGAGACAAGTTGTCTTGAAAAGAGCAGGTTTGTAGTGACAGATGTTTTTGTTCCCTGGGATCAATGTGTTAATAATCAGGTGTTTTTTTTAGTTAAACTAATATACCCTTCAAGCCCAGCAATGGAATGCCTTATAATGGAATGTGTTCCTTTTCGAACTGCAACCCATCTACTGAAACCCATCTGGGACCAATAATAATTTTTTACCAATAATTTTTGGATGCAGCCAAATCCATATAGATTGCAACTTTGAGAATGTGTAACAGTCATCAAAATTAAGTGGTCAAAGTATGGTGCTTATAGTATACCCACCCCCACACGTGCTGAACTATATTGCACATGCACTGCTAAAAGGTGCGACAGATTACCTAGGTAAACTGAAATATAACAAGGTTTTCATTTTCTCAAAAAAGTCATTTTTACAGGAAACAGTGTTTATTTACAGGAATAAGATCATATCTATAAGGCAACGAGACTCCCTTGAGTGTTCTAAACAATCTCCTCTGAATGTAATTTCTTCCAAACCTAGAAAACAAGGCACAGATCCTAGATGACCATGACAGTTCCAGTTAATGCCAAATGAAAAATGCAGAGCAGTTTCAAAATGCCCCATTTCTGTTTTATAGGCTTGATATGTGCATCTTTAATGTCCAGCAAGCCTGCAGACTGTATCAGAACATGCACGTGTAGAGAATCTAATTTTGATTCATGCATCTGTTGGTGGGGAGCTAATGGGTATCCAAGTAAAATATACTGCTGTGTCTATTTCTGTTACTTGTATGCATTATTTACTTCCAATAACAAAGTTAATCTGTGTTACATAGTCGGTCTTAAAGCTATTTATCATCATTTACCATTGTACTGTACTGCACTGCTGTACTGGAGATCCACATTATAAAACCCTGCAAAACCTTAGGGAGACAGCAGTGAAGATCCACATTCTCCAATGACCCATTTTGCCATATAGATTTTGACAAGGTGCAGAATAATAAATGGAAGCAACATCTGTTGTTCCCCATCTACACCCTTGCACCACAATTTCTTTGATGACAGACCATTTTTAATAGGATGTACTGTAGAAGAGGAGACCAGTGAAGTGTTCTGTGAGGCCAGGGATGCAGTTTGCAATGTCCCCAATCCCTAAATAAACATTAAAGGAAAGCGGTGCATCTAGCAGCTTTAGAAGGCAAACTGAAGATGGATAATTAAACAAATACCCTGGACTGTGTAACAAGCTCTTTAATTAG
This sequence comes from Pollimyrus isidori, assembly GCA_019775955.2. Taxonomy (NCBI): domain Eukaryota; kingdom Metazoa; phylum Chordata; class Actinopteri; order Osteoglossiformes; family Mormyridae; genus Pollimyrus; species Pollimyrus isidori. Next base: position 24,177,903 of record JABFDZ020000008.1, read on the forward strand.
CGGGCAAATTACCACTCGTTTGTTCTATTTAATCTAGAAGTAGCGCTTTACCAGTATATTTTTTGGTCACTGGCCAGATAAAAGCCAGCTAATGATTTAGAATAGGTTTTCAGACAAACTGCCCAGATCTTTCTGTAGGAACAAACACCTAATTTGCACAACAGACATCAGCAATGAGTCAAAGAAGAAGAAAACTGGAAAGACTCAGTGAAGTCCTGTTCTGAAGTTACTTGAAGAGGAGCTGCAGTTAATTTGTTGTTTTTTTTTTTTTTTTTAGGTTTTATGCTATTGCTTGTCTCTACTGCATGTGGACGGAAAAATAGACAAATAAAACCCACATTTGTCACTAAGGGGCACCCAGCTGCATGGAGCAGATTTATGTAAAGATGGCATCCAGAGGAAATACCCCATCCAATCTGTTAACCTTGGTTTAAGTCACAGTGGGGTGAGGTACTACTACCAACTACAAGAGTAGGCAAGTTGGCAGGAACACCATAACACAGGGGTAGGATTGGTGTGCTTTGAATGACAGAACCAAATGGATTATTCATTAAGGATTCTGTTCACATATTTCAGAATAATCATCAATAAACATCACTGATGGAATGAAACTTTATTATGAGGTGCAAAGTTTAGTGTAAGTTACAGCTGAACAAGAAACACTGACTACAAGACAATAAGGAAGATTTCCATGCTGAAATGAAGCGTAAATCCACCAGCACTTAAGTCAAGTCAGTCGATTGCCTACAGAGCGCCGCCCGGGTCTCATTCAGGGGGAAGCGAAAGCAGCACAGAGACAAGGAACAAGCAACAGGGGGTCTCCAGCGACCTGGAGAGAGCGGCGGCCTCACTGCCAGCCGCCTCATGCGGTAGCCTTCTTCTGAGATAGGTTGATCTTGTCCCCCAGGCTCAATGCCATACCCTACGGAAAAAGAGTGAAGGGTTTGACTCTTGATTCCTGTGTCACCGGTCTTGCCATTAGTATGTGTGCATATTGGCTGTTAGTATAGTCAAATACATGCTAAGTAGGGCTGCATGTTATCGCGATTATATGGCGCTTGCACAATAATCACCAGGGCTCCGTAGACATTCATCCAGACACCGGCTTTTCAGTAGTATACACATGTTTATTTACGCCCACAATTTGTTAAGCAGATTAGTAGTTCACCTAAAATATACACTGAATTTATACAATTTATCCTTATGCTTATTAAATTCAATTAGCAGCGCACACCACATGCAGCTGTTTTGGTAAATCATGTAAGCAGCAAGCACTGAAGTGGTGGTGAAGAAAGGGACAGCTCAGCAGCCACATCATCTTTTGAAAAAGGAGATATTGTGTCTATACATGGACATAAAGATGTTGCTGGTATGGTCGTCCATATATATTTATTTTTTTTGCCAATTTACACCACCGGAAATTTTACAAGAAAACTTTGTTCAGGAATATAACGGTAAAGGTTTGCCTGAGATATGATCTGGCAACCTTCATCACACAATAGCTCCACTCAAAGGTGTGTGCTGTCAGTGATGCAGTACGGGCGGTATGTGGTTGGTGAGAGCTGACTGGGGGCCCACCTGGCTCTTAGCCCGGATGCGGATGTGGCCATTGACCGGCGCGTCGGGGCCCAGGTGGATGGGCTTCTCAATGCTGACGTTGGCCAGTGCATCCTCGCCGAAGATGGAGCGTGCGTACAGGTTGGCGGCCATGAAGCCACAAAACCCTGAGAGAGCCTGCACAGCGGAGGACGACATGGAAAGGGCACTCCAGAACATGCTACGATAATTCACAGGGCCAAACCTTACTTTAGGATAACTAACGAAGCAAAGGATAGAGCAACATGTGTGTAAAAAAACAACATGTTCATTTATAAGTGGTCATAAATAATGTATAAGTAACCCTTGAATAGTGTAGGAATGCACACTGATGAGGTTACACCCACAACTGCACTCACTTTCTCTGGGGTCAAACACTTCATGTTTGTAGAGCTGAGAATGTGCTGCAGGTAGTCATTCAGGTCCGCGATGTTTGTGTTCACAGTCACCTGGAAACAGCACAGCAGCATTGACGGGAGGGTGCATGATGTCTGTGCCCCTCCCCTTTGCCCAGGGTACTGCTGACCCTGTGCTTCCCCCCCCGCCTGAGTTCCTCAGACTCCAGCCCCTCCCTCTACCTTGTTCTCCCATTCAAACTCGGCCCACATTTGCCGGAATTCGGCGTCGGTGCAGGAGGCCGGCTGGATGTAGTCCATGATGTCTATATGGATATCGCTTAGGACCACGCAGTTCCTGTCACTGGCTGCCCCAGAAACGTCGTACACTGAGGACACAGAGGGTACAAACTGAGTCAACGCAAAGTCCCCTTTTAATTAAACAAAACATGGTATACCGCAAGCAACCTAAGACCAGAGAACTTTCCAGTCATTACGCCGTTACTGTCTTACCTATGTTCCCAAAGATTATGCCATTCTCTGTGGAAGCCACCTTCACATTGGCTTTGATGTTGGCAAAATCATGGGGTGCCAGCGTCAGAGGCGATGGCTTCTCCACCAGTTTTAAGTCACCTGGTGTTTTGAGCAGAGATTATCAGGCGTTATCAGCTCACAGGCTTGTACTTTACATTTGGTTCCTCATTTAACAAGTTGCCAGCTGAGCTTGTGTGGAAAAAATACGCCGAGACCCTTTTAATAATAGCTTCTAATTAACATATGAGGAAAAAAAAAACAGCATGAAGAGCAGAGGGTGGTAATGGCAGCCAAAGATCCTGAGATTAATGACAACATGATAGTAAAATGATAGGGTCACAAGCAGCCGATGTAATGGCAGGAAATGCTGGACTAGTGCATTACAAGCCATCAAAAGGCAGACGTGCCTTTATGTGAATTTCCATGAGCTTGCCTGCATGAGCCCACATCCCATACTACAAGCACAAATCCTGGCTCTCTGGGTCTAACAAGGTGTGGAATGAGTCGATGCTACAAGCACTTGCAACTAGGACCAGTTCCAGAGTGATGAAGATGGCAGACAAACAGGTGATTACGTACATCACTCACACTTGGCTCTGTGGTGTAGGAAAGTGGAGTTTACAGAGCATCACAAGCGACGGTGATGATCAGAACGGTACGTGTCAGCATTCTGGAGCATTTTGATGTAACTCCACAGAAACCCACCCAGTGTTGCGAGCTCCAGTGTACAGTTCTGTAGAGTGTCGCTGGTCTGGTTGACAACCAACACATCCAATACTATGTCGTACTGGTTGACGTGGACATAGGCCTCGGCGTAAACAGGGTCCGAGAAGCCGGTCAGTTGAGTCACCTATAATGCAACACGCACACAGGTCACCTGACAGTGCTTCCAGGGATGGGAAACAGCAACCAATAATACTGCAGCTACTAGACAGAGCCTTTGTGAACTTAATACTGAGATCTGAAGAGGACCCTTTACCAAAGACTCTTACTGTATAACAATACCTTCTGGAATATGTGCGTAACGTACCAACAACATGACTCTTTTGACCACAAGTGCCATCTACTGGTAACAGTGGAGATCTGCATGTTTATATCACACCACACCACTAACAACATTCACAAAATAATGCAACTTTACTGGACCAAATCAAGGATGTGACCAGAAGGAGTTTCTATTAAAAATGTCATATTTGTGTGACTATGCCTTAACTTAGGGCAGTGTTTTCCCACAGACGGTCCACATTTCTGTTCCCTCACAGATCTCTACCAGAAAAAAACGTGGAACGTTTGTGGGCTCCCAAGGATCAGGAAACACTGACTTAGGCTATAGAACAGCTTCTATTAGTCTGTCTATGATAAGGATATTGTGGTTAGAAATGGGCCACCGTACATAAGAAAGGTGGCTGAGCACTATATGGAAGGTACAGGAGAGGGCACCTTGTTGAGCTTGGAGGCCAGGGGGTCGGCCGCCTCCTTCCTCTGCGTGTTGCCCATGGCTGCCAGCAGGCTGAGCTGGAACTGGTCCTCCTTGGAGGCCATCTCGCTTTTTGCAGTGAGCTGCATGAAGGAGATGGGGTCGTCTGCCTGCACAGTCACGCTCCGCTTCTCCGACTCTTTCTGCGGTTGGGGGAAGACATTTATGGGACACGTAAAGTTGCAAAGCAGCCATCAAAGTGCATCAAGCACTGCAGAGATGCGACCACAAGAGAGACTCCTAGAAACAGAGGACTTTTCAGTTTGCGATTCAAGGACAAAAATCCTTCCAAAATAATATCCATTTCAAGTCACGTGACAGGAAGAGTCTTTAGAGAAAACAGAGGGAGACGTGAGGAGATGAAGTCTTGGACAAGTTTTCTGCAGCCAGTGCGAGGCACATACCTTCTGCGAGAGCTTCTCCTCTTCCAGCTTGACCGCTAACATGCGTGACAGAGACCTGCGGCACTCCTTGTTGAAGATGTCGTCCATGAGAGGCGAGCACTCTGACAGCACCTTGAGGCACAGCGAGATGCGGTCCACATCGTCGTCCGTAATCGGCTTCTTGGGCAGGGTCGACTTGCCCAGGTGGAGCACGGTGGCCATGATCAGCATGGACTCAGCCGCAAAGGACTGTGGGAAACATTTGGATGAGGGCTGGACAATGAAAGTTATTCCAGAATGCTGGGGAGTAACTATCCAAAAAAAAAAAAAACACGACAAACCATGCTCAAAAGAAAACATCAAAACCCTACACTGCCTAGGACTGGTTTGAAGACCCTGAACTGAATATGCGGCTGAGGATGGATGGATGGATGGATGGATGGATGGATGGATGCATGGATGGAAACCCATCTGAACCACTCACGTTCTGGTTTCTCTTTTCTGGAACAAGAGCTACATAACGCAGAGCCAGCTTGGTCAAGGTTGTCGCCAAGGACGCCGCAACATAGAAATCTCCATCCATCAGGAATCCCCTGAGAGGCGGCCTACGATGAGAGGTGCAGGCATGTCCCATCAGCAAACACCAGCTGTGGCCCAAACCGAGTTTCATATTGCAGAAGTATTAACTTACTGCGGTTATACACATTTTAACAAATAGCAATTTGCATGTAGCAAAATATTTGGCATAGTGCATAACATATAAAATAAGGAACAAATATTGAGGCAATGAAGTACCGGTAAAATTAAACTAGCGGCCCAGTCATGATATATTTTAGACCAATAGATGAAAATGCTTCTGGGTTATGCTTTCATGCACTGGCAATTATGACCGAGCATTATGTTTTTGTTTTGTTCTCCCCAACGTGTTGAGTACAAGTACTGGGATAAATATGTGCAAGTTGTCTTTTTGAATGAACTGCCCCGTAGCTGGGGCTGCGCGTAGCTCAGTGGGCTAAGTCTCTGCATTTGTGACCAGAAGGTCACTGGTTTCAGCCCAGCCTCTGAGCGTCTGTGCGTCCTTAACCCCCAGCTCCCTGGGCACTGCTATGGGTGGCTTTTGCGACCGGTTTGTTCTCACTTGCAGAGCGCAAGGTGGGGGGAGGCAAAATGTAAAGAAAGCGGAAAGTAAAAAAAGTACAAGATAGCTGAAAAATACCAAAGGAGTAGCAATGTGTCCAAGGAAGATTAGAGCATCTGTTGACAGAAATATCATTAGCGCTGAGAAGCTTTAAACTAAATAGCCAACGGAATCGCGAACGATTTGCAGAGTGCAGAAGTAAAAGTGCCACGACTCCCAGACTACTTAAAGAGGATAAATACAGCTAAGGCTAGAGGGGAAGGTGCAGACCATTACTGGGCCCAAGGAAAAGACAGACATGATGAAGGATGGGTTGGAAGTGCTTTATGCGCAAAGCGATAGGAAGGGACAGGTGCGGAGGAAGAGGGACTGAAGACGTCCTTAAACACACCACCGTCTGTGATGTATGAGGGGGTGGGGTCTCATGGTCTAGGCATGCACAACAGGCTCACCACTTTTTACTGATGATGTAAATGATGGTAGCAGCAGAATGGGTTCGAAAATATACTCAGTAGTTTTGTTTCCATATCCAAAGAAGTGCTTCCAATGTATCAAGATAACAACCCAAAGCACACCAGGGCTGGAAGGTCAAACAAACAATGTTCTTTGAATAAAATCCAAATTTTAAAAATCTGCATTTTCAGAGGCAATAATCCACATTATTGGCATTGGAATTTTTTCAGATGCAATGTGACTGTTTTAATAAATAATGGGGTGTTTATAAAGCAAAAAGATTTGCGACGAAAATTATGATGATGTTCTTGGAGAAGACAAGCAGCTCTCATCCAAAAACAGCGGAGGTAAAACTTTACATGGATTTTTAAACATATACCAGATAATCCTGAAAAAAGGAATAGTCACTAAAATTGAAAAACTTGCTAAGTGTTTCTTCCTATGACAGAGTAAATGTTTTAGCAAATCTTAAACTCCCTGCGCTGTAATGTCCATACAGAACCGAAGGTAAGAAAAGGCCTGTTCCAGTTAACTAACAAAGCAAGAGCTGCAAGTGCATAACATGCAATGCTGGTATTAATATCACACATCATCCAGCCGTATAATATACCAAAGCCATTTTTCAAATTTAGTGTAAAAAAAATTAAATAAACCCTGCCTCACATTGTAATGTCATTCAGCACTTGTATGAGGTTTTTGCCAAAGTAAAACCAACACCTTGACGCACCAAAAGTACAGCATGATGGAAGAGCACCTGACGCTGTAAGCTATTTTATGCATGCAAGACTTTCCACTGCACAAGGTACCAAATTATTATTTTTTTATTATTTATTTCCTAAATGATCTAGTATAAAAATGTTTAGTTTCAATCCCTGCTGTTTAAATTACTCCTAGATGCTTTTGTAATTTATGTTGAAATCCTTTTTGCTTTATGAAAACACCAATATTTATTACAATAACTTACATTATGATCTTAGAAAATTTTACAATACCATGCTGTCCTAGGATACTAGACAAAATACTTTATTTCTTGTCATGCCATCCTGATTGTGTAGTGTCTGCTCTCCTGACTTGATTGCAATTTAAGCTCGGGTCTCTTCATTCATGCACCCATTTTTACTACTTTTTATTTTTTTTTGCTTTATCATTGTTTTCTGACTTCTCAAATGTGTTCAAGATTGTATTGTGCTTTAGAGGTAAGCTATTCGCATAACCAATTGACATAGAGAGCGTTATCAAGTTATGGCAAAAAAAAGTACCCCAGTAGGTTTGGCACTTTAGATACTGGTACTTAGCAGTAAGTTGAGAAAGGGAAAGGACTGAATGTAAGATACCAAATCTGTGCCATCTAATATCAATCATTCAATAGATTAATTTCATGTTATAGTTTAGACATTTTTTTGTTGTTGGTACTGGCATTTATGCCATGTAGATAAATAGGAATTTACTTTTTAGCTAAATAAATAGAAATGTGCTATAATATGTGATTTCATCATTTTCCTCCTTACAGTAGTAGGCTAGTGTTGCAGGTTTGATTTTTCACAACTGGTTGTAGTTTAACCTACTGTGCGATGATGGTCTGGGTCTGTAATAATTGTAATTAATATTCAAATTTCTTTGAATGATAATCTGTTTTATTATAAAAACCTGAATGCGTTTTAAAAAGAACAAACAATATACAACACAATTAATCATGAGTTCATCTGAAAGAAAAAGGACAGTTTTCTGCAGTCACTTCTTATTTAAATTCAATCGAGTAAGCATGTCACTCGTTAAAGAGGAAACTAAAGACAGAGACTTCACCCCCAATAGACACAATAACTAAAAACCTTTAAGGCTTGACAACACATCGCTCAAGAGTCTACCGATGTCTATGGTTTGAGGCAGAGATGTTCACAAGTCATTTAGTCCAAGTCAAGTCTCAAATGACTGAAATGAACGTTCTCTCATCAGACACAGATAATACTGCAATGCTAAATTTTTTGGATTGAAAGCATGTACTGTCATCTATTATTATACACTAGAGTGTCAGAGCATGGCCACTTAGGAAGGCCATTTCAATGTGAAGAAACATCATGAAAGCTTTGTTGCTTTGTTTGAACTTGATAAATGTAATTTAAAATAAATACCACAGGATACATTAACCACCTTATAATGCTGTGTAGCCTTTCCATTCTTAAGGTCTAACATCTGTGTTGACAGTGTTCTATACCACCAACCATGGTGTTAAAGCCACTAAACTGACAATTTCCTTGTCCGTTAACAGCTGCAAATAATGAGGAAAATAACAAAATATAGCAATTCCAACGTGAATGTCTACCAAAAGGTGACCAACACATCTACACCAAAACATGTCTGGTAACAAACCTTGGAACATGATCTATGTCCTGCAAAAATGTTTAGACAACAGAGCAGCTGCATTTCAAAAACATTAATTCTGACAGTGTCTTTGCACCAAGTCTGTCTCTGTGAGGTTGCATGACGAACATGTAAATTAATTGCTTACTATAACATATTTATGATACAGCCAATATTGTCTTTTACTGACAAAATACTTGATGTGGAAGTACCTTTACAAAAATAAAAAACCCCTGCTGATATTTTATGTTAACTGCATTGCTGAAATATTTTTTTAGACCATATAGCATTTTTGCAGTAAAATCCAGTAAGCTATTTTGTATACATTCGGCTTGTTACTGTTCAATAAATGACATTTACTGCAGTAATATTATAGCAATAGTAACAGTAATACTGCAGTGGAATAAGCCCTACAGTATTTTTGTGATTGATGTTTTCAAAGAAATTGTTCTTCACTGACATTACATTTTAATATTTTTCCTGAATAAACACTAGGGCAGCTGAACGGCGTTTTACCAGGTGCACTGACATAACAGCAGCCTATTCTAAAACAGCGATTAATGCATAGGATTAACATTAGGCTACATCAATAAACTACATCCATATATACTCTGCTGCCATCTGCTAACTGGTAGCAGAGTATATACAGGGCTTCTATTGGCCTGCCACTTGCTATTACGTTACACGTAATATCAAGGGAGGGAAATATTGTCTGCCTCTCATTTTCCCACAACACATTGAAAAAACTGTAATGAATGAAATAAAATAAATACAGTGGTACCTCGGTTCTCAAACTCACTAGAACTAAAATTTCTTGAAAGTTGAACAAACCAGTTTGACCTAGAACTCGATCTGAATATCATAAGTCCAACCGTGAACGCTGACCTAATATAAATTGTATGCGCCAGGAAATGAGTCGTACTACAGTGCAATTCTTACTTGAATGCAGCCTTCATAGACCGGAAAATTAACCAAATAAAGCAGCGTAACATTACAGTAACTAACAATAAATAAACCACTAACGTGTACTATTACAGCATTTATGTCATTTATTTAAACTTCATTTTACTAGATAAATGAATTGAAAACCAGTTCTCACTGCTTTACATGACATTCGGGAGAAATAGCTGATTATGCATTGGAACTGCGTGGGATACAAAGGTCATGCGTGTAACTAAACTCTTCAGCCAATAAAGGCAAAGGTGTGTCATCATGGAGACAGTTCCAGTTTGTGCAGCCGGGTGAGAGGTCGCAATGCATCCAAGCGTAATGCATTGCGTCAGGATCAGAATGCGTTGCTTTATTAAGCAAGTGCTGTAAGCAATTCGAACGCACCCAATGACCGGACTGTTGAAACAAACTGAAACGCTGACTTCACACAGAGAACTAATGTCAACAACCAGATACAGCTGATCACATGGGAATCCCACACGAGGTTAACTAGAAGGTGTGGCACGCGGAAGAGTGGACGATCGGGGCAGAAGAGAGGTAATGTTGGGGAGTAAGATCTTTGTTTTGGAAGCCATTAAGAAAAGAATGCTCTTCTTGTTTTATCCTGTTCATTTTGTGTTAAAATGCTAAAAATATTTATTTAGGTGTAATTTGGAGGGGCTGGGAACCAATTAATTGGTTTTCCATTATTTTTTATGGGAAAAATTCGATCAGAACTCGAACTTTTTAGGATTCGATTCGGAGCCCGGAATGGATTAAGTTCAAGAACCAAGGTACCACTGTAATTCCACGAAATTAACATTGTTCAGGAGTCACAACACTCAAGTCCAAGTCGAGTCTTTGTTCAACTTCAGCCTCGAGTCCCCATCTCTGGCTTGAGGTAGTTACACCGTGCAAGGGGCCAGCAACAAAAAACTAAATTCAACTAGGGCCGTAACGGTACACATATTCATCATGTACCTTTCAGCACATCATCCGTTTCGGCACACACAATAAAATGAAGGAATACATTTACTGACATGGGTGGAACCCTGTTCAATATGGAAAACATTATGCTAATTAAAGCCGTGTTTGTGTGGTGGTTGTGGTTACGGTTAATGCTCCGGAGAGAGAGAGCAGTTGATAAGACCAAGAATGTCTGTCGACTCTGTTACACTGAATTTGGTTATGTTGCTGGTGCTGGCGTGTAAGGCCAGAGTAAGGCAGAAACAACCTCAGTAAGTCTCCCTGTATATCTAAGGTGCTTATGCCAGGAAATTCACACCAAGCTCAAAAAAATTAAAGATAAGTGCTTATCCCTATAGAAACAGACGATACTCTGTACTGGAGAGCAAAGGATTTACTTCATTATAGTATTTTTTACAATGTGGGGGAAAAAGCATCCTTCAGATTTTGTTATTCAGGCATGTTGACAGACACACTTCCTTCCTTTCTGCTCTACCCAAATTGCACCAAACTGAATCCAAAGCTGAGGTTTTTACTGAACTGTGAATTGTGTATAGTAACATCAGCATAAATTTAAACTGTTTTAACATTTGTCAACCCAAATACTAACGCTCGTCTAAACTGGGGGGCCAAAATCAAACAGATACACTGTTCCAACATGGCTTAGGATGTATGAGAATCATCAACAGAAATAAAGATAATATTCCGTGCTTATACCTCATTATCATCGTGTGTTCTGAAATACAGACTGAGTATCACACAACTAACTGGGCTTCACTGTGCTTGCAGCTCTGCCCCTCACCATGCGTGACGTCACGTTACACACTGCAGAACACGCAAGCTATCGGACCGTGACACTGAACCCACGTGGCCAGAGCCGCCTACCTGTCCTCGGCCTTCTTGGAGGGCCGTGAGGAGCTGAGCGCACTCTGCGTGACGTAGGTGCCCATCTCAGTCACCAGCTTCGGCGAGGGTGCTGCACTCAGCTCCTCCTCCGGCTTAACCTCACCCAGCTCCTTCTTGATTTCGTTCTCCACTATTGGGATCTGAAGGAGGAGCACATGGACGTCCCTGAACTGTGTTTTGCCAAATTAGGCAAATAAATTACCAGAAAAGTCCTCCGGGTGTTGGAGCAGAATTCAAGCCTGTGATAGACCAACCTCTCCGAGGGACCGGCGGACCTCGGTCATGACACTCTGGATATCGTCCTTGGTGCTGCAGTACTCTCCCAGAATCCAAAGCGCCCCCCGGTAAATCCTGAAACCACAAAGTACTACTGTCAACAGTGTCATACATTAGTGTAACCGGGTTTTATTTGTCATGGCTCGCCTCTAACGATTCCCCCTCCCATCTGATCATGTGACTCCGCTCTTTTTGGGACCTTACTTGACAGTCTTGATGGCATGAAAGACCTCCAGCATCTTCTCAATGATGAGCGGCCTTAAGCCCTCGAACCTCTGGACAGCCTCCCTCACAAACTCCAGGACGTCCGCAGCTGCGGCCTCGTTGGAGTCGCTCAGGAATTCCATCAGCTGACGGACAAACACCTCAAGTCACTGCCTCAATAGACCACTTAAATAAACACACGTATACCGCAGTGTCCGAGCTCCCGCCTAAACGAGCCGCAAACATTTAACACCTGTATCTGATATCGGAGGGAAGAAGTCCAGGTCTGTCTAGTGTCACCTGAACGCAGCGAAGCACTGTGGAGAAGTTTGCCAGATTTGCACGTACCAATTCGCAATAATAATCATTACAGTGATAGCCCATTGCGGCTGCTAAATTGGTTTGTTTTTTCGTTTTCATTTGTTACATAAAGGTGATTATTAAATGTCTGTTACAATCACAAGGAAATGTTTTGAAATTGGTATTTGAGAGTTAGGGATATTTTGGGGAGATTAGGGTTTCTTGGAAGCACTTGGAATTAAATATTACTTTGCCCCCAAGAAATAACGGAAATGGCTTCTTGTTATTCGTGTTGGCATTATCTGAGAGGTTTCTAGGAACCAGTTACGCCTGTGTGAGTGCATGTGAACATTCATAATGAAGTACATCCCCGATGACAACACATAACCCGGAGGTGGGCTCACTCACCACAGGGATGACAGTGACCGCCATGTCGGGGAAGCGCACACTGCAGGAGTGTAGGGTGCGCACCAACAGCTGTCTGTACTTGTCTGTGTCCTCGTGCTCCGTCACATTGTTGGTCTTGATAACCTCCTTCTTCAGAACTATAACCAGCTAGGAACCCAAAAAGACGAGCCAGGCTAGAACACAAGTTTATACCAGGCAACTGAAGCAATCCGCACACCCTGCAGACACACCTCCTCCACGTTCCGCGTCGAAACCAGGTCCAGAGCAAGCTGCAGGGTCTTTTTCCGGACCTCTAGGTCTGGTGTAGTCAAAACTCGCAAGATGTCCATTACCAGGTCCTGAGCGATATATGAGAGAATAAACACAACATTCAAAGTTAAGTGTTTTGATTAGGAAGTAAGCACTTCATAATCATAACCGATCTATACATCGAAACTCAATGCCAATCATGAAAGCTTGCATAAACACATTTGGTGAACTTTCATTTTTACCAATTACATGCACTTTTCAGGATACCGGCTCAAAGCTTAGTGAAATTGCAGTTCTAGCACCACACTGGCTAGTATTCTCACGACCAAAAGGGATTTCCCACAGGTAGGTCGAAATACCTGAAGCACACGCTCATGAGTGGGGTGGTCTTTCAGCTCGATCAGCCGGTCCAGGACAATCAGCTTCACATTGTTGTCACTCTCCTTGATTATCAGATCGATGTAGCATTGGGCAGCAGCCTGCAAGGAACAGGTTCGCCAGTTAGGGTCAGGTGGTCACATGACCGTTAAGTCAGTAGGCACTGAGAACCTGGTACAGATGGGTCTCGGCAGAACTTGGCAGGCTCACCTTGATGGCCGTTGGTGCGCTGGACAGGGTGACAAGCGTGCCCGCTGCCTCATACTTGACGGCAGGGCTGGAGGACTGCAGCAGGTTGTATATACAGCGGATGAAGCGGGCACGCTCTGAGGGGTTGGCGTGGCAGACCTGCGGGCAGGCAGGGTAGTGATGGAAAGCACGGCACATGGATGCATAAACACCAAGGACTGCAGAACTGTTTCCTATTATCCCACAAGGAACACTTACAAACACTGATACATATACTGTTTATATAAAGCTCTAAACCAAAGGATTAAAAATATTAACCAAGAAAAATGGCAGCTTTACAGAGCTCTACAGAATGTAGTCACCAAAATCTAGGGCTATTACAATATGTACACTGTAAAAGCTTCACTCATACTCCTTTTACCTTGTAAATCAACTCTACAATAACAAGCTGAAGGATGTCTCCAAATGTGTGGACCTGGTCAATGCAGGTGCTGAGGTAATCCAGAGCACGATCCTGGAGCGTGGGCAGGATGCAGTTAAGGCTCATGCAAATAACATTACTGTAACCTTGGAAAAAACTGGTTTAATTACAATACGGCACAAAATGTTATCTTTCAAGTAATCAGGCACTTATTTGTGTATGCACTTTGCAATCGAAATACCATACACAAAAATGGGAAACAGGGTATTACATTGAAAACTATAGTATTAAAAGTGTATTCTGAATTTTAAAAAGTGTATTTACAACAAACAACAGTTCAGTCTATAGCACAACACAAAATTTAAAAGTATTACAAAGAATCATTTATTAAAAGGAAGACATGTATAAATAAACATATATAATTTAAAAATTGTAATGTTTTAAACGGTTTTATAAAAGCCCAAAATCTTTCACCCCAGACATTTACCTGGTCTGCATGAATTAACATCATGAAAGCATTTCTCTTGCAACTGGCATCTTTCTCATTGACAAGAAAATCATGGATCAGCTCTGGAGCATCTGGTATCAAATGCTCGAAATTCCTTAGAGAAAAGCAAAAGAATAACCCATCACATTATGATATGAACTTTCTCCATTGTCCAATCAGTTCCCCACATGCTAAACCGATGAAATCAGGCAGGGCCAGCATCCAGCCAAATTAAAAGCTGGCACCTGTATATGGTGTAGATGGCCAGCACAGCATTCCTGCGCACATAGCTGTGCCTGTGCTCCAAACAGGCGCGGATGGCCGGCATCAGTGGCTCAAGCAATTCGGATTCCTTCAGCTTGCACAGGAAGCGCAGCGTGGACCCGCGGATGAACTCGTTGGGATGCTGCAGGTCCTGGAAAGGCAGAAGGGGGGCACAGTCTCCTCAGTGAGGACCCCAGAAAAGTCAGCAGCGTCCCAATGGACCTCGGCAGTGCGTGTTAGTTTGATTGGAATTGTTGAAATAGAACACCCAGATGGTGTGACCGGAAGTCGATTTACTCCTGCATGCATACGCTCAATTGGACTCAAACTGGCCCTATGATGCTCCACAGTATCAAGAAGCCAGTACACAAAAGAAGCACGGAACATAGCAGAGGAGTGCGAGAGAAATACCCAAATGTAATATAAAGGTTGTGAATGTTATGTATAATCTCCTAGCAATAGAAGAATGCACTACGCCAGTAGGAACCATGTCTTCACGGTCAATTGATAGCATCAGGCTCTAGTCAAGAAATGGCAATCCCTGAAATACCAGAACAAACCATATATGGAAATATACAGTAGAACACAGGGATAAAAAGAATAGCAAGAGGAGGCTCGGGGAGAACTCCTGAGGTATCTCCCCGGGCCCGTGCTGGAAGATACCACAATCAACTGAAGGCTGAAAAGACTTCACACTGTCCTGAGACCTACATTGCGAAATTTCCACAGCAGGACAAACAGCACATATGAAATGTACAGCACTGTAAAGCTGTTCAATTCACTGCTAAACTAAAGGGCACTTTTCCACCACACCCAGTACTGTACAAGAAGGTACCAAAAGTGCAGTACTTCAAGATGTTAGTTTGCCACTGCCATAAAAACTGGGGCCAAATGACATCACAATGCAAATGAATTCGAGAAATGGCTGTGTTAGGACTGGACGACATGCAACTTTAATACCAACATCGTATGTTATGCACATCGAATTCTAACTTTGCTACCTTCAACTTGGTAAGATTATTATAGCGCAGGGGAGTTTAAGACTCACTAAAACATTTTTACTCTGTAACAAAAAAAAAAACCTAACAAGTTTTGCAATTTTAATGATTAATCATTTTCAAGATTATCTTATATATTTAAAAACAAGTTTATATTTTACCTCTGCTGCTTTTGCATGAGTGCTACATGTGTTTTCATGAAATCACAAAATTCTTAGGAAATTCTCAGGAAAACAGAAGTTGACACACAAACTGCATTTACCATCAGTAAGAGGGAAGCGGGTTCCACTAAACATGCCATGGATAATGTTGTTGAATCCATACAGTTTTTCTGTTATTGCATTCACACCAAAAATTGAAAATTACCCCTCCCAATGTCCTACACATAAGAGGGGGAATTCTTCCTCATTGTGAGAAATAATTTCAACTTTAACCCTCTGGGGACGAAGGCATGGTCAACACTGCCGCGTATCTCATGCATTTCAGTTCATAACTCACTGGAATCTTATTGTAGTAACGTGGGGGGAAAATGCGGATGAAATCCGTAATCTGTCTTCCTTTCGAAACATCCATTGTCGGAAGATTTAAAGTTTTTAAAATAATATTGAACAGGCAAAAAAGGAAACAATGTCACCTTACTTTGTTTTACCTGCATAAGGGGCGTGTAGTACCGCTCTCACCCGAAGATCGCTATTCACATTCTAAATAGCCGCATTACAGCTTCAATGAAGGAGACCAGAAATAGTGGCATAAGTTAGGTTTTTCTTATTTGTGTATCCAACTGAATGTACCCAAGACTTCGGTGACCAGATATCCGGGATCAAAAACTGCCATTATTGCATACAATGTATTTTTATGTTTTACAAAGTGTTTATAAAGAGTTACAAACTGCATTTTGCAATGTTTATACTTTGATGTCAAATTACAAACTTAACATAAATCTGACATTTCAAGACAATCGTAATGCCAAAACAAATATATTAACAAATAATTTGCTTGCCATGAATTAAGCTTATAATATTAAATGAAATGTGTGACCATGCCCATCAGTGAGTTCCCTAACCCTAGTTCCCAGTGGATTAACTTTAAAAAGTGGCCACAAGAGTAAAACTATTTTACACTGTCGTGGTTAATCTTTGCAGTTCATCTGTGGTTCACTTGCGGGGGGCATGAGGATTTACACCTAATGATAAGGAAATGTGAAATTCACGTTATAACTTAGTGTTATGATGAAACTATTTGCATGGAGCAACAGAATTTTTTTTTTTTTTAGTTTGTAAACTTCAACATAGAGGAATTTTATATCCGCTGAAGGGTGCAGTCGTGTTTATGCTTAGCTGCTGCAACCCACTGCTGGGTAGCTCTTACAGCCTCTCCAACAATACCTTTCGGTAGGCATCGCAGACCAGAATCATCTCCTGCAGCAGCTTGCCATCTGGGGTGGTCTTGGGCACGATCTCCCAGAAGACCAGGAGCAGCTTCTTGATGGTGTGGTCTTGCAGCGGGAGGACAAAGCGGATGATGGTCATCAGCAGTCCAGGCAACTTCTCCCCATTCAAGATCATGATGATCACCTTCTTCAGCGCTTCAGTTTTTGCTTTGATCTCCCCCTTTTCTATATGAAACCACAAAAACATACTTATAACAATCAAAAACACTGCAAGTCAATAAGGTGCATATTCATTTATACAAATAACAGAAGTAGAATGTTGCTTAGTGATGATTAAATACTTTATTTGGTTATAATTTTCCCAACAATGACAGAACCATCTTACCCAAGTCCGTTTTGAGACTGATTTCCGATGGAGGTTCGGAGTCCGACGCAACATTTATGAGAGTGTAACACACATTTTCCGCGGCCGTCATTGTGCCAAGCTGCTCTTCTTAGGCACCTCCAATGAATACTCTCTGTCAATGACTGACTTGTAAGAGAAAAAAAGCCTATTAGTGCCCATCACCATAAATATACACATGATCACATGGCCTTAGTCTATCTGTATTTGTATCTGTTTTATATAATAAAGATCATAGCTGAGTAAAAGCTGTATAAACAAGTCCCTGCATGAATAATAATTCAATATAAAAATTACAGTTGATCTGTAGGTAATAATCAAAAAGGTCGGCTTGATTATAAAACGAGGAGGTGGAGTTCA
>JABFDZ020000008.1:24195380-24219320 GCA_019775955.2 Pollimyrus isidori
AATATTCTCCTTTATAACTACGAGTGTGTAAATTTAAGCTAGAACAACTCTATCATTTCCAGCAATTACAAAGAAAACAACGAATCCATAATAATAACAAACATCCTGTCGATCATTTAGTAACGCGGGTCGACCCATCTACCTAATCTGACACTACGTAAAACAGCCACGTAACTAGCAATCTTGGTTAAGCAGTTGACAAATCGAAATCAGTTCATTTCACGTTTAAATTAATTTAAATACTATAGAGACACTAAGAGCCACGTTCATGTGCTACCAGCTACAGAAGAATTTATCTGGACTTGGCCTGTGAATGAACGGAACACATTAATTAGCCAAACTGCTATTAAGACAAAAAAGACACAATGCTCCATGCTTTATGTAAAATATTCACATCGCAATTTTAATGAAATAGGCAGCTAATAATTATCTTGCTAGCGGTTTTGCCAGTTCACTAAGTTCACTTATTTCACTTTCACCTGGCTAGCAAATAGCATGCAAGCTAGCGAGAAAATAAATGACAAAGACTATACTGCTGAATCTGGCCAACAGTTTGAGAGGACAAAACCAAAAACGACAGAAGAAGGCTACAAAACAACATGTGACTACTTAACAAGGTGGAATTGTATATTCTTTTTTATGAACTAGCCATTTATTACCTTCCAGATAGTTAACCGCCTATGCTCTTCCTATGATGTGTCTCCGGCTGCCACCGGCCGTGTCTCTGACGTGGAACTCCTCAGTGGGCCACATCGATACTACGGGCTGCGTCGACGACCAAACAGAACGAGGCTAAAGCGCAGCCTGCTGCTTCAGTCTTTAACCTTTTTGCATTTTATAGGCGATTTTAATGAAAGCTCCCCAAAGAATATTTCATAGATCGGATACCGCGATATAGTGCTACGACATTCCACAAAATTCTTTATCAAAATAACTTTACATTGGCTGAGCTAGTCATTTTATATGTGTGAAGTGACTGTTTTTGAGGTGTCAGGTTCTAGCACAGGGGTGGGCAATCTTATCCACAAAGGGCCGGTGTGTATGCAGGTTTTTGCTGCAAGCTGACCTAACGGTTATCCCAAAAACCTGCATACACACCGGCCCTTTGCGGATAATTTTGCCCACCTCTGTTCTAGCAGCATGAAACCAGTTAATAAGTTCCTGCATTGCTTGCTGCCTTTATAACAAGACTGGAAACTTTAATGTGTTTTCATACAGAGCATTTCAAGTGGTTGTATGACATTTACACAGTATGAATTGCCATTGCTGTTTCCTTCTCTGGTTAACGTTTTACATGCAAATCCATCCATCCATCTTCTAATGGTTTATCCTGGGAGGAGCTCAAGTCTGCCCTAGGCAGCAAAGGGCACCAGGCAGGGCTACACCCTGGACTTTGAAGTATAACCCTTGACTTTTTATGGAGAGTAAAACTCTCTTGCTTCCCATTGTCTAGAATATACAAAGCCATTATTTATTGCTGTTTGATTAACAGGATGGTAAGTCATAACTTTAAAGTGATCTCTATCTGTAGGAATGAAAGTATCCGACATTTCAATTTAATAGTAAATATTTGAATGTCTAAGTCTTTAAGTATATTTAAGTATATAACAACTGTAAGGTCAATGGTAATAACAATACATTATTACATTGTAACTACAATCTTACCAAGGAATAGAACTGCATGTAAAATATTCCAGTTTTATAGAAAGTACAGGGTAGCATCATATGATCGTGGCAGAAATGCCTCTTTGTCGACTTATTGTGTAATTATTTTGTGCTGTATGTGGCCCAAACTAACGTCACAAGCTACTGTGACCAATCACAAATAAAAGCATGTTGGACAACCATTTGTTTAACTGCACATTTTGTGTACAGTAGTAGATAGGAGAATTTCTTACTGTGTAGTCAAACAAATGTCTGTTTAGTTAGAGTTAGCTGAGCAGGTAGAGTGTGTTTGCATGTGTACTAGTCATAGTTCTAACACCAATCAAGTGTTATGTTTGCAAATGCGTTCATTTGGCAGCCAGCCTGGCTCCCTTACACCACTTTCACCACAATGGTACACCAAAAGGTTAAGTGTTCTTTCACACTCAGTGTGCAATGCAAATAGTATTTGAATATGTAGTAGAAATATGATTGCACTAGAATTATTCACAAGGAGGCATACAGACATATATCCATTTTTGATGAACATATCTTTAAATTGTATTTGTATATTTGGCTTTATAGCCACAAAAACAGGGAACCGGGTAATCTGGTAACAGCCAAGGATAGAGTGGATAGGATGCATGGCTGTAGATGGTGTCAAGGAGTGGGGGGTGTTAAGGTCACCTGTTGTGGTTCACTGTGCTGCAGCTGCATCGGTTTATGGTGCTGCAGCCTCCTCTGCTGGAATGGGTGACCTGTAGCACACAAACAAGGACCAGCCCCTTTTATGCATCACAAACCTCTCTGGGCAAACTGCTTCGTGTTCACTTTTACAGGTCTGATTTTAATGACTGTGTTGGATTCCCATTTACACTAACCAGCCAACTGCTAGTTTTTAGCTTTTAAATGATTCAAGATTCATTAACTAATTCAAATGGAGGCTATACACCACATCCCACAGACCATTAATCACCATGCATATATGTAAATTTCACATCCTTGTTGACTAGCATTTCCCAACCAGATCTTCAGGGTCCCCCAGACAGCCCACGTTTTTGCTCCCTGCCAGACAGCCCACGTTTTCGCTCCCTCCCAGACAGCCCACGTTTTTGCTCCTTCCTAGACAGTCAATGTTTTTGCTCCCTCCCAAACAGTCCACGTTTTCGCTCCCTCCCGGCACCCAGTAGGAAGCTGAAGTGATTATCCTTAAAACTGTGGTGACATCAGTACATTTGATGATGGTGTTGGAAGTCTTGCTTCTGTATTGAGGCCTGCAATGCAGATGGCCATGTGGTTGTTAACATGGAGAATTTTCTTCAGATGAGCAGGTAGCTTTGACTAAGCTTTCTGGAAAGTCAATGTTTGGAATGTATCTCGTGGCTTTACTTTAATTTGGAAACAGCACTGAAAATAATATTCAGTTCTCACTATATACAAGTGGAAAAAAACACATTTACATTTATATATTTAGCTGATTATTTTGTCAAAAGTGATGTGCATACAAGGTACAGCAAAGACTGCAAAGCATCCCTGTGTTTTCAGTCCTAACTTTTGCTGATTGATAAACTTTGAGTATCCAAGCAAGGCAATATGGATACTGCCCTAATTATAAGACTTTGTTAACATAATACTAAACAGTGTCTTTAAGCAGAAACATTAAATATTATACTCTCCCTCATAATTAAGATATGTGCAGTAGCCAAAATTTGGCATCAACTTAGTTTATAAGATAAATATTTCTGCATGGGCAATAATTATGTAAATTGTCTTTTATTAATTAGCAGAAATATTTTGTCAAATTTGGAGTAGGCATAGGCCTATAAATTCTATTACGACAATTTTAACAAAAAACTAACTCAAAATCGTTAATATATATATTTTACCTTTAGTCTTAAAATGCAATGCATCATACAACAGTAACCAGGGGCGCCGCTAAGGAGGGGAAAGTTGGGACAATTCTAGCGGCGCCCCTGCCAGTAACATTTAATAATTCTAGACCTTCCATGAATGGTACAAAAAATGGCTCTTTCAAACAGAGTTCCCTACATTGGCAGTCTTATTTTGCCGCCTCTGTAGCGTTCGTAATTTGATTGAGACGGTAAAGGGGATATTAATACAAATCTAAACTAGCAGTTACGGCATTAATAAAGTAATAACTTTTTCAAATAAAACATTTCACTAGGGGAAACTTTTTTACAATTCAGGAACGCGCTAAAAAAATACAACGCAACGAAAAAACATATAAGGTAGGAGTCCAGACAATATTATTGTCATAGCCTACTTCTTACGGAACAAAAATGGAGCTTGACGATATTCCAGTTTTAGTATAACAATTATAGGTGCATTCATTAATGTGTTCATGTCAGTCATATGTGATATTGGTTTGCAGTCTCATAGCCGTAACCATATTATAAAATTTTATTTCGCCATTATTTAGTTACTTTACCCAAAACTTACACGGCAGTATATCTCAAGGAATATTTCACTAGAGTTACAAACGATTATTACTAGCGAAACATACAGTACGTAAAGCCGCAACCTAAATCATGGAATATTTTGGGTGATTAAAAATTAATAATTAAAAAAACAGTATTTAAAATTTTAATTTTAAGTCCGGGTTTCGAAATCGACATCTGAGAAAACATGTCAGAAGTTGGATAACTGTTAACAAAACCACTTCCCGCAGCACCCTCCATTTATTTAAGTTGAAAAACACAAAAATAAAAATCTAAACACAAGTTTGAAAGTTTATTTTAATTATAATATTGCTTATGGAAGTCTTTCTATATGGTTAATAACTGTCCATCCCATGTGACGTAAAAATCAGAATAAAACAAATTAAGTTAAAGTTAAACTGAATAGTCAGCGCTTACTATAATAGGGGTCACATATTAAAATTCGCTTGTTCTACCAGAAACATTTTAATCAGAGTAAGATCAACCGTTTTATTCAGCGTGTCTCAACAACCTGTTGCCTTTACAAATTACTCTCGACACTCGTTTGCTTTTCGTGAAGCTTTGGAGCCGCTATAGACATAACTAACAGATCACAGAAAAAATACTCAAGAAAGTTAGTGTATTTTCTGTTTTAAGTTGTTGTATTTATTTGTAGTTTAAAGCATGAATGCCGTCGTTGATATTGGATAACAGCAAAGAGTTAACGGCAACGTTCGAAGACATCAAATTAATATACGCGGCCGTTTTTATTAGGCAATATAAAATCATATGCACATTTCTGTACCATTATGTAAAGTTTATCTAGTTGAATTGATCCGAGAGATCAAACACTAATTACAATAAAACTTATTTCTCATATTGTCAAAAATCACATACATAGTTGTAGGCGGTGCCAGGGAGGTGGAGAATTGTTAAGGTCACCAATTGATGTGTTATATATGACCAGAACAGCAATGATAGTTGCTGCAGCTTTTGGGGTTTAATATTAAAGCTAAAAAAAGCGAAATCGCTCATAAATGGCACTAAAAATCGCACGCCTCTGTCAAGTTCATGGAGACTACAGGCAGTTTGATTTTTAACCTGTTGGTGGTGCTAGAGAGAATCATCTTCTAGGAAAACATTTCCACCTTCTTTTAATTTTACCCAAAATGCTCGACTACCTTCCAGTGACCATGGGACGCGCTTGTAGGACTGCGTTAACAACCTAATAAGTTGGAAAAGGGGAACTTTTAAAGGATATACTTTGGGAACATGGCTCTGAAAGAAGAGGGAGATATTTTCCATTGTAAAGTCAAGCACCAGGACGGGGCTGGTACCGCGAACAGGAACGGCTACGTGAAGAGCTGTGTCACTCCTTTAAAACAAGACCACCGAAAGGGAATTTTGCGTAAAGTGTACAGATGTTGTAAGATTGATGTGCTTGGCGCAAAAGAACTGGGAGCTTCTGTGCTTTATGCGGGCGCCTTTGCAGTTTTCGCGGCGTCCCTGCTTACATGTACGTACTTGCGGAGTAGGTACGGCTTTTCAGATCCACTGACTTTTCTTGCAGGCTTCGGGCAGCGTATCGCTCCACTTTTCGCAATAAGCCTCGCTTTCTTCTTCCTCACCTTATACTCAAAGAGGAAGAGAAGAGACGGCTTCTGGCTCTGGGTGCTGTTGCCGGCCGTGTGCTTCTTCGGCGACTTCTTGCTCCTGCACTTCTGGCAGGCAGCAGGGGATGATGAGCACCATATGCGTGTGATGGGCAGACTTCTCTCCGTGCTGGCTTGCGTGGGCTCACTCACACTGATCCCCACGCTGAAACTCAAACACAGCGTCTTGCTTTTGCTGTTCGCTACTTTGGTGTGGTTGCTGTGCCTGTCCTCGCACCTGAGACCCTCGCTGGCTTGCCTAGCCGGGGTCTCCGGTGCTCTGCTAGCTTTCTGCTTCGACCGCCTTTTCCCGCACCGAGATGCGCCGTCGCAACAGACCCCTGCTGTGGAGGACAAGGTGCCGGTGATCCGACCGAGACGATCCAGCTGCTTTTCTCTGGGGGAAACATCGGCCAGCTACTATGGCAGCTGTAAATCGTCCCGGAGACCTTCGCTGCCTTGTATTTCCAAAGAGCAGGTAGGTCAAGTTGGTAAAACCTTCAAAATATGCGGAAAGAAGTGAAGGCATCGGAGTTTTATTCTCTTTATTATATGACTAATATTTGAATAGAGTTTTTCTATCTCCAAACAGATAAAGTGGATAGTTTCCTTGCGATGAGTGTAGATATTTATGACATAATGTTGCGCTTTGTATTAAAAGTTCAAAGTTTCGCAATAATGCTTAATCATAAAACATCATTGTTATTGTTTTTATTGTTGCTGGTAATCAATGAAAATATAAGCAGTGGTGGGCACGTAGTAAAAAATATATAAAGGTTTTCGTTTGTTCTTTAACCAGGCGGTCAGAAATATATTGGGCTATTACTTAGAGCGTTAGTGTAGTTCCTGAGATGTTTCGCAGAGGCTTATCTAAAACGATTTTTATATAAAGAATAAAAACAATTAATTGGTTAAAAATGTCCAGAAAATAATATATCCAAGTTTAATTCAAAATAACATTGATGCTTAGCGACATGTTGATCTTGCACGATAACATTTTGTTACACTTCTTAAAACAGGCCGCTGGATTTTCGAGTTTATTGCACATCTAATTTTCTGCTTTTATTATAACCGAACACCTTTGTACTAGCAGACCCGTCGGTTAACAAGTGATATGATTTTATTTCAAAAAGTCGGAATCAAGATGACTGATGGAACAAAGCACATTTTTCCTGTAGGCTAATTAATTTCATGTTCTAGCAAAATAAAAAAAAGCGATTTTATACCTAATACCTAGTTTTTAATATGTGTCAATGGATTTATTCTACTAACAATTCCGTTGTGTGTTGTACGGCTTCTACTGAAGCCAGTATAATGAATATTATTAATACTTATTTTAATTAAAAGGTTAAGATTCAAAAAGTAGAAATGTCTTTTCTTTGGTTTAGGTGAAACGTTTTCATGACCTTCACAGTTTTATCCGTTAGTGTAAATGTCTTGATTTATTTAAGACCGAGGCTGGTACACTGTTTGCCTAACAGTATATTTACGGGTTAGTGAGAACATAATAGTGCTGTACATGGCAAATAGATGAAGAGCAGGTTGCTTATTCAGGTCATTTTGTTTTTCTCATGTGGCCTGTTCACTAAATTAAGAGAGGTTTCAAACAAATGACTTGCATGGAGATTCTGCTGGTAGGCTGTTGGTGACTGTAGACTTTCTGAATTGGTCAATGCTGCATTGTGAAGTTATAAGTGAGTTTCACTCTATGTGGTTGATAATCCATCTCCTACCGCTTTTTCAGGTTAGGTCGCAGGTAAAATTAGTCCTTAAACGTTATTTTTTTCTGCAATTTTACTTACTGTGTATCTCTACACAACAAAGTGAAATTTGTGGTTTGGGTTCAAAGTGTCCCATGAAACTGTAGCTGGATTTTTTTTTTTTTTGCCCTGTGGAAAGGAAAACGTTTTCCTGGATCTCCCTCGAGTGTATAAAATCCAATGTATACTGCATGGTGTTGGCCAGCGGTCATTAGCAGATGATGTCATTTAGCTAAAAAAAAACAAAACAAGGTTTTCTGAAAGTGAAACATGCTTTTCCTATAGATGACAGAGTGAAATGGAAATTAGGGAATGTGCTTTTTTTTAAAAAATAAATTACGTGGAGAATTGCAGGTGGAGTCTGGCTGGTGGTCTCTCCAAACTCCCACTCTTACAGTAGGTGCATCACTTGTCAGGCTCTTGCCTGGGGAGCTTGAAGAGGTCACGCTCTTCGTTTCCCAGGTCGTTGGCATGGTGACAGTTTACGACGTGCCGCCTTCTAAAACTGTGTACAATTAGGCACAAAACACCCGTTTATGTTATTTTCCCCACTGGATGTTTTATTTGGCAGTTAGTGCTGTCCATGAAAATGAGTAACCTCATTGTCTAAATGCTGTTAAGATTGTTTTGACAGTTTGATTAACTTCTCTGAAGATATCGCAAAGAACAGTACAGTTCATCCACCCCCTTTTTTTTCAATTTCCAAAAAACTAGATTTATGGACGGTGCTCACACCAGGGCTGACTGTGTGGAGGTCAGATTGTCAGAGTTCAGAGTAGGGCATTGGCTTGCGGCGTGAGGAGTGGCAAGATGTACAGCAACGCTCCTAGAAAGGCCAAGGTCCAACCCAGCAGAGCGCTCTGCCTGCAGCTGGACATGGTCTCGCACCACCTAGCAAAGGGAGGCGTAATGCGCTTGGACGTTAGACAGCTGCTCATTCTTGTTGCTCCCCCATTTTTGCTGGTCTGTAGCCTCATTGGATCAAAGTGAGTTCAGGTGGATACTGCTTGGGTAGAAGCTCTTTACATTGGAAAAAGTTGAAGCAAGGATTATACTACCTCCGCTAATATTAGTTCAAATCCAAAACTGCTTGAAAAAATCAGGTTTACTAAAAACCACATCCTAATGCTGCCATGATTTCATGTGCTCAGCTACACACAACAGGTTTTTAGCTGAAGAAGTAAAGAGCAGTATCACATCTGTGATGTTACTCAAAGTTGAATCCACATGCTCCCTTTTAGCAGCTTGTAATGCTTTGGCTTTCTCATCAGTACCTATGTGGCCTTTTCACACTGTGGTCAGCTTGATTTTCACAGGCAATTTAAACTTTGTGAAATATCTGAATGAATAATGGGTCATTCTTTAGATGACTGAAGAGCTTTTTCTATTGTGTTAGTCACGTCACATTGTGAAACCTTTTTATATCTCGAATAGTGTCATTTACCTGGTTTATTCTTCAGGTGTTGCTTGTAAAATCGTTCTTTTCCTCTTTGCCCCTTTATTTTTTTTCCATACATATCATTACATTAGGTATACTGGCTTATTATTACAGTGGCCTGCTCCTCAATAGCAAATAATTTGGCTGAAACAATATATTCATCATCCAGACAGGGTTCAGAGGCTCGGTTGTTATGTGGTAAGCATTATAACAGCTAAAATGTGAGATCATAGTGGTTTTTAAGCATGCTGTTATGTGTTGTTGGTGCCAGATGTCATGGTTCAGGCATCCATGCACATGCACACAGATAGAAAGTACCGACATACCCTTGTATTTTCTTATTTTCTGGTTTGAGGAACGACTAACTTCTTTTTTTTTTACGCTTCATTTAGATGCAAATTGTTAAATATGATAGCATGTAGAAAATGTTAAGTTTTTTCAGATTGTAGTTACATAAATTGCGTAACCATGTGTAAGGTGTTAAACGGATTTGTCCTTTTGGCGCTTACACATTCAAACTGGATTTAGCGAATTAGGACTATCTAGTACTATACTATGGTCTAATATTTTATTGGCAATACTTACCCTGATAACCATACATTGGGGTTTAATATTAAAAAACCATACCAAATTAGTATTAGCTAACAAGCTAATCAGATTTTGAATGTTATGCAATCTGTTTCTCATATTGCCATACCTCTAAGCTACATGGTTGTGTGGCGAGTTGCAAAGCATATTGTATTGAACCTTTGTTTGAGATACAGGGGACAGTAACACATGTGGTGATGTTCGGGTGCCTCCCGGGTGCTTCTGGTTTCCATGCCTGGCTAATCAGGACAGCCAGACCGTGGGCTTGCTGCCGGCTGGATCGCAGTGAGACTCCATACACACCCATGCATACACGCAGCGTAACTGAGCTGATTTTAAAGTGAGCTCTCTGCTGTGGTTCTTCTGCACATTTAAGTGTGTTGTTTATTAATAGTCTTGAGTTCGGAGTACGTATGACTTCAGCACCTGCTGCACTTTCTTGACGGAAGATTTGCCATTGCCTGCTCACCACGCCCTTCCACCAATCAGTTTGAAAGGACCAAAATGCGGCCAGATGTACGCAAAAGGATTAGCCGACTTTATAGGCTGTGGTTCCTAGCAACCGGAGGATAACACTCCCCTGTGTGTGAGCGTCACCTTTGATGTCAGAAGGCAGCCTTGTTTGTTTGCCTCTTTTGTTTTGTGGGATGTTTCACGTGGGCTGGCAGGCTAGTACCAGCGCTACAGAACGCCACAGTGCGATGTGTCCGTGAGCCTGCTGGTCTGCAGAAATGGCTTCTTTTACTAACAATTCACACAATCTCAAAGAACACGTTAATGGGGGTGGGGGGATTTGGCCGTTGATTATTTTAAACCAATGCAAGAAGGCATAAGGCCAGGGTTTAACCAAATGCGAGTCAAACGATTCCTGTTTTTCAAGTCTGACTGTAATCCATTGTTCTTCACTTGTTTTTCATGATATTTGTCATGCCTTTATGAAAAAGGGCATGATGAATACAGTGATTATTTTTTGGTAGTTTAAAAAAAAAAATAAACTGAAATTGTGCTTGTAAATTTTCAGGTTCAGAACTGGGCAGGAGACTGCTCTTAGGAAAGTACTTGGTACCTGAATTTAGGTTAAATTTCAATGGGTAAACATGGGTAAAATCTAGCTAGACGTGGTAAAATGTAAACTCTGGAAGTTGCAGATAAACCCATTGCAGTGCTGGTCATCATTTGGTTAATGACTTTGCCGGTTGTCTAATGTTGTGGTAGAGGCTTTCTGTTAGTTCATCCTTGTTGCAGTGTGCGATTGTGGTTTTGGTCGACTGTGCTTTGGTTGCTCACGTCACATCTTTTATGCATTTAATCTGGGGGGGGGGAGTGTTTATAGCAGGTGTTTGTCATTTCTGAGCATGGTTTACACTGCTGACTGCCTGGACCTTCTCAGCTTTAACTCCAGTAGCTGGGGGTGATTCAGACGTAAATGGGTTGGTATATCAGCCCAGCCGATCCCTGCAAAGCACCCTGGGTAATTCAGAAAGCACCCAGTCATATCACATTATTAAATACAGCAATGCACTCAAAAATAAATGTTTAATTCCAGGAATATAGCAGAGATATTGAAGATCTTGAATATAGCTGAATGGAGTTCTGATGGACAAGCAGTTAATAAAAAAAAAATATATTAGGATTGTTGTCAAACTTGTTTAAAATGAAAACACATCTGCCAGGAATTTAATATACAAAATATAACTGATTATAAAGACACTAACCAATTTTATACATTATCCTGGCCGAGTTGTGCTTAGGAAGCCATTAAAACTGAATCATGTAAATCTAATTTTTGGTAGTTTTGTTTCATTTCCTTTCAAACGGGCAAGGAGTTGAGTCTATTGTCTAGGCAAATGCAACCATCAAATAAAAGTATTATGTATAAAATCAATATTTTGCACATTTTCTACCCTATAGTGACGGATTTATTCTTTCAGTTGGGTTTGTTGATGGTTGGTACTAAAAGGCAGATCAGGCTGAGAATTTTCGATCTATACATCCCTGATTTATCTGTCTGATTACTACTGAAACACAGGAAGTGTGAGATTACAAAAGATTAATAGAGAAATCGAAGATTCATTGAAAAAAGCCCAGTGGTCACTAACAGGAAATTATTCAAATGAAAGAGTGTAACCACAGCAACATTTGTCGACTGAATGTCGACCAAATTCCAGAAAGGCAGTTCTTCTGTATTTCAGTCTCGGTTCTGTGTGCAGTGCCTGAGTGATCTTTTAAGGGCGGAGTAACCGTACAAAGACGCAGCCATGCGCCGCGGCAGGGGCTGAAAGTCAAACCACTTCTTGAATGTCGTTCTCGACATGGAGAACTTGTTTACATTTTATTGAGGTATCGGTGGCTTTTATCCAGAGCATTGAAATTGATTGCCTAGCATGGGACATAGGAAGGACAGCTTTACATTGAGAGTGCTGTACCCCATCCTTGTGTAAGGCATGGAGGGGACCAAGGATTTTGATCCCTTAGGGTTGCCCCCCCCCGCCAACCCACCCCAATCCATCCAGTTCACATGAGGTCATGAAATCGGATTCCACGGTGCATGTTAGGAATTCTAATGAATCCATGTTTACTTCTGCCGACTGGTAACACATACCCATGCACGTGGATTGGGTTATCCAGTCTACCTGTCTACCCAGCTTTTATGTGCTTATGAATAAATGTTCTGTATAAATAAGAAAATTGCCAATTTTTGTGACCCATTTAAAATATAAGTTGTTTGGTACAGGAGAAATAATTAATGCATAATTACAGAGCTAAAATGCTTGTCTAATCCAGGTGATATTTTAGAGCCAAACCTGTTGAATGACATTTGTATCCATCGGCTGACCTTTGCTGGCTGCTAACGTCTTGCACCAAGTGAACCAACCAGCTAACACTTGTGGCCGGGCAGGTTCACAGGTGTCCCGCCTGCTGTCTGGAAAGCAGCGTGAAGTGATATAATGTTGACGTCACTGCCTGGTGACTGATGAGTGTGCGTGTGCGTGTGCGTGTGTGTGTGACTGGAAATCCCCTGCTGTCCCCAGGCAGAATAACAGCCTGTTTGGTGGGATGTAGCTCTCCGTGCCTCCTAGCCAAGAAGGCTGAAAGGCGTTGCGTCTTGTTTTATTTTTCTTTTTTTCATACCATCTTAACTCGCTAATGACATGGAAGTTCACACTGCCAAACAAAAAATATACATGTTAATAATTTTATCCGGCTCAAAAAGAAAATTCTTGGAAATTTTATTTAATAATTGTCAAAGCTGTTGAAATTAAAACAATGAAGAGACTGTGTCTTTAGTACAAGTAAATAAATGGATTTTTTCCCCCTTAATTTTTATGATGAAGAAATATCAATATAAGGATAATGGGTCAAGAGATGCTTCAGTACGAGTAATTAAAAAAACATAAAAACACTGATAGCAGCTCTAGTAAGATTATTGCTGTCGGCACTTGTCTGGATGGTGGTGCATTTATACAGAATGAGTTCCCTCATGCAAGCTGTAACAAAACCCATTTTTTGATACTGAATCCACAGTGAGCTGAGTGCAGGGTAAACATCGCGGATAAGTGTACAGGCTTTGCCGGAGCTGGGTTAGGGCTGGCTCCGGTCACAGTTTACGCAGGTCATGACCAGGATCTGGCTGGGAGCCGGGGATGCATACTTCGCTGTTGGATCTAGTAGCCTGTGACGGGGATTTTAAACGCATAATCATGTATTTGTTGAGTAGATGATATTTTGATAGATTTACACTAATGATCTAAAGTGGGCTGTGGTAGTGATGCTAATTAACCAGTCAGCAGTGATGTAATTTCCTTTATATAAATTTAAGGCTAGGGAAAACATTTGATAAAATAAATTATCTAAAACATGTTGATGTGTCGTCCACGTGGTTGCAGTGGGGTGGAATGATGTAGTGAAAGGGTTAATGCCTGCTGCTCCGCCATTGGCTGGCTGCTGAGTGAAACGGGATGCATGACTGTGCCATCAGCCGGCAAGCAAAGGAGGAAGTTCTGGAGCACTAGCTCTACAACTCTGTTCCCTTGGAAACCCATTTGCGTCATGACGACCAGCAATTAGTTTGCAATCCTTTAATACCGACAGCAACTTTGCAGGGCTAGGCTCTGCTGTAGTGGCTCACGCTGAGCTTGTATCAGTGCTGCATGTGTTATCAGTGTTTGTGGTCTGTGAGGCTGTGATATTTTTAATATTCTTAAATTGGGGGGGGGGGGGAGAGAATGGTATGACTGAGGTCATGCCTCTTTCCCAATTCCGAGGTCCTCTGACCGAACCAGTGGGGCGGCCTCAGCGAATAGTGACCAGCTCTTCAGTCCCGCCCTCTAAGTTGCTTGGAAGGAATACTTGAACTAATTTTTCAGTATACGCCTGGTGAAAAAGCTTACTGGAACAACCGCCATATATCCTCTGAAAAGCACTAAATTATGATATTTTGTTTGCAGGAAATGCGTAGCTTCTCTGTAGGCTACATACTAGTGTAGTTGTACATTTAGTGCCTTCAGTGTAATTGAAACCCTTTTTTTTATTCTATTAAATAAATGCCCTGCCCAGCCTCGGTGGGGTCAGTCACTTGTGAAGACAATGATGAGGCACTGTGCGTGTGTGTGTGTGACAAAGGCACTTATTTTTTCCAATTCTCTCACTACTTTTCCTGTGGCTTCTTGAAGAACCCCCTGGTTCATAGCGTACTCAGCGGTCATAACACTTGAAGCCTTTTATGGCACCTTTTCACACTCAGCCTCTGAATGTCGTGACAGCAGCTAGTCTCAGGTAATTTCTAATGTGCTGTAAGCTGCCACTGAAATGTTGAACTTAAATGTGTAGACTTTGAACCTTTAGGTTTGGAAAAATTGGCGTCTCATTGAGTGTGAGAACTGTGGGGTTTAAAGGCTGAACTCATGCACACTTTTCCCCTAAAATCTGAAAACTGTGTCAGTGCGGTGACTTTTACAGCAGCAGCCAGTTTCCAGGCAACTGTGCATGTCAGCCCTCTGGCTCCGATGACGGAGAGTGTTTGACGACTGCGGGCAGACCCCCCTAGATGGGCCGGAACCGCAAGGCATTGAGACCATCCCCCCCTCCAATGATCTGCTTTAGATATCAGACACTTAACTTTTGGGTTTTTTCTGCTGATGGTCACCGTTGAAATCAGAGATGGGAACAGCTGAATGGGAACAGCTCCCACTGCTGTGAGGACAGTTGGTACGATCTGGATAAGGGCTCTGTAATGCAGTGTTGGGTGCCGGTGAACATGGAGCCTATTTCAGGAAGTATCAGGCATGAGGCAGGATATGATGCAGGAAATGTAGCTGTGGGGTTTTGTTTATAAACTGCTTTAGTGTAAGAATATCTCACTGGGCTGGTACTGCACTGTGAATTTGAAGCTGCTAGAGGTGTAAGCAAATACTATAAGGGCTTTTTGATAGCAAGTGCACTTGTGATCTCTTGGGGGGTCACGAGTTTGACCGCACAGGGTCACAGTTCTCTGCTTCTTGGCCCACGTCAGCTGCCGGGGGGGGGGGGATGCGTTCCAGTGGCTGAGCAGAGATTACCGCTACTGAACCTGGTCTATATAGGTCCCGA
Source organism: Pollimyrus isidori (assembly GCA_019775955.2). Classification (NCBI taxonomy): domain Eukaryota; kingdom Metazoa; phylum Chordata; class Actinopteri; order Osteoglossiformes; family Mormyridae; genus Pollimyrus; species Pollimyrus isidori. Next base: position 24,210,490 of record JABFDZ020000008.1, read on the forward strand.
AAAACCCCCAGGATTATGCAAGAACAAGGAGTTCCAAACTCTGTCAAAATGACTTCAGGGGGAAAGGGTACCTGGTGACGGTATGAGTATGGACAGGGGACGGGGGGGGGGGCCCGTTAGGGCCCCTTGTGACTTTGCTTCAGCCGCATGACGCATGTACTCTGGCATGGCTCAGTGACAGATTCACCCAAAACCAGGTCACGCCACCGTCTTGTCACAGATCCTGCTTCCTGCCGAGCGCTGCTCAGGGGGGAGGGTCAGAAGTGTACTTCTGATATCTCATTTCATCCTCTGCGTAGAATTCCTGCGTTTGTGTGCAAAGCCTGCACACTCTAGGCTGATGGAATCGTGGTTAATTTATTTGTGTCCTGTGAGTCTAGCCTTTTTAACATCAGCAAAGCATGCACAAATATGCTCTTGTATTTTGTCTCTCTCCTTTATTATTACTATTAGAATTAGTACAGTGATACCTTGGAACATGAACCTTGTTTCAGAAATCTTGTCGAGTCCCAAGTCAAATTTCCCCATAAGAAAAAATGTAATTGAATTTAATCCGTTCCACACCCCCAAATGTTTGCCTATTGAAATTTATATACGTAACTAATGGTAAAATGCATTAAGAATTAATGAAAAACTAATACACACATGAAAAAGCACACATACAAATGCAGTAGACATGAAATAAATGACAATCCAGATACTCTAAAGCAGGGTTCTTCAACTCACGGTCCTCGAGGTCCGAGAACTGCTGGTTTTCCAGCCTTCCTTTACCTGTCAGTCAGGTGCGAAGCCTCTGACCAATCAGAATAAGTAATTATTAAACTAACTACCTGGGAGAACTGAAAACCTGGCCTGGGTTTGGAGGTTCCAGAGTTGACGAACCCTGCTCTAAAGTGACAACGGACACATGTACACCACCTTCAGGTCTCGCTATAATTTCTTTAACTTCTATAGTTACTCTCTACTTTTCCCTTTGGTTTGCTGCTGTCACTGCTCAATTTTTTGGGGGCCATGATTACTGTACCACGAAATGTACACTAGATAATTCATACTGAACACAGGAACGCTGCATTTGGTCTAGAGGTTCCATAAGACTGAGAGTGAATCATAGGTCATCAGCATCCTAGTCGATCCATTTGCCTTTGTGTCAGCCCATCAGAGACGCGTCTGGATCCATGTAAGCTTTAGCAGGTCTGTTTTGTTTTGTTCCAAGTTTTCGTTTGAGATATGCTTTGATTTTTCTCCACCAACCTGTTTGAGGTCTCAATTGGTGGAGTTTAACACATCTCAACCCATACAAGTTTTAACAGGAACAGTTAAGTTCCAAGATTTAGGTTGAGGTGCAAGTTGGAAAACTTCAACCGATGTCTGAGGTGGTTGAGTTACGAGGAGTTTGAGTTCCAAGGTTCTGCTATCATTATTATTATTATTATTACTAGTATTAGTATTATTATTACTATCAGTGTTATAATAATTTAGTAGTAGAGGTAGCTTATATGCAGGTGCATTGCTAGCCAGAATAAGGATTTGTAGCTAACTAGCATTACTGCTTCTTTTACAAAATCCAGTCTGTGACCAAAAAAAAGTTAAAAAAAAAAAAGCAAAGCTTTTAAAAAATGAGTCAATCTAGTACACAGTGTTAGCTCTGAAAGCAGAATGGAATAGTCTTCTGGTTTTGGTTCTTAATACAATCTGCTGTGTCCTTTTCATCTTCAGTGACATTTAGAGTACAATAGGGCAGATGAGACCTGATGGCCAGCTGTTGGATGCATGTGCTGAAATGTATACAGGTGATTGTGAAAATCTCTATTCCTGTTGGTGCAACGATGCAATGTCGATGTATGATGTTTCAGTTCTCTGTTTGGCTGCATAGGAGAGTTTATTTTATGTTTTTGGAATAAAGTTCAACAGGTTGGCTTGCTATTTCTATTCAGTGGTCAGTTTGAGGTACCCCTGCCCATTAATGCAGAGGGCATGGTCCTCCATGCAAATGAGTGGCTTCCAGCGCACTCTGTTTGTTGGTGCCAGATGTAGTGGTTTCTCAGAAACACACTGCTGTGTCTGGGGTTTACTGAGGATGGGGTGATGGATAAAAAAAAAAAAAACATCTGGTAAGTGGCAGTTCTGTGGCCAAAAACACCTTATTCATCTGTAAGAGGTGAGCTTGTTAGGAGAGCACCGAAATAGGAACTGAAAGCCTTCTCCAAACGTACAGCTTGTTAAGCCGAAATGATACTGACGATGCAAGCAGACTGTGCCTGATACTTAGTGTATTTGTTAACCCAGTTATGTATAAGAAATACAATGACACGTTCTTAATACTGTAACATATGATGTTTCGTTGAGCATTTATTTATTTTTTTGGCCCTTTGTCTGTTATCTATGGTTATCGACTTGGAGCTGCAAGTCATTTGCGTAATCCTGTGTGCATTTTAAGATGTATATTCTGAAGCTTCTGTGAAGTGTGAGGGAGACCCTCTCTGCCCTGCTGCAGATCTGTGAGCATGAAATCCCCCCGCAAAGGATGCAGCGACTCTGGTGAGATTAAGAGCAAAAAAGCAGAGAGCGCCTCTCACAGATGATGCCAGACCTTTGCGTCAAACTGTACCTCTCCTCACAGAAAAGTCCTCTTAACACGCGACATCCTATGCATATTCTCATTAACTAGGCCTTGGGGCCTTTTGCTGTATTTTCTATATAAGTATAAGTGGTTCACCCAGATCTGCCCCTGTGTTCTGGTTGTATTTCCCAAAGTAAATTAATTAAACCATGTCATACTGTTAATTTCATTGTGCTACTCTTGGAGGGTATTCTTAGTGAGAAGGAAAGGACAGGAATCTTATGAGATTCTGTTATATTCATTGTCCACCTAAAGCACTCTGAGAAATAAAAACCACCCTCAGTTAAACACCCTTTGATTATTTTGTTGCTGACATCTACATCAAATTAATTTTAATATAGTAGACTGACGTGAATGTCTGCCTGCTTCTTATGAATGTGATTCTTAGATAACGCAGTAGTTGAGGCAGGTGTTATGTAGGATTTGTTGCTCGTCCAGAAAAAAAAATTAAATTTAAAAGTAATTTAAATGCTAACAGTTGGTATTTTATGGCACTAACATAGATTTTTTTTTTTTTTTCCCCAGAGTGATTCATAGAATTGGCTTTCTGGGTGGTTTTGTAAACACCCACATTACATGTGTTGATAGATTAAGATGGACTCATGCCTTATTTTTTTTTTATCCAAATATAGTCACCCCCACTCCCCCCTATCACGACCACAATGAGAGGCCCACGGGTGTATTCCAGTATAGTGGTGTATTTTGGGTTTGTTTGCTAGGCTTCAGGAAAAGGGACGATGGAGGCCATTTGTTAGGGGCTTTCTCAGGCTTTTCTTTCATGGTGGGAAGTTGGAGCCTGTATGAAATGCTCTGCACACTCTGCCTTTTCGGCATTGTTAGCAAGGCTGAAGTAATTTCATTGTTATAAAAACAGTGTTCATCAAGATCAAGAATGAAGTTTTCTTTTTCGCATGATACAGAATGCCATGCAAGATACAACTGGCAAACAGCCCTTTGCCTCACACTTGTTGAAATATTGAATCCCAGCCATGGAAATGGCCGAGGATCATTCTGGCGAAATTTCCACGACCCTATACAATGGAAAACAGAAGTTGTGCAGTGGGCGGCCAGGGTGGCTTTGCCTGTCAGTTTACTGGGCTCCTAAATCCCATCCTTTTGGAAGCTCAGAGACCTGTGAAGCAGGTGTTCAGACCACCTGGAATTATCTGGACTTTGCTTTTTTCCTGGACAGTCGGATAACAGCAATTTCTACATTATTATAGCTATACAGATGCTCCTCTACTTATGAACAAGTTACGATTCCGAATAGCTGTTTGTAACTTGAAATGTTCATGAGTCCTTATTCAACATCATTTTAAAGTTACTGAAATCTACATGCTTTATCATATAAAGTCATCCATCCAACATCTACCGCTTTTCCAAGTCAGGTCATGGGGCAACAGCCTAAGCAGGGAAACCCAGACTTCCCTCTCCCTGGCGACTTAGTCCAGCTCCTTTGGGTGAATCCCGAGTTGTTCCCTGGCCAGCCGAGAGACATAGTCTCTCCAGCATGTCCTGGGTCTTCCCCGGGGCCTCCTCCCAGTGGGACATGCCCGGAACGCTTCAAAGGGAAGTGTCCAGGACCCATCCTGACCAGATGCCCGAGCCACCTCACCTGGCTCCTCTCAATGCAGAGGAGCAGCGTCTCTACTCTGATTCTCTCCTGAATGACTAAACTTCTCACACCATCTCTAAGGGAGAGCCCAGCCACCCTGCAAAGGAAACCGATTTTGGCCGCTAGTATTCGTGACTTCGTTCCTTTAGTCATTACCCACACCTCATAACCATAGGTGAGAGTAGGAACGTAGATTGACTGGTAAATCGAGAGCTTTGCCTTTTGGCTCAGCTCCTTCTTCACCATGGCAGACTGATACAGTGCCATCTCTGCTGACGCCGCACCAATCCACCTGTCGATCTGCCGTTTCATCCTTCCCTCATTCGTGAACAACACCCTGAGATACTTAAACTCCTCTGCATGGTGAAGGACTCCCTCCCTGACCCCAAGAGAGCACTCCACGTTTTTCTGGCTTGGGACTATGGTCTCCTATTTGGAGATGCTGATTTTCATCCCAGCCACTTCACACTTGGCTGCGAACTACTCCAGTGATAGCCAAAGGTCACAGTCTGATGAGGATACATCATCTGCAAAAAGCAGAGACCTAAATCCTGAGGCCTCCAAATCAGACACCCACAATGGCCCTAGCTGTGGCTACAAATTCTGTCTATAGAAGTTATGAACAGAATTTGTTACAAAGGGCAGCCCTGGTGGAATCCAACTCTCACCGGAAATGAGTGAGTTATTGCCGACAATGTGGACCATGCTCTGACACCAGTTCAGCCCTTCTAAGGTAGCCCGGTACCTCATACGTGGTCGAATGCCTTCAAGTCCATAAAGCACATGTAGACTGGTTGAGCAAACTCCCAAGCACCCTCCAGGGCCATGCTGAATGATGTTTCAGATTTCCACACGGTGCTGCAGATGTCTGTCAATCAGGAGAGCCCTGCAACATCCAGAGCCTTGAGAAACTCTGGGCAGATCTCATCCACCCCCGGGGCCTGGCCACCAAGGAACTTCTTAACCACATCAGCGGCCCCCGCCCCAGAGATAGGCGAGTCCACTGCCAAGTCCCCAAACTATGCTTCCTCATTGGAAGACGTGTCGGTGGGATTGAGGGGGTCTTTGAAGTATTCCTTCCACTGAACCACAACGTCCTGAGCTGAGGTCAGCAGTGCCCCATCCCCATCATAAAGTGTTGGTGCTGCATTACTTTCCCACCCTGAGCTGTTGGATGGTGGATCAGAATCTCCTGGAAGCCATCTTGAAGTCTTTCTCCATGGCCTCGCCAATATCCTCCCAAACCCAAGTTTATGCCTCAGTGACCACCAAAGCCGCGTTCTTCTTAGCCCTCCTGTACTCATCAGCTGCCTCTGGAGTCACACAGGCTAAAAAGGCATCCCTCACCACCAGTGTCCACTAGCGGGATCGGGGATTGCCGCCACGACAGGCACCGACTACCTTACGGCCGCAGCTGTGGTCAGCCACCTCCATAATGGAGGCACGGAACAAGACCCATTCGAACTGGATGCCCCTTGCCTTCTCTGGGACATGGGAGAAGTTCTGACGGAGGTAGGAGTTGAAGCTCTTCCTGACAGGGGATTCCGGTAGAAGGTTCCCAGCAGACCCTCACTATACGCTTGGGCCTGCACTGGGGACAGAGCTGTGTGGCCAGAGCCCTTCTCCGGTCCATCTTGCAAGCCCTTGACGGCTCTGGCTGATGTGCAGGGAGCACATGGTGTGCTGGGAAGTGGTTGTCAGGTTGTGCTTTGGCTGAGCCCTTCAGGAGCTTCTGTTAGTCTTGCAGAACCAAAACCTGCTGACTGCCCACTATGGGGTCAGTAGGTCAACTACTTACCTATACTTACCTTAGTTTCCTAAGCACTCATTAAATTCATAAAAGGGAAAAATTAAGTCATTTTATATGAGACAATGTTCTTAACTCACATTATTGGGACCTGCTCAGTATCTCCCCAGGGAACAAAACTTCCTGATTTTTGTCAAAATTTGAAGCATGCATTAGCAAGTAACCATCCTCCGAATGTTCCCAGTTAGTTGGACATTCTCTGTTTAAGCGCATTTAAAAAAAACAAACAATTCTTCTGCAGCAGTAGACAACTGAAATGGAGTTTAGCGTGCCGTGAATACAGATATGGGTCGCGTTTCACAACATCCTGTTCCTGCAGAGTCAGAATCTTTGTGGCTCTAAGTGAGATGCCTGGGCAGCCTGTCTCCGCTGCCGCCACATTCCTGGCCTGTGTATATGCACTCCCATCACTGGCTAGCCTTCCGTCACTCAGGCGTTCGAATGCCTCACTGTGTCGCTATGGGCGGCAGACTTCCTGCCAGCTGGCGCTTCTCCCTCGCATTTCTTGTGCCGGTTAACGGGAGGTACCCCACCCTGAATCGGGGCGTTTCACAGAGATCATCAGCTCCCTGCTCAGGACAACAGACAATAAAATGCAGATCCTTCCACAGTATTCCTGTATCGCTGGGTTTGTCAGTGCAGCGTAGCCTGGGGAAACCCCCCCCAGTGGCGAAGGCTGGAGTGGAGTAACATGTAGTATAGAGTGGTTCAGGAGCGGGGGGCAGACAGGAACTGGCCTTAGGGGTCATGTGATGCACTCCTATTCTGCCTAATACATCTGCCAGTGATCCAACATCAGTACTGTTGTAGTAAATGTTGTTCTAAACAGTGGCTAGTTAAGATTTCGGAGGGTTGTTTTTGGAAGTGAAAGAAAAAATCCTCAAACAGCCCCAGTTACGGCAAACTGCCTTAAATACAACCTTTACATAGTATTAAAGTTACCATTTACATTTATATTTAAAATGTGTTGGAGGTAGGGAGAACTTTTGGCTTAGAGAAAAAGGGGACCTGTAATGATTAATCTGCTCCTAGGTTGTATTTCCTTGCTCCGTTCTGTATACAGTAGATGGTAATGGCAGGCATCATTGTTTCCAGACCCCAGAGTGGATGCGAGGAATGTGTTTAGTCTCATATTGTGTCTGCGGAACGTGGCCCGAGGCTACGCACCCCGGCAGCGTCATTTCGGCTCGCGACGGCAGCCACTGCCATTGTGCTCTTGAAACATACCATTGTCTGAGAGAGTCCGCCTTTGACGTCATAGATCTGACCTTCACTCAGCTCACAGCTTGCGTTTTTTTTCCTTTTTTTTTTTTTTTTTTTTTGCTTTTCCTGCAAACATGTGTTTGTCATTATGCAAGCTCTTTTCACCCTGGCAAGTTGCCAGAGAGGGGGGTGTAAGGCCTCAGATTACAGAGAGCTCCCTGGGAGACCCCTCCCCTGGTGTGGCCCTGTACAGGCTCCCACGCGTCCTGCATGCCAATCACTTCGCACCTGCTTTGTTTCAGGCTGCTGATAAGCTTGTCGGGATCTTATTTTCTTTTAAGGTCAAGCCAGCTGTAGCCAATTTGTGTACGCACGTGTAATGTAATCTAATCTAATATTGTGTGTGGGGGGGGGGGGTCCACTTTTAACAGTGTTTTGTTTTAAATCAGTGCCTCGTTCCTTGGTAATTAACGAATCTGCCAGTACATGTCTGGCAAGCTTTTTTTGGGGGGGATGGGGGGGTAGTTTAATAGAAAAGCTGACGGTTTGATGGTTAAGGTGGAGAGTGCAGTGGTATCTGTTATAGTGGGGGAAGCCATTTGGAAGGATTCTGTTAAGTAAGCAGTGCTCTGTAAATGTGGCCTTGGGCCGGCTTGCTGGTTCCCTCCTCCTCGGGATGTTCAGACCTCTCTCCAGACTAGGAAGGACCAGTGTTCTTAGTTAGCTCCGACTTAATTCCAGGACGAAAGTGAAAGCAAACTTTCTGAGCGGGGGGGAGGGCAGCCATGACTGGCATGTGCCCCTGGGCCGTGCCACATCATGCAACTGGCTAACAATCACTCTTCATCTTCCTCTTTGCTGCTCTTTCCGTCTCTTTTGGTCTTGATTGTCGTTAAAGGAGTCAGGTTCTTGAACCCCGGGGCCGCCCAGGAGTTGTGGCCATTTAAATGCAAAGGCCAGGCGCTTGCATCAGCTGATGCAAAACGTTCCTGTCAGATTTAGGCCCCATGTTAATTTTATGTGACGGCTCCCCTATTGGTCTGATCCTATTTATCCAGGTTACATCACCCACCCCGCAGAACCTAGTGACATAACCGGTAAGCCACTTTCCTCGCTGTGTGCCAGATAGAGATTACCACCGAGGCCCAGTCCGACTCTGTGCCATTTGATCCCGGGCCGTCAGGTTAACCCGCAGCTGCCGGGAGGCTGGCATGAAAATGTAGGGCCTTCGGAGGAGGTTTCACTTCCTTCTTTTTCGTGGGACAGCTCACTTCTTGCAGACAAGGTGACATGATAGGCCTAAAAGGGAGAGGGCTCTTGAGTCTGCTTCTTCCAGTGATGTGGCCAGTGTCTCATACTACTGGTGATGTGACCTGTCAAGTAAGAGACCTCCCCGCCTATCTGGATGGTGAGTCACAGCCCACTCCCCGCCCCCATCTGGCGGGTGAGTCACAGCCCACTCCCCGCCCCCATCTGGCGGGTGAGTCACAGCCCACTCCCCGCCCATCCGGATGGTGAGTCACAGCCCACTCCCCGCCCCCATCTGGCGGGTGAGTCACAGCCCACTCCCCGCCCCCATCTGGCGG
>JABFDZ020000008.1:24237389-24249024 GCA_019775955.2 Pollimyrus isidori
CATTGTGAACAAATATGTTATATAGCAATTTTTTATTTTTTTTTGTTGGTCCCAACTTTTAACAATTGTCACCCCCCCCCCCCCACGCTTTTGATTTCTGAAATGCCAGGTATGGAGTTTGTTGTACAGCAGAGAAACCAGGAAGGCGGTCTTCTTGTGCGATACAGTTTGTATCAGTGTTTTTATAATCACTTTTTGACAAAAGGCCACCACTCAGAAAAGCTGCTTACCCGAACTGGCAGTGCTTGCTGTTTCATCGACCCTGGACAGTGGTATTCCTGTACAGAACAGGCTTCTATCCTGCACTTATAACTCTGATTCTGAGGTTGAAAATGTTTGTCCCCTTGACCAATGTACATATTGGTCTATATATCTTGGTCTTTATTGTTATTATTCCTCATAAGTATCTGTCAGTACATACAGGAAAATTTAAAGAGCCGAAGACCGTGTGTGTAAAGGGTGATGTGTAAAAAGACGTTTCCAAATGGGAAATTCCTGCCAGATCCCTATAGATCAAATGCATAACACGCACCCTTTTTACTGCCTGAATGTTTTAATGTTTTGCAAGTTTTTACCCGGATGGATATATACATATATATATATATATTTTTAAATTATTTTTTCAGAATGCATACTTTTGCATACAGTTGAGAAAGTTTGAACTTTTTGGAGTTATCTGTTTTTGCATTAATGTTTTCTAAAATGTGATCTGATCTACTCTTAAGTCATAATAATAAATAAGTACCTCATTTAACAAATGTTACACTTTTTCATTGCCAAATCAGATCTGAACACATTTACAGTATGAGTCATAGAGAAATCAGATAATTCCAAAAGTGTTTAAAATCTGCTACCCACAACTGTATGTTTGGGGTATTACATAAATAGAGGAATTGTAACTGTTACCCTGTTTCTGAAGTTTGTGTTTTTTTTAATGGTAAAATGTTTATCATCAGCATCAATGTCCAATTAATATTGTGAAAACTCAATGTCATATGTAATGAAGAGCAAGTGCTATCTTTACTCCCATAGGTTAATGAAGCAGTTCCACTCATTTCCACTCATCACTCTGTGACCAAGTGTTTCGCATGTGCTGGATGTCACGCAAGCAGATTAAACAGTACTGTTACATTATGTATTTCTTTAAGAAGTAGGATTGCTCATAAAGGGACTGTACAGTTTTGTTGTCTGTGTCTGCGTTTGTGTGTGTGTGCGCGCGCACACGTGTGTGTGTGTGTGTGTGTGTGTGTCTATAGTCCCCTTATGAGTCACCCTGATTTTCCCAGTGGTGCCAGTTAGCTTGCTCTTCCCTTCCCTCAATGGACATTTGACATGTCAGCTCGATCTCCTGCTCATTATGTCATAAGCCATTTATTTATTGACTTTTCACTGTGCTGTCCGAACAGCTACAGTTGTGAGTGGCTGTCACCCTTATGTAGCATCTGCACACATAAACCTGCGGATTTATTGAAGATGTCAAGGGGCAGAATGTTTTTACTGCTATTTATAATGCCATAAAATGCCATTGTAAAACCTTTGATCTCTCAGGTATATTTGCTTTTGAAGAACACCATTGTCACTGGTTTTTATGTGTGGATGTCTGTGTGCAACTCTTGGGTTTTAGTCAATGATGGTGCTGGCCAGCAACAACGAGTACAACAAATCGAGAGGCCTGAAGGTTTTATGGCTGGATTATACTCGACGCATGCGACATGTATGCTTAGGCATGCTATTGCTACACAGGCAGTTCGTGCTCATACCTGCACATGTACGTAATCTGTTATGTCCACCAGGAGGCACTGAGAGAAAACAATCTTGGTCAGCTCCATTGTTTCTGGTCTTATTTGTATGAGGGTGTAGCATGAAGTGTTTTACACACGCTGCCTCCACAGCAAGTTGCTAATTCTGTAATACTAGTTGCAGCATTCTCTAAATTCTACCCACTATGCCTCTTTATATTGCTACTTTGCTCTGCCACATACCACTTTACTACCTCATGTTGAATGTTGTATTATGTTGTTAGATTATCTCATAGCATTTTGTTCATTCTGGCTCAACTCAACAAATGCTCCATGCTTGACCATGTCCAATTTGTTTGCCCTTGGGTTTCTCCAGGGGGTTTCTCCGGCCTGGCTTATATAGTTTCAGATTTACACTGACTAAAAAATTCAATGGATTTTTTTTCTTTGCAAAAATGGTAGGTTGGCTATTTTCAGATGCCTGCATGATTGCAATTAGCTTCAAATTGTCAATAAAACCCTTACAACACAAAAAAAAACACCATTCTGCTTTTTTTTTTTTATTTTTTAAATTGGGGGAGCACAGTGGTATGGTGCTTAGTGCTGCTGCCTCACAAGAAAAAGGTCCCCGGGTCGGGCGTAGGACCTTTCTGTGTGGAGTTCGCATGCTCTCCCTGTGTTCGTCTGGGTTTCTACTGGGGGCTCTAGGTTCCTCCCACAGTCCAAGAAAATGTGCAGTAGGTTGATTGGAAATTCATTGATAAAAAGTTGGCCCTTTAATTGTGTGTGTGTGTGCCTGCGGTGTGTTGGCGACTACCAAGGCTGGTTCCTGCCTGCGCCTGTCGTTCCCGGATTAGGCTCTGGTCCCCCTGCGACCCCAGTTGGGATTAAGTGGTTACAGTGATGGATGGTTTCTTATATGTTGTAAAGGGAACCTAGAACTTTCAAATGACACAATGAAAGTGACAGTATTTTTATTACCCCTTGAGATGCTGGGCCTCTTGGCAGATTAGAAAAATGACATTGGGTACATGCTACAAGCTAAATAATACATATTTGGAATTAGGCCAAAGACTTGCACAGTATATAAACAATTTTAAGGTTTCCTCAGTGTTACCGTTGTAAAGTTACAGGCATCTGAAATATCCAAGCAAGAATTTTTGCAAACGAAGTAAAAATGTCATGGAATTTTAAGCTAGGGTAAATCTTAAACAGTATGAGCTAGCAAGAGAAATTTGGGGTTTTTCATATTGGCCTTGGGGCAAACAAAATGCCACAAAGTGTGTCAATTCTGAGATGGTCGAGTATCTTGAGTTGTTAGTATTACAGTTGTGCTATACTGGGAAAATAAAATGTCATGATGTGACTTTTTTAGATAAATATTGCAATAATTATAAAGCAAAAAAGGAGTTCAGAAATTTCTCACAAACCCACCTGTGAGTGATTCAAACGATAAGGATGAAAATGCAGAACTCATGCCAAAGTAGCAGCAGTAAACCCAAAACTGATGTTTATGTTATTATAGATAGTCTTGATAAGGATCAGTCATTAATATTGCAAAGCATGCTAAATTCTGTTTTTCTATATAAATGTTTTAGAGAAATGTAAACCCCTAGTTGTCAGCCAAGTTTTTAAAACACTGAAATTGTATTATAAAATAACTGTTTATGAAAACACTTTATACTGCCTTAATGTTCAGACAGTATGAAGATGTGCAAAAGCCCGATCAAAGTCAGGTGAATATCTCAGTCCTTGCAATATGGGAACTGCCTATGCATATTTAATATCTCACATCGCCCAGCCCTACTAGGCATTTTTGTATTGTAATGTTGCACTTGTTAATTGTCTGTGGAGGAGGCATTGTACTCTTTACACGTGACACTTCTTTCTTAGTTCAGATTGAATTGGGAAGCAGAAGAAACTTAAACTGCCATTCCATTTTGAAGATGCTATAAACAGAGGCATACAATAGTGTTTGGAATATCATTCTAAGAACATCAGATGCTATTTTAATACCAAATGTACTGTATACAAACTACATTTTGTATATGTGTAGCCTTAATTCCTTGTATAGCTACACATAGATGTGCATGGTCACCATGAGGCATAAGCCAACACTGTGCAAGCGTGCTAAGGTGTTTATTAGTTATGTGAAGACAAAACAAACCTGGATGTCCTCTGCTGCCTCTTTTTATGTATGTCAGTTTCCCCTAGTGCTGCAGCTGCCTAAACCATAGCATTGACACCTGCCTGAGCCTGCGATCTGTGGAGTGTAACTGGGACCGGGACCAGTCTCTGTCTGTGCGTCTCAGGTGAGACTTTGTCTCATGTAGACAACTCTCGGCAGTCCATCATATGCAAGTATTTTGTTTGAGATTCAATTTTCATTTTATTTATATGATAGACAAACAGACTATATTGGCAAAAGTATTGGGACACCCCTCCAAATCATTGAATTCAGGTGTTCCAATCACTTCCTTAACCGCAGGTGTGTAAAACGAAGCACCCAGGCATGCAGACTGCTTCTACAAACGTTTGCGAGTTGCATTCACAAGCTCAATGAATTCACGCGTGGTGCCATGAAAGGATGCCGCTGTGCATTAAGTCCATTTGTCAGATTTCCTTGATACTAAATATTCCACAGTCAACTGTTAGTAGTATTATAATAAAGTGAAAAGCCCGATTGTGGTTGGCCACGTAAAATCATAGCGCGGGGACAACACATGCTGAGGTGCACAGTGCGCAAAAGTTCCTAATTGTCTGCAGAGTCAATAGCTACAGACCTCCAAACTGCATGTGACCTTCAGATTAGCTCAAGAACAGTGTATGGAGAACTTCATGGGAAGGGTTTCTATGGCTGAGCAGTTGCAGTTGGATGCGGTGGAGTAAAAAGCAGCAGAGACATGTTCTCTGGGGTGATGAATCAAGCTTCTCTGTCTGGCAATCTGATGCATGAGTCTGGGTTTGGTAGTTGCCAGGAGAATGGTGGACAGGGGATTATAGTGTGCGGTTGTTTCTCCAGCGGTTGGGCTTGGCCCCTTAGTTCCAGTGAAACCATTTTGGACAATTTCATGTTCCTAACTTTGTGGGAACAGTGTGGGGATGGCCCCTTCCTGTTCCAACAAAATAAGGTCCATAAGGATATGGACAAGCGAGTCTGGTGTGGAGGAACTTGACTGGCCTGCACAGAGCCCTGACCTCAGCCCAACAGAACACCTTTGGGATGAATTAGAGCAGAGACTGCAAGTCAGGCCTTCTCGTCCAACATCATTGGCTGACCTCACAAATGCTGCCCTGGATGAACGGTCAAAAATTCCCATAAACACACTGCTAAACTATGTGGACAGCCTTCGCAGGAGAGGTGAAGCTGTAATGGCTGCAAAGGGTGGGCCATCTCCATATGGAAACCTATGTATTAAGAATGGGATGTCATTACAGTTCATGTGTGTGTAAAGGTGTCCAAATACTTTTTTACCATGTTGTTTTAGAGAGATAAAAATGTATTCATAAAAAGGCATTTTACAATTAGTGCAATGTTTCATATTACATGAGTGTCCTTAAAGACGGCATATTCAGAAGTAATGCTACCATAATAAGAGCTTAACTTTTCCGAGCAATCTAAGCGGACACCAATAACTAAATATGTGTGAGACTGTGTGGATTATGTTTATATTACATTGTGGGGACCAAATGTCTCCCACAATATGATAAAAACCTGCAATTTTTATGTTGTGGAGACTATTTTTTAGGGGTTTGTGTGCATGTGTGTAGAAAATGATGTATTACACTATGACTAAACCTCTTGGTTTTGACTTCATGTACTGTAGATCTAGTCAACTAAATATCCTGCCATGCAGTTTTATTAATACTAGAGTAAAAAAAATAAAAAATCGGATGACTAAAATATGACAAGCTAAAAAATATGACAAACTGCTGCTCTCAAAAAATAATTGAATTAATTAATCATCAACATGAGGGGGGCAACACTTCTGGAACAGTGTGCTCTGTAGATGAATTAAAGGTGGAGCTGTTTGGACAGAATTCTAGGCATCATGTTTGGACTGTTTTGGTATGGAGCTTCTTCTGGACTTGGCCAGATCACCATCATAAAGTCAACCATGACTTCAGCATCATACCTGAAAGTGTGAGGCAATCTTGAATCTGAACCATAAATGGGGTTGTTTCTACCAAAGGAGGCAATGTATTAAATGTAAAGATGTACTTTGCCCACACAGAGAAAAATGACCTTTGTTGAATACTGTCACGCCCAGCTCCCTCTGATCCTTGTGTGTGCCACGGCCACCTCGTTACCTTGTGTTACTACCTGAATGTTCTCACCTGTTTCTTGTTAATGCCAGCTTGTCTTGTGTATTTAGTCTGCGTCTGAGCAAGTTTCCCCCAGATCTGTCATTGACGTTTGTAGCGTTCGTTCCTCTTGTGCTGCCTGGTTAGATGAATAAACCCCGTTTGCCTTCATCTATGGCTGGACTTGCCTGTTTCCCAGACACAAACACAAAATGAACAGGATAAAACAAGAGCATATACTAAACACATCTACAGTAAGAGATTTAAACAGATTTGTTTAATAGGCAGAAGTCCCACAGGATAAAATTAACAGTGACAACATATAAATAAATATGAATAAAAATTACATGGAGCAATTGTTAAATTAACACTTATCAAAATAAAAAATTATCGAACAGATAACGCAACAAACAAAAAATAGTTTTACACTCCAAGGAACTTTGCTTTTTAAATCAGTAACGATAAAAGTAACTACCAATTTAATAAATAGGAAATCAACATTTAAAAACGTTGTAGACATTGAGGTCCATTAATTGGAAGGACAACACGGAGGAAAGGGCACAGACAACCTGCTTGGCATGCTATTCATGTTTGAGATTCAGTGATTATATGATTAAGATTGTTTCTCAGGTCAGAACTATACATACAAATGCTACTTTTGCCCCTTGAATGCTAAAGCTATAGGCTATTAACCTTTCACCGCATAGTAACGGTGCATTCCAATCAGATGTCGGCCTTGATGCGTACAGGCTTGTGACTGGATAGCTGTTTTGAAGTAACTTTGATTTTACTCGTATGAGATCCTTATTGGTCACTCTTACTGTCTTTGTCGACTAACATGCCGTCTACGATGTCTATTAAAAGCTGCCGTGAACCATAGTAACCAGTTCACTCTGCAGGCAAAGCAAACGATTCAAGTAGATCAAACGCCAGATCCCACCTATCAATTTTGATGTGTGGCAGAATTTATGATTTCATGGTGCGCAATATATCACTGATCATGAAATACATAAATAGCACCACAAATAATTAAATATGATTAATTATTAATTAGTTTATAACAATTTGTTAAAGTTTGTTAATAAACTGACATTAATATTTTTTCCAATTAATATTTTCATATATTTATTATTTCATATTTTAGGTATTTCTTTTACTTTTTCATTTTGTTCCATATTGTTGCAGTATATCTAGAAAATAAATAAATCCCTTAAATTTTTTCTGACAAGTTTTGAAATTTATGCCTACTGTCACTACACTACACTGATGTGTACACCTGTTACATCCTGCGTCCTACGTCCGTCCCGTTTCAGCCCTTCATGTGCCACGCCCACCTCGTTACCTCATGTGATTTCCGATTGTGTTCACCTGTGAGGCGCTGCCGCTCGCCAGTCCTGTGCCTTGTTTTGTGTATTTGAGTCTGCGCCAGCGTCTGTTCCAGCAGATGCGGCATTGAAGTCTTCCATGTCGGTGTATTTCTGTAATAAAACCTTTGTTTCCCGTCACCTGGGCTTGGATTCCCGTCTGTTCGCCCTGCACGCACCGGCGATCGTGACAGAATGCCGCGTCTCACCAAGAAGGACTCTCCGCTGCCCGAGAGGGAATACATCCGGCTGGTGGATGACGTCCTTCGCTGGCTGAAACATCCGGAGGTATATGTTTCAGCCGGGGGAGGACCCCGGATTGTACTGTTTGGCCAGCCGGGGCGAGGGATATTCTCGAGGAGTTATCCCTCCCCGATGGCGCGCACCCCGCCGCTGAGGTGCGCGAGCTGCTACGGCAGCTCCAGCACGGGGTAACGGAGGCGAGCACTAGGCAGGCGGCCGCGGAGCCTGAGATTCCCAAGCTCCTGCCCTCGTGCGCTGAATCGCCCCTGACCGCGCGAACCCTGGGCTCGAGTAGGAAGCGAAGCAGGACCCGGAAGCGGCAGGCGGAAACCCTGGCGATCGCGCTGGGAACCCGATGGCTGCATTCCCCGGATCCTGGGGGACCCCCGGAACCACCATCAGTGCCCCAGAGGAATGGGGCCCAACGGGGTCCCCGCCTCTCTGTGTCTCGGAAGAGTAGGGGGCACCGTAGGAGGGTCCGGGTCCTTCCCGTCCCGCCCTCTGTTTCGCCCGTGTGGCCCCTGGCCGTCGCCTGGTGGCTGCCTACGGGTCCTCCGACCCGTGGTCACCGGTCGCCGCCGGGTTCCCCTCCGGTGCCTCAGTGCCGGTCTTCGGGCCCCCCTCCGGACCTTCGTCGGCCGCCTCCGGGCCCCCCTGCTCCGCCTGGGCGTCGGACGTTGCCGTTCCTGGATTTGGCAGCGGGGCTTGAACCTCCTTTTTCAAGTAAAGTAGATGACCTCTGATGTGTCAGGCATGGATAAGGTCATCAAGAGATGCCATAGATCATAAAGAATTGTATGGGTTAGGCTGGAGAAGAACACACTCAAAATGAAAGATACAGTAGATTGTTGTCGCTTCCTGCTTATCACCTCAGGCAAAGAGGTGTGGCTTTCCACCAGCAATGCACTTCTTAAGGTGGAGCCCCAAAAGCTGGTTCCTCAATCATGTCTTTCCCCATCTCTAAGGTCTACAGCCCAGTGACAGTCCATCTCCAGCTTCCACTATCCATGTGTCACATACGTCCCATTTTTCACGTTTCCAGGATAAATCTGTTCTTTACCACCATCGTGGCATGTTCTCTAATTCTCCTGTCAGTATATTGTTGCCTGGGAGGGATAAGGTCCAGAGGAGAGATCACTAGTACCCTAAAGTTAGACAAGTCCCTTATCCCGGACTTCAGGAACCAGCAGTTAATGTCAGGTGGCATCCTTCAAGGAGAGGGTCCTGTTTTGAACTGGGGTTATGGAACATTTCCCAGCATGATATGTGCCTAATCTGCGATGGGCTGCCCCCCCTTCCAGGGTTGTTCCCTGCCTCGTGCCGATTGCTTCCGGGATAGGCTCCGGACCCCCAGCAACCCAGTAAGGATAAGCGGTTTGGAAAATGGATGGATGGATGGATATGTGCCTAATTCCTGGTTGCCTTTGGTTAAACTAGGGGTGGCCAATCTTATCCGCAAAGGACCGGTGTGTATGCGGGTTTTCACTGCAAGTCCCTAATTAGATTAAAATTAGAGGACTGATTGGCTGAAGAGTCTTTAGACCTGGGTTTGAACAGCTGATCTACAGGTTATACCAAAAACCAGTATACACACCGGCCCTTTGCTGATAAGACTGGCCACCCCTGGGTTAAACTATGGTCTGTATTACAAAGCGGGATTACTGGCTTAACGTGTCAGATTTAACGTAGTCTGGACAAAATGTAAGTGAACAAATATGAAATCCATTTCAACTGTGGTACCTTAAATCTGACAAGTTACTCCGATAAGCCAGTAACCTCACTTCATGGTAGAGGCCACTGGTGTTTATCTGAATGAGTAATTGGAGAAGTAAATGCATCAGAAATTCATTAGCATTAGTGTTTAAGGAATTGATTATGCCTAACTTCACCCCACGGTTCTTGATATTTTTACCTACCATGAGTGTTGTATGAGTGCCTACACTGCCACATTATTTCATAATTTTATTTGATTTATTTTTATTTTATTTTTTTACCCCTGTCGTGTCTGGCAGTTTAGCGAGCAGGATGTTAGTCTGGGTGCTTTATTGTGCCAACACTTATATTTTGCCAAGAGGAGCTTCGGATTAAACAGGAGAAATAAAGAGAGGAAGAGAGGCGGGAGAGAAAGAGAGGGGAGGCAGAAGAAAAAGGGGGGTCAGATAAAGAGAGAAAAACAGCGTAAGAGAAATAATACAATACAACTTAAGAAAAAGTAGAGCAAAAGGTAAGAGTAACAAAAGGACAGCTTCTGCATCTTAGTGCCGGACATTGTATCATCACACTAGCTCCTGTATCTGAAAAACAAGATACAAGTGCACATGCAAAAAGTACACAAACAAAGAAACCAATGGTACCGTTAAGACAGAGAATAAGCTTGTGCCAGTATCTGCTTCTGGAATTAAACGCATTAATACCAAAGAAAAAAAATACACAAGCAGAACGACAGGAACACGGTCGGGATATCACCGCACCAGTTTCTGCATCTGAGAAGATGGATGGAAGATGGATGGAAGCCACACACACACCGAGAGAAGTGGGAGAGAGAGTGATAAAATAGGGAAAGAATGTGCGTGTGTGTGTGCATATGTACGTGCGTGTGCGCGCATGTGTGTATGTCTGTGTGCTGTGAGTGTATATATGAGTATGCAGCTTAACATGGAATGATTCCCAATGAGTGTGTGAGGCCACAACAACACCAACCCGGAGCCCCCCGGACGGCCAGGAGAGCCTCGAGCGGAGCCACCCCACAGCGGCCAGGTACCCGGGCCTCCCTCCACCGGAGGGCTGTGCGTCCATCCAAGGCGGCAGAGGTGGGAGGCTGGATAGAGCTGACCTGGGACCTGTACCTTTTGTGCCCTACCCTCATACACACCCCGCAGAGGCCAGCATGCCCCGGGTCTCTCAGAGTGACACCCTAGTCAGTCCCACATGGAAAGGGGTGCCCAGGAGGACACAGACCCCCTCGGAACGGATGAGGCCCCCACCCCAGCAGTGGGCTGCTCGGAACCCCCGAACACCACTCTGCACCCACGAGGCTGGAGCACCCCCCAACCCCCCCTAACCAGGTAAACGCCCAGCTTAGGAACCACACGCCCCTAACCCCATGGAGCCACCAATGCCCACACCCCCCGGAGCCGCCCCACCATCCAAGGGACACAAGGAATAACGAAGCCATGATCTTGCACACCCACTAAGTAATGGAGTCAATTATTGTGGACCAGAGAGAGTTGAAATTGGCCAATTGATTCTTGGAGGAAGCAGACATTCGCTCTATACTAATATGGTCCATCAAGAGATCCTTGTATTGAATAATACTTGAATTGTTTTTGATTTCCAATTTATAAGAATACAAGGCGGTGAGAACCATTTGTGTTGAACTACCCTCCAGACCCATATTACTTACATCACCTAGCAAGCATAATCTCGGGGAGGTCAGAATATTATACCCTACTTTAAATAGATACATCTTTGCATACCCTCTGCCAAAATGTGTGAACAGCTGTGCATTCCCACATGCCGTGCATATTCTGTAGTCATCTGGTGCATTACCTGTGCAGTGAGGGCAGGTGTTGAATTCTATGAGGCCCATCTTGAACATCCTTTGTCCTGTGTAGTGCGTTCTCTGGAGAGTCTTATATTATATGAGTTGTAGCTTGGGTTTTTTGGTCATTCTAAAAGTATTTAAACATTCTAATTTTAAATTATTGGAAGCCCAGGGTGAATTCACCAATGCTTGACTACACAACCTGGAAATATATAAACAAAACTGTGGAAACACCATCATTCAAACAAAGGTATGTAAATGTTATCAATGTTAGCACTTTTAAATAGTGATGTGTCCTTTGCCTCGAAGCTTCGAAGCGCGAGTCGAGTAAACTTGGGGGCGTGTTTGTGAAGCGTTTATCGGAGCTTGCTTTGATTACGTATGCAGTGACGTTCGAGGCCTCGCGGGCAGTCCGTACCACGTGACTGATTCAGGTACTG
>JABFDZ020000008.1:24262248-24289220 GCA_019775955.2 Pollimyrus isidori
TTATACAATTCCTTAGTGACACCTCACCTAGAATATTGTGTGCAGGTTTGGTCACCATATCTTAAAAAGGACATTGCGGCCTTAGAAAAGGTGCACAAAAATTATTCCAGGTCTTAGAAGAATGTCATATGAGGAAAGGTTAGTTGAGTTAATTCTGTTCAACCTCAAGCAAAGGAGACTGAGGGGGGACATGATACAAGTCTATAAGATTCTAACAGGTTTGGATACAAGAACTCATGGCCATAGGTGGAAATTAGCGGGAGGACATTTCTAACTGGATTTAAGGAAGCACTTCTTTACACAGTGTGTAGTTAGAGTAGGGAATAGTCTTCCTGATAACGTAGTGCAAGCTGAATCCTTGGGTTCCTTTAAATCAGAGTTAGATAAGATTTTAACAACTCTGAGCTATTAATTAAGTTCTCCCCAAGCAACCTTGATGGGCCGAATGGCCTCCTCTCGTTTCTATACTTCTTATGTTCTTATGTATGGCTCTGTCACTAATTTCAAGTGATAACGTTTTTGAACAGGTTCACAGACAAAAACAAACTTCCTTCAAAGGAGAGTGAGTTCGCGGGCTACTGTTTCATTGTGGGGAATGGAGTATTGGTGCGTGCAAAGCAGCAGCAGGCGGCTGTGGCCTGCGGGCCGGTTCTAATACTAATCACATATCATCCCGGGGGCCATAGATAATTCATTTGCGGGCCGGATCTGGCCCGCGGGCCTTGACTTTGACACCTCTGCACTAGAGTGAAAACAACTGTGTCATCTTTGCAGCAAGCGAAAGTGGGCATAGTACAGTATGTGACACATTGTTTCAAGACAGTGTTGGTGCAGTGATGTTAATAGGGAATAATGTTAATAAAGGTGGGTACACCCTGACTGGGATGACAGTGCACATGCACATAATTATTGACATAGTACATTCAATGTATAGGGACATCCATTAGCTTAAAGATATGCTTTGGACTATTGAAGGCCACCTGCACAACAAGAGTATAACATGCAAGTATGCGAGTATAAAGCAAGCTTAGGGTGTACACACTGAGGCGCCCCTTTTAGGCTGTTCAAAGTGCTAAAATACTGTACATTTCCCTGATGATTAAAACTTTCTTCTTAACAAATGCAACTGTATGTTGGCTCAGGAGTTCTTAATCCGGGCTTGTGAATGTGGCGTTTCATAATGCAGTCATCCTGTCTTTATTGGTGCCTCCTGACTGCACAGATGTCATATGGCTGAGGCTGTAAAGTCACCCCGAGCATGGGAGAGAGGCTGGGAAGACAACCCTGGGGAAAATGAAGGTGAAGTCTCTGCAGCATCATGGTGACGAAGAGGAACATCTCCATCCTGGCCAGCTGCTCACTAAGACAGTGTCTCCTACCTGTACACAAATCACAAAAATGAAGACATCTTAGTGCTACTAATCTAGATCAGACATAATACCTAACACTGAAACAAATGCATATAAAATTAATTTGGGTCTTAACCCCCTTTAGGTCACCAACCACTCAGTCACGATCAACAGGTTTATCTCAGTGACATTTGTAGTTGATCATGGCACAGTTTACAACCCCTTAAGCCCCCCCCCCCCCAAAAAAAAAACAGCAACAAGATATACTGTTGCAATTCAGTAGCTCACCAGTATGTGTTTTGGAAAGCAGCTCTAACAGTAAACAAAGGCTGGAGGTGACTGTTTTAGGGTATATGTCCCTAACTGAAAAAAGACTTTGGAAAACATTAAATTAATTTGACCTCCTTGCTAATGTACTGATTAACCCTGAGTGGTTACATTAGTATTATTTAATAAAAGGTGATTTAATGGCAGCATTTGGAGTTTTATATGACTTGCTTTCTGGTAAGAGGTAATTCTGTAAGGTCAGCTTGCCTATTGAGAAAGGCGGGAAGGCTTTCCTTCCGGACAAACTTGCCGTTGTTGTCCAGGAACCTCTCTGGAAAGAAAGTCTCCAGATTCCTCCAGTAGGCCTCATCAGAGTGAACCGAGTAGAGGTTGGTTATGACAGCGGTGCCACGGGCGATGGAGTATCCCCTGACCAGTGCGTCCTCTGATGTGGCGTAGAAGATGCCCCGGGGTGCGACACTGCAGAAGCGTAGGACCTCGTGCAGGACTGCCTCGACATATGGCAGCTGAGACTTGTCTTCCAGGCATGGCGGCCTGCTGCTCCCCACCACCATGTAAATCTCCCTCTGCACTCTCTCTGTCAAGGGCAGACCATCCAGTCAGGCCCCATCTGAGACACGAGTTCCTCTCATGTCACCTTTGTGCAAAATGTTTCCGGTAACATGTCCTTAATAATCCATGAACACATTCCAAATAAGTCATTCTTAAATTGCATTCATAAAGCAAACATGACTATAAATATTTATAAAAATGCACAACAGATTATACCCATGTTTATTATGAAGTTCTCATCTATAATGTACTATAGATACCTTCACAATGCAGTACAAAGCATCCTTAATTCTTTTACTTGCCATTATAATCTTGTTAAATTATTTAAAAATAATGAATATTAATACCAATATTAAGTATCAGTACCATATATTTAATGTCTTTTCTTTTTTTTCTTTACATTTCTAAAACTCAGTCTGATCAATCATGCGGCATGCCAGCAGTTCTACTATAAGACATGATATGAGGAAATGTATTGATTGATTCTTCTTACTGGGTGCCAACTGTTGCGATGCGGGTGTGGGTCGGGCGGAAAAGAGGGACGATCCAGGCAGGCATACAAGGACATACTCGGGTTTATTGCCACGGGACTCCACATAAACAACGTTTATGCCGCATCTGCCGGAACAGACGCTGGCGCAGACCTAAATACAGAAAACGAGACACGCTACTGGCGAGCGGCTTCGCCACACAGGTGGAAACACTCGGGTAAACACAGGAGGTAACAAG
Source organism: Pollimyrus isidori (assembly GCA_019775955.2). Taxonomy (NCBI): domain Eukaryota; kingdom Metazoa; phylum Chordata; class Actinopteri; order Osteoglossiformes; family Mormyridae; genus Pollimyrus; species Pollimyrus isidori. The sequence continues at coordinate 24,265,167 of JABFDZ020000008.1, forward strand.
GTGGGCGTGGCACATGAAAGGCTGGAACAGGACGGACGACGCGGTACGTTACACCAACATTGGATGCTGGGGTAGAGCCCCATGTAGAGCATGGCCCAGCGAAAAGCATTTGTGGTGGTCTCTGTGCCAGTAATGATGAGCTCACCTACAGAAAAGATAAGGTTTTCTTGGGAGTATGAGGCCCCGGCGCCACCAGCAGCCTGGTTCATCTCATCAAAATAGGCATCAATATAGTGACGTGGGCAATGGTTTGTTCTGCCCTGGGAGAAGCGCTCAATAATTCTGAGGAAGAAGTCATACACCTGGGCTGCATTGTGGAAGAGCTTCCTCTGCTTGCCAAAGGGAAGGATCTTGAGGCAAGGAAAAGCATTGTAGAGGAAGGCCTAGCTGCTAGCTGCAAGCTCTACGTTCTCACTGAAGATCTTGATCATCTGCAGGAACTCGTGGTTGTCGTAGGTAAAGCGTTCCCCAAAAAGTGTAAGATTTGTGATGTTGGACCCAGCACTTGTCACCAGCTGCTTGGGGTTGAAGGGCCTTCCCTTGTGCTTGTCAATGGTATCCACCGAAAACAAGCACTCCTCCAGGATCTTCTTCTGAAATGACTTACAGCCACTGCCGAAGCTGCGAAAGCAGTTGGTGGCGAGTCTGTGATGTTCAATCCATCCCCGGCCAAACTCGCAGTTAAGAAGCCCTTTAACACAAGCACAAGACAAAACGCAGAACTATCAGGCTGAAAAGCTTAAAGGTAAAGTTTTAGGATGGGGAGGCATACAATTTCCTTAGGTAAAGTTATGAGCACAGGGATAGAGACAGTTAAAAGTTGTATTTCACTGTATGTAACTGCTCCAACTGAATTTTACAGAAATCTGAACCATTTTTGTTTCGTATTGTAGACGCTAGCAGACCCAGGCATACTAGTATTACAAAGGCATGACGGGTTTAAATCAGAGCATGTGAACGGAGTGTGAGCGAAGAGCGGAGCGGGCGGAATTTTGTCAGAACGCAAGGTGGTTTTTTAATTAAGGCTGGCGCGGTCGCTCTGACTCGCTCAAGCTACGACTCTGAAGCGTGCCCAGATCTACCCAGTCTTGTACAATTATCAAGGCTGACACAAATTTGCCGAGATGGAACCCGCAAAGTATTTCACAAAGGAAACCGATAGGTCATACAAGTTCTGCCCTGGGAGATACAAACATATTGATGACAATAATGTAAAGCAAGAACAACATGTGGTGAAACCGTTTCAGTGAGTAAAGGATTCACTTTTGCTGGGAGTTGTAAATTTAACTAACTCCGCCCGGTCCGTTTTATGAGAAGGGATTCACTCACGAGAGTCGCAGGAGGAGTGCAGTCATACAGGTGTTTATTTTCTCTGTACAGGGAGCAACTGTCACATACACAAAATGTCAGCATGTACCCAGGATTGCTCAAAAAACAGTAAGTTGACATTCCTTCTTATAGTCCTTTTGGGCTGAACCCCCTCCTTAATTTGGTAGCCATCCAACCACTACAGGTGTCCCGAGTTTTTTGTCCTCATCCCTGGGAACAGAGATGTTTTTGCGGTCTCATCCGGTCGTGTTCCATGTTTTGAAGGACAATGCCTATCCTCCCCATCATGTCCACCCGGATGTTCTTGGACCAAACTCAACATTGGTGTTTTACGTGCAGGCTCCAAGTGCTATAGCAGACAAAGGCCTGTTCGGTGCCCTGATGACCTCTGAGGGTTACAGAGAGGTTTTAATTTGTACTGATTGCATAAATGTTCCTAGTTTTGTGCTGAGTATGTTTTTCTATTCTGTGGTATTAGTCATTTCATATTGTTCTACCTTATGATTTCTAGAAGTCATGTGACTCTTGTTCTAATCTAAAAGTACAAGTTGTTTATCAGAATACAATCCGTCAGCATGGAGTACGTACTCCCACACTTTGGAATCACTTTTCCTCGGAAACATGAACGTGTGCTACGCGAACAAGTGGAGGCCAGAGAGAAAAGTTTTATATGGTTGTAGCATATCGATAAGGTATAAAAGCATATAAAGTAAATATTGGTAATCAGATAAATTAGTTTTGTCATTGGAGGCAGTGGGGAGAGGGAGGTCTGGGTGTCCCTCCTGAGGCTGCTACCCCCGCGACCCGAACCCCGGATAAGCGGAAGTTAATGGATGGATGGATGGATAGTTTTGTCATTCAAAGTAGGTCTAATAGGATTTTTTTAATTCACGTAACGCTGTCAGTGAAATTTTATTTTATAAAGAGAGACGCAGCAGCAACATCAACAGGAAAAAATTAGGAATTTAAAACGTGGATGGTTAGCATGTATACTCTTTGGGTTATTAAGCCCACTGATTCCTTTATTTTTAAGCCTATTTTTGTGTGTAATGCCATTGCCAAACCTGCCCGTTGATGCCTAGGCCTATATGTTGTTTAAAAATAAATATTTTCTGTGACAATGTTGCTGTTGCTCATATTTATTCATGATATAAGGCTTCGATTTAAGGTGACAGTCATTAGGTATGCGGATTATTTGTCCCTCTTTTAAATTGGAGTGAGCGTGGAACAATTTGGCTGGAGCTGGAAGAAATTTTAGTGGAGCGAAGAGCACAGTTGAGCGGAGCAGCTTAGTGCGAATTAGAGCGGAGGAGCGGGCGGAGCCAACAGCCTATAGTGAGCGAGGAGCGGAAATTCTCACCACTCCGCTCACACGCTATGGTTTAAATAAGACATGTTGTTTAATAGCAGGCTTTAAAAATACCGCACATAAGCAACAACAATAACTCAGACAACATTGCTTGTAAACATAGAGAGGTCTGAAACTGTACTGTAAAGCATACACAGTAACTCTTTACAAAGGACATACACACAGGGGCTATTTATACTCCTCACAAGCATGCCCGGGAAATGCAAATGGCCCTTGCTATGCAGGGCGATCTGGCCAGCGCTGCACTATGTAAGTGGTGTGTCCATAATTTGGGTTACCATATTTGGTGAGACAAAAAAGTGGATGAGTCTGAGAATCAGAATATTAATAAGGTTTAACATTCACTTTTCCATAACCATCCTGTAAAACAAAAAATTGTGTGTGCGGAAACCCAGATGTACAGTAACCTTACAGTTAATCTTGATTGGATAACATTCCACAATTCTTCTATATTTCACTCCACTACATAATGTCAACCTTGTTGGTCTGGAACCAAGATGTTGCTTATTTACCAGTGTGTTTGAGCTTGTTGTCTGAAGGAAACTCCCATTTCGGGGGCATTTCCTCTTCGGCATAAGGCAACATGACCTCTTCAAGTATTTTGAGGTATTCAACCTGATCCATGATCCCAAGTATGCGATAAACTGGTCCGACACAAGAGTATGAGAAACATCCTCATATCATGATGCTTGCACCACCATGCTTCACTGTCTTCACAGTGTACTGTGGCTTGAATTCAGTGTTTGGGGGTCATCTGACAAACTGTCTTCAGCATGTGTCTTTTTTTCAACAATAGGACTTTGTGAGGGCTTCTTCTACCAGGTAACTTTAGACCTTCTTTGATCTTCCTGGAGATGATCATTGGCTGAGTCATTTTGGCTATTCTTCAATCCATTTGAATGGTACTGTTCCATTTTCTTCGACATCTTTCAGGTTTTGGTTGCCATTTTAAAGAATTTACGATCATTTTAGCTGAGCAGCCTATGGTTTTATGCACTTCTTTATACAGTATGTGTTCCCCTCTTCAATCAACTTTTTAATCAAAGTACACTGTTCTTCTGAACAATGTCTGGAATGATCCATTTTACTCAGATTTTCAGAGAGAAATGCAGTAAAACCAGCATGGACAACATTTCCTTCCTTAAATAATGGCCATAATCGACACCTGTTTTTTCACTGAATGAATTACCTCACTAATTGAACTCCGCAGTGCTATTATTGTGAACACGCCCCATTCAATTACTGAATCAATTACACATAATCAGCAGCATGCATATCATGACTGTTGGGTCTACTGCTTTTCTATTACTCAGCTACACCTACTAGTAAATTATTTGCCATGTACAAATATAATTTCTAACAAAAACATGATGATGAGATTAGTGATGTCGGAGTGTTATTATTTTGAACACAGCAGTACATATGTGATGTTATGGACCCTACAAAATGTGAATTATTTAACATTTTCAAATATAAAATAACATTACTAAACTTCCACCACATCATTTAGTAGAGTAGTTTTACCAAATGTCTCCTTGGTGTATGGGTGAAATGGACAGACCATTGATCATACACATCATCTCAAAGGAAGAGTAATCTCTACCAAGACAACATATTCACACATCCCCTGTGATCAAGATATTTTCAAGCAGTAATAAAAGTGTCAACAAATGATTCATCACACCAAGGCGCCATAGAAACCCCCGCGGTATTTTTATTTATGCTCTGCGTTTCCTAGTAGATTTGAGTTTACACCGTGCGAGGGTGCTGATGGGTTTAGATGTGAAAACGAACGCACTCACGTTTGCTTGCACTAGCTAGTACTCAAACCTGGGCACACCTAATAATATGAAAAACTAATAAAAATGATAACATATTATTGAAAACAGCATGCCACTATAAAAATAACCTTGTGTGAAGCAGAACTGAAGAAGTCTCATGGTTCTTGCTAGGTTTTAAAAAAAAGCTATTTTAAATGTCATATGACAATATATAATATTTTAATACTAAATTATTGCTCAGTTATAATGAGATAACAGAATATGTATGTATTTAATAGGGATATTCTACACATTTCATACCAATCCATAATTTTTCACACACTGAAAATGCTACTGTTATTTATAAGCTTGCGATGACTGCACTTTCTGAAAGTTATTGATAAGGCTATGTTGTGTGGATTTCTTTTTTTTGGGGGGGGTGGGGGGTGGTTGAAGAAATGGATGCAAGGGAGTTTGGGTTTAGAGGGCAGACCTGCCTGTCTTGCTCATGCCCCAGGACGGCCTGATCTCCCCACCACCATTTTGTTAGTCAAAAAAAGGGGGGAACGAGCAGTTTAAAGCTTATAAAGGTTTAGGTGCTTAGAAATACATTCTGGCAAGTCATGTGCACTGGACTGATATGCAGGAAATTCACAGAAAATATTGCTGATTGCATGGAAGATGAGGGTTTTCTTATTACTGCTGCAATGTCTAATGACAGACTGGCAGTATATGTAAAACAATTTTGATATCAGCCTAGGGCCCGGAGTTATGGTGAAAATCATCACCATTTTTTAAAATATCAAATGACATTGATTGTTATCATGATATATTTTAAGCCATTATTTCTTTACTTCAGTGTTCAATTTCACTTAAATTCCCTTAGAATTGATTGATTTAATTAGAATTAAACAGGTGCAGAAAATGAAAAAGTTGACAAGTTAAATCAACTGCAAACTGAATTCTAATTTTAATAAATCATACAAAAAACATACACAAATCTAACCACTACACTCCACTTAATCCATCTTTCTGGCTCTGCTGGCATACAAAGATCTGCTCCAAAACTATAAGCATGTTGCTGCTGTTTTTTCTGTGTTATATTGTTAGTTTTTTTCTAAATTGGTATTTCAGTTGTTTCATATAAAAACGTCACATCTATAACTTAAAATGTTACATCCCTTAATATTTAATATTTTTAATATGTAAATGATTTTGGGACATTTGTCTGTATTAAGCCCAAGAAGTGACATGAATAAAATATGCAGATTTACTCATCGATAGCCTAATAAGCTTGTCCATGCTCTTGTCCATGCATGTTGTTTGAGCCTATGAGTCCAAATGTCACATCCAAAACGCCGTAATTGCCCTACCTGTTTTCATTTGCAGCGAAATAAAACATGAAGACCCAGAGCCTAACTTGTACGTTTACAGTAAATCTAAACGTCATTCATAAGTTGTCAAAATCAATTCTTGAGCCTAACTTAGACAGTTGCATGTACATTCACCGAATGTTTACTGTGAATTGCATTGTTGTTACTTAATTTCATACAGCTGTTTGTTTATCCCAAATGGTACCATTAAATTACTGGAAAAGCGGAAGCATCCAGTACCTCCTATGTTCGTCATTTTCCTGAACAACGGCAGAGATGGCCGGTCCGCGAACACGTCGTTTTGGTGCAGAAGACATTCTTGATGGCATCGTAGCCGTTCACTACTACGACTGATATTCCGTCTAAATCAAGACTGAAGATCTGAAATAAAACAAAGCATAGAGCAATACACGCGACTAACGAACAATTAGAATTTTTACATGTTTTTAAAATTTTTAATTAGCTTACTATATTTAATATTCATTACACGCATCCAACGGCAGGTGATCCTTTTTATAAATAAAATTGTTTTAGAGAATCGAGTCCAATGTAAGTTAAAGTTTGATGTTCTCCATTTCTATGGGTAGGCTAATTTGTTGGTTAGCCTATAACAGATGAAATTGCTTCCAATTTCATTTGCTCCTTGTATTAATGTTTTTTTATATTAATTGTTATAGCAACATATGTCTGGTATTGCCAATGCACATCTTCTTTTACACATTTAAGAAAGCGGTGATTGAGGAATGGAGGATAGAAAATCGACTTTCTTCAGATAGGAATAAAACAGTGCACAGAAACATTTATACCTTTCCGTAGATGAAGATGTCACTCTGTTTCTTCATATAGACGTGCGGCTCCGAAGCGAGAGACAAAATGTTACCGACTACAGGCAAAGGTGTGGGTCCAGGAGGGAAACCTCGGGGTTTCTTCTGATTTACGAGCTGAACAATCAGCAAAAACGAAAAAAGTATATGATCAGCAAACAACCAAAAACGAAAAGCGTCGATGACACGTTAAGAAAAAATGACGATATAGCCTACTTATAGACACCATCTTCTCTTTTTATCGATTGTTCATTTATTAAGCTGCCGGACTTCACCTGTCAAGTGAATGTATTATCTTTGAGAAGTTCCCAAATGCCCGCCTTTGACAAGCTAAGACTGGTTGAATCTGTTTCGGGTGAATGATCAAGGAAGTGCGTGTGTGCGTGCGTGAGTGTGTGAGGGGAGGGGGTGTCCATTACTAATATTATTTCAAAATAAACTTTTGGCTTCTGCTTACTGAGCGAGTCCAGGGCGAAAGTGACGTTTGCATTAAATGCTGAGCAGAATGAGAAAGACTTCAATATGTTTTAGCTTAGATCAAAATGAAACGAGAATTTGGTCACTTCAGTATGTGCCAGAACGCAATTATTTAATGACGACTGAAGTGAGTAATACCGATTGCGGTGTTCAGAGGCAATGCTTTCTGCAATTAATACATGCAGGAAATATAAAAGTCCATAAAGGGTAAGTGATAAAATAAATCAAATCTATATATATATATACCTACAGGTACAGACTTTTATTCAGCAGACTCTTTTGTCCAAAATGGCATACTTGGGCTCAGAGAGCAGATTCAGCGATCAGGTATCCATCCATCCATCCATCCATCCATCAATCTATTTATTCTGCTGATATAGAACTGAGTTGTGGTGTTTCACCCAATCACAACACAATGCTAATTGTGCTTTTAGTGTACTTATTTGCTTAATTATAACTGTATATATGTCCAAAACAGTTCACATGCACCACAATTTATTGTTCCCCAGCACAGAACAGTCCAGCATAGGTTATAGGTCTGGTGAAGGTCATACGTAGTGCATATTTTGGATTTTTAATCTCTGTTTGTTGTCTTCATGTTCTGTGTCTGACTCCAGCTTCTGCCTATAGCATGAGTTACGCATCCTCTTTTCTCTGGATGTTGCTTTTTACTTCATGGTTTTCAGTGTTATATGATGCCTTAGTGCCTCAGAAGAAGAGCCTTGTGACTCACAGTTACACAATTACACAGTTACAGCCCTAGGGCTCTGGTCATTAACAAAAGAGGGCTGCTTTACTGCATCTGCATGGAGCACAGGAGATGGGTCCAGCCATGCCAGGGCAGGGCTCTTCTGTGATGTGTGGTGTTCGTTACTTTCTGGACATGTACATATACAGTTTGCCGCTGCAGGTAAACCATGGAATCAACCAGACACAAACATGATCAATCTGGCTAAAATAATAGAAGATGTTTTTAGAGAACCTCTCTAAAAATAGACTAATTCCCCCAACACTGCTCGATTAAGGGAGCAGGAGCTCCTTGTGGGGAAACAGCAGCTTTTAAAATATTTTTGTTGAGTATTCCATGTAAATTGTAATACTGCTGAATTTATAATCAACCATTGAGTCAAATATGGTTTTTATGGGGGTGTGTGTGTGAACCTTCCCATGTCATTGGTACCTCTGCTTTATCTCCCTGATGATGGTAACTTTCTTTGTTAACTTGTCACCTCTTCCTGTGACCTATTGTATTTTACTTGTGTGGGAATGTGTCTATTGATAATGGAACAAGCTTACAGAAGCCCCTCATTAAATATGAGCTCTGTCATACCCTTTGGTTGACGATGAATTCTTGCCATTCCTTCTCAGTGATTCTCACTCCTCATTAGTGCAAAATGCTAAGCTATCTGTACGCCTTCTTCTCCTCTTAATGCCAGCTGGCATTTTGCTTCTCTGGATGATTCAATTAGTCTCCCTGGGGCTGTCCTGCCTCTGTTCATCCAATGAGGTTAAGGTTTAGCTGTTCTCCTCGTGATGCAAGTTTCAAGTAGAGCTTGAAACCTTTGTGTTCTTTAATTTCTTCAGAATATGTGAACTATTAGGTATTGAAAGACAGAGGACCATTTTTATATGGGCCAGTCAATTTCGCCAGTTATAAAAACCATATAGAACAGGAAGAGCCAGAGCTATTTTAATGTTGATAGCATTGACATAATGCTCTGCAATTTAATATTTCTGCCCCATACATACAGTATCATATTCAGCAGGATAACTCCGGTTACTTGCAGTGACATCTCTAAATCTATGTCCGTGATGATGTGTCTTGTGATGGATTGGCATCCCGTCAGGGGGATCTTCTGCCCTGTACCTCTGCATGGGTCAGCAGTTATGAAGGGTGCTTGGATGGAAGGAAGGATGGAAGAATGGATGGATGTTGGCTATATGTTATTAGCTATATGGTTATTAAGTTATTAGCTATATGGTTATTATGTTATTAGCTATGAATTATCGTCAGTAAGTATGCCAGGCACTTAACCCTTAACAACTCCAATTAATTCTCCAGCAGTATGAATGGCTAAAAATATGGAAAATGGATTTTAAAAAATCAAAAGTAGACCATCTGAAATGTAGTTTATGGCAGTATGCTTTCCTTCCAGGAGTTAACTTTAGAGTAACCCTGATTGATATTTCAGTCTGAAGAGTACATTACCAAGTGGGTTTGACTTATTAAACAGTGCTCTCTCCCATCATGACTGTCTGCAGTAAAGCTAGCCCAGGATTATCCATTACAAGTACACAGGGGGTAAACCCGGCTGCACAATTTAATTAGCAATTCCTAAACAAATTTAAATTATTTTGTATATTTTTAGTGTAGGGGCAGCACGGTGGTGCAGTGGTTAGCACTGTTGCCTCACACCTCTGGGAACAGGGTTGGAGTCTCCACCTGGGTTCCATGCGTGTGGAGTTTGCATGTTGTCATCGTGGGGTTTCCTCTGGGTGCACCGGTTTCCCCCCACAGTCCAAAAACATGCTGAGGCTAATTGGAGTTAATAAATTGCCCATAGGTGCATGTGCATGGTGTGTGAGTGTGCCCTGGGATGGGCTGACCCCCCATCCGGGGTTGTTCCCTGTCTCATGCCTATAGCTTCCAGGATAGGCTCTTGGATTTTTTTTTGCGTATTCCAATAGTACGCTAAAAAGCTCCATTATAGCGAATGTCTTCTTTTTTCCAATTCTCAGATGCTAAAGTAAATAATAAATGAATAAATACAACAATATGGAGGTATTTTTTCCTAACTGAGATCCAGTAAACCATGACAATCTATGTCACAAAGAACACAGGTTGAAGATGGGCTGACAAAGCTCTCTCCTTCAAAACTGAGCAGTGTGCAACACTGGAAAATTAAAAATCATTTCCTTGATGATTTGTTGCACAGCATGAGCATTCCCTGCTTCCACTAAAGGTGATGCTACATTTTGTCAGTAGATATAGGTGACATCCATTTACCATTTCCCAGGCAGTGGCCTCTTTTGAGACGCTCCCTAGGCGCTCAGTGCACATATCTCCCAGGTGCGCAAACACTCCCTTTGACGGACTAATGGAGAACACACACTGTAAGAGCATCTGTATACAAATTAATTGATTTGTGATTTAGTAGGCTTCCTTTCCACAATAGTGTACTTTGATTAAACTATGAAAGTGGAGTTATTGTCTGGTGATGTTGCCTGACAGTCATTGTTTGCTCTTTAACTGCTATTTTGTAAGCAGTCAAATAGATCTCTGGGTCGTCATGGAAGCTGGTAACCAAATAAATAATTGTAGTTTGAGTTGATGTTATTCCTTCCTTGGTTATCTACTTGTACTGGTGAAATAGCTCACTCGATAACATACTCAATTGGGAAATTATGCAGGTAGCCTATTAGACCTGTTTTAATTTAAGAAAGAGAATACAAGGATTTTTTAAAATGCTTTTTCATACAGTACAGCAAATTTTAGTTAAGATCACGCACTTGTTGCATATTGTGACAAATTTTACGTAAAATAAACTACAACCGATTATTGTTCCACTAAATGCATTAGTAAAAAAAGTAAACGATCACGCCAATTCCATATTAGTCTATTGTTTCTTTAATGTTTATTCTATTCCCAATTTTACCGGATTGCACAGGATACGCAGTAATTCAACCTTTGGTTGGCAAACCACCCGGCAGTGAAACAAGAACAGTCTTAAAAGGTTACTTCATCGACTAAAAAGTTTTAGCTTTGGGAGAGAAAACTTTGCCCAGCGCACGTTAGCAGTGTCGGAGCTGCCTGCTCTACACCTCCGCAGCTTTGCCAGGGCTGGGAACTGAGCTCTGTCCAATCGCTGTGATTTACTGAATCTGTCATTTGCGCGGCGATCTTTTCAATAGCATTAAAAGGTTCATCCCAGCTAATGGGGCTCCTTCGTGACGCAAAGGGAGCCTTTCGCTTTGCAAGTACTTTATGCAGTTCCGTACAATAATGAATAGTAAGGAGCTTTACATGATGCCACACGGTGAACACCGCCATAATTGGTTCGGAAGAAACTTCAAAAAACCCTAACTGACCTGTTAATTAGGACTATTGAGGAAACCATCATTTTAAATCGAATCAATAGGAAGTAATAGCAAATGAAAACAATACTATTATTTTACCATTACTTTGCTGATGATGCAGTCGCATATAGCCGACGTAATTTTATTAATGTGATATGGAAGAAAACGATTTAAAAACTTTGGTCTCATGGTACCTTACTGTGCGATATACTTAAAATAATACCATTTCTGCAGCTTCAGAAACAAACTTCATAACCACACACCGCCCATTTAAATTAATTTCATTCTGAATTGAAAACGTTTTAATAGGACTGTACATTTGTCGACCTTGGACACTAGATATTAGATAACACTGAATGTATTATGACCAAAACTTTTACAATACCCCAGTTTACCCTAATTCAGAAAACAAAGAAAGGTTGATGTTGGCCGGGGGTGGGGGGACTTTATGATTTAGATGCCATGCTCTCTTTTTTGGGGGATCGATGAGTCCAAATCAAATATTGGGGAAGACAGTTCAGTAAGTATTTATTTTTTCTATATAATGAGATTCGTGTTTTACTTGTTTAAATCATACCAGAATATATACCATAATTTATATACAATAAATTAATGATTATCGCTGCAGCAGATAAACAAAAAAAATGCTGTGTTCACTGTTCACTGTTTGACGGAAGATGGCTCTACCAGCTAAATCTGTATATTAAGCTTATTGATTTTGGCATTTGAAAAATATCGGGGAAGTCGATGTCACGTATTTGGAAGCTTGTAAAATATTTATTAGTGCTGATGATTTCCGTGACCATTCATTTGATTATCTGTAGTTAAATTAATGACCTGAATGTAAATTTAGATATCAAATGATTCAATTTGCTAGTGGATTTTGTGAATGGAGCACTTAGTGACTTCAGTATGACGTAATTAGAGTGTCATGTACCTTATTAGTGTGCCAGAACTAAGGGAAGATCACTGATTGGTTGGCAAACGCAGCCAAGTCCCGTGGTTGGCTGAATGGAGACAATTAAACACCAACACAGTCAACACAGAAACCCTTGTGGTAGATATATAGGGTTGTGCATTGTAGCAGCATAGAACAGATTCAAGAGTTGGTCTCAAAGAAGTTTAAAAAAGTCCAACATTCAGAATTTTGTCTGCAGAAAGATCTGACATTAAAAGTAAGTATATCTTTTTAACATTGTTGGGTTGCCAGGGCAGTGCATACTCTATGCATGCATGCTGTAGAAGGTATATTTGAGTAATATATTTCATGCAAATTTTCTACCTGTGATTGCTTTGGAGAACTGACTCTGTAGAATCCGTAGTAGCTAGTAATAATTGTAGCTGGAATATATTGTTATCAGATGCGTATAGAGTGTGCAGCAATTCTAGGCAGTAATTCAATACACTAATGCATCTGGAACCCAATACCAAGTGCACTCTTGATGATCCTACAAAAGTCTTTTTTTTTTGTGTAAATTTGAAGTGTGTTATTTTGGCTTGGTGCTTGGAGATAAATTTTTAACTTGACTTGAAGATCCTTGAAACTGGCAAAGGACAAAGGAAGAAATTTACTGTACTAGAAATTGTATAACTTTAGTGTTTGTGTGCCATCTATGGCAATGAATCGGAAGCTGCAGTATGACTTTTAACTTTCTGGCTAACTAATTTTACATCCATACTTTGCTTTCACTGTCCATGTTTCTAAAGCATTAGCACATTGCTGGCTGAAGTTGTTTATTGGTCTGCATCTCTGCTATAGGGGACCATGGTTATGCTGAAGATCTCTGCTCTCCTTGTAGCTTATGCTCTGGTCGTTTGTCAGATGTACAGCTTACAGGCTGCTCCGGTGAGGTGAGGCAATACGTGCGACCTGTTGTCAGTAATTGTCTTTTGTCGAAGCGAAACAGAGTACAAAAAACAGATCTGTTAACAGTCATAGAGCGTCTGTGTATTCTTGTAAAGACGATGTGGTTTTTGTGGCTGGATATTTTTATGCCGGCATCTCAACAAGAGAGAGCGGTTGATATATTCAGCCCCGTTTAAGGAGATATTTTGGAGCTGGGTCTATTGGCATAATAAACCCAGGAAGACCAAAAACTAGGCAGGACATTATCAATCTCCCAGAGAGGCCATTACAAATGCATTTTAATTAACTCTGAATGTTTTTACAAGCTATTAGAGAATGGCTATACAATGCCATTCCCCCATTTAATCCAATTTATAGAGTGCCCATTTTTAAGTCTAAAGAAAATTGCAGTGACATTAAGAGAATTAAACAATGTGAGTGATATGCTTCTGTGTAGTTAAAGGTATATAAGAGAAGCCCATGCAAGCCCCCAGTTCTTACTACTTCATTGATTTTGTCATCAATTTTACCTTGGCTAGCTGTCAGCATTTTAAACACAGCACTTTCAGCAGATTGTTTTTGAAATTGGCCTGCGTCCCTTAGGTCTGCAGCCTTTTAAAAGCACCTGGTTGAGCCGTATTTAATGCAGGGGGAATCCTGTGCTTGTACTCACAGATCGGCTTTAGAGTCAATGACAGACCGAGTCACACTCACGGACCACGAAGCGCGGAGATTATTAAACGCCATTGTTAAAGAATTCGTGCAGATGATGGCCGAGGAGCTGGAGCAACAGGAGAATGACGGCAATAGGTACACATCTCCATATCTGCTTGTTTTGTGTTTGCCTGCAGGGTTAAGAAGACTTATTTGAAGGGACACATTCAGTCCAGTATTTGAGGGATTGAACGTTTTCTTGGTTTATTTATTATAGAGTCATGATTGCATTATGTTTGTATTTTCATGTGATGAAGTGTACCACTTAACCCTCAATTTTTACCTTATGAGGCGGTATCAAACCAGCTTCCAATACAAGTCAATCCTGCGAGTGTTTGGTTAAGGCGTAGAGGTATGTGCACAGAGAAAAGGCCGTCCAGCCATCTGGTCGAGGAAGGAACTGAAATTCTTAGTGATAAATTCTCTGTCGTGAGCCACTCTTGCATGGACTCATGTATGCCTCCCTTTATTTTTGAGCTTGTGCTCATGAGCCTGTTTGCCCGCTGAACGAGTCCAAATGGGAATGCTGAGAGAAAACGATGCTGACCGGACTGCATGAGAGCGGTAGTTCTGTGGTTGTGTTGCGTCGTAGCTGAGGATTGGATTGGTCGTTAGAGCATGGCAGCATAGTGACTCAGGTTATGATTGTTGTTTGCAGTTTTGGGAAGGGGGGGGACTTGCACATTACCTTTCCTGATTGCAAGATAAGCCACCTTATTTTGATAAAATGCATGAGAGAAGTGGGCACGAGGCTATTAACCCAGAGTTGCAGGCAGCCTGCTCCCCGCATGCCGCAGTCACTGTGTGTCTGTCTCTTGCATGTTGTCTCTCCCAACAGCCTGGGCAGAACCATGTCCAAGCGCTGTTCCAATCTGAGCACGTGTGTGCTGGGCAAGCTGTCGCAGGAGCTGCACAAGCTGCAGACGTACCCCCGCACCAACGTGGGAGCGGGCACGCCGGGCAAGAAGCGCAGCGTCCCCGAGAGCGACCGCTATTCTAGCTACGGGGAGCCGCTCGAAAGGATCTGAGCAGCTGCCCCACCCCCATTCCCTCCCCATGTCCTGCCTCGGTGCATGTGGATCTCACCTGCTTCATTGCCTTCAGAGAAACCGCGATTGAGACTCCTCACACCCTTAACCCTTTTCAGTTCCCTTTTGATTCCTCTTTTCCGGCAGAGAATTACAAAATAATTAAGACAATCAGCATAAGAATTGTTACACTTCTTCAGCAGAAAAAAAGAAATTATCACTTTTTAGTGAATTGAATGAAAACTCAATATCAACAAAATATCAGTTACTCCACAATAACAATAATAAATGCTTCTTTCATGCTTGATTATGTTTCTTGTTTAATAAATGTATTTTTCTACCAGGAAACTGTTAGCCTCCTTTATTTGATTATCTGTTAGTAGCTGACTAGTAGCTTTTCATTTGTTTCATGACCTTTTTTTGTTACTGGCCCAAAACTGCTGTAACTTGTTGTAGTTCGATTAGTTATGATATCAAGTAGTTACCAAAGGCATCACCCTAATTCAGGTAAGATGTGTAATTTTAAAATGAAGAATGACTTGTAGCTTTAATAACTTCAAAAGCCCATTGTATAAAATGCAAGTAATGTTTTCTCTCAGCTTTTTTCAGTAATGTGAGAGGCATTGAACGTGGTGGCATGAATCTATGAGCATCGGTGACTCTCTATGCCTCCCCCTCTGAATCAGCATCACGGCGCAGAAGCGAGCCTGTAACACAGCGACGTGTGTCACTCACCGCCTGGCTGACTTCCTCAGCCGCTCTGGGGGCATAGGGAACAGCAACTTCGTCCCCACCAACGTGGGCTCCAAGGCGTTTGGCCGGTGAAGAAGCAGCAGCCCCTTGGGAATGTGATGCGTCATTATCAGGGATACGGTAACTAACCTCGCTGCTCAAATAACCTGTCCCGTATAGCTGCAATCAAGAGACCCAATGTGCACGGCCTGCCTGCATCCAGAAATGCCCATGTACCCCCTCTCCTGAAACCAAAGCACTCCCTGCATTCTCCCTGCCGGCAATTTAAATGCTCTCATGTTCTTGCCATTTGCATGTGCAATATTCCAGTCGCTCTCATTTCACATGACCCAGAGAAGAATGCATGCCTGTGCTTATTGAGTCTGTGATTAAATATTGAGAAACGATGCCATTTGAAAAATGAGGATTAACACGGATCTTTCTACTTTACCGATCTGGTCGAAAGACTCCAGGCTCACTTTCCTGGGTTTCATTCTTTTGCAGAGGTGGACATTCTGAACAAGATGACATCACGTTTATTTTTGAGAAATGAATCCATTTCCTCACCCCTCCCTCATCTCCAGCAGCCCTAAACAGCAGAAGAATGGCAGTGGCGCTCCAGGATCAACAGACCACATCCTCTCAGTGTTACTTATTTCCATTTTTGCTTTTGGCAAATGAGGCATAGAAAAAATAGAGCACTTCATTTATGTACATTCGTAATTAAACCAAGAATTTTCTTTAATTTCACATGCAAATCTATTTAAAATAAAAGCAAACAGCACGGGTTTTTGAGTTCTCCTATGACACAGAGCACATCTCTACCATGTGACCCCCCCCCTCTTGTCTTAGCAACGTGCTGCAGAGCCCCGAGGGACATCATCAAAGCTCGGCCCCCCCCAGGCCTCTCTGATATTGGCTGTGTCTTGTGCCTTGATGTAAAACACTTTACATTACATGATTGTACAATATGTTTGAAAAAAAAAGATGAAAAAAAAATAAATTCATATTGTAATGATTGTGAATTTCAGCAAGATTAAAAAGTATTTTAGATACATTTGGCTTGGGGTTCCTGTTTTATTCTTCAAAAGATTATATTTGCGTTGGCAGGACCACCTAGGTGATACTTTGTTGCCCAGACATGTTGAAATACGTTTTTAGACAAGGAGGGATCAGCTGTCCAGCTGGTGGTCAGTATTGCTACTGTTACTGGCAGACAGACATTTAGAAGATAATCTCCCTGTGCAATTCCATTGTTGAACCTAATGGATGGTAAGCCTACCAGAGAACTTTGTTGCCAGAAAACTTGACTGCCTATAATTGAAAAGGGAGCAAAGACCATTATTTCCTTCCACAGATTAAAACACAAATTTAAAAAGGAACATAAAATATTCCCAAAATCTGCCCTGACAGATTTCCACACATAGCAGGTTTTTAATAGCTTTATGTTTGCAGCAAACTGATAACTGACACGTCAGTACCTTTCAGCTTTATGTGGGGCTGCTGGTGTCACTGGAGCCTGTGGCTGATGCACACATTCCAGGATATGTACTCCGTCAGTTTACAGTCAAGGCACTCATGCAGTTCTGCATCTGACAGATGGCTGCATGCTGAGCTGCATAGACACACGATCCCTATAAAAACCTAAAGTTATAATAATCAGGGATCTACACAATGAAGACGCCTGACAGACATCTTGATCAAAATGCATTTTTTTAACATGAACATGGTATTTAGAAATGTAGCGTGGGTTCCAGAGTTGTTTTTTTCTCTCAATCAAAACATACAGCACAAACACGTTTGTCTGTGTATGGGCAGGCGGAGGATCCCTGATAATAAAAAACATTAACACTTTTGAAAAATCAAAACATCACCATAGGCTAAAATTTCAACTAATTCCTGATCCCAATGGTCCAAGGGCCCTTAGAAATAGGGGTTCTAAAACATCTCAATCATAACTGGATTCATCTGGTGGCCAAAGAATGATACTTTCGAGAGGCCCAACGTCTGTAGTGACACCCCTGCATGCCATCTCAACAGATATTTTGTAAATGTTTTATAAGTTTAAATGAAAAGAGCCACAGTTTATATATCCTTAAATGTATAAAAACACAAAAAAAAAGCTTCGGAAAATGACGGGGGAACAACTTAGTGAATTAGGTCAATATAATCAACCAAATTGCAGAGAACTTTTAAAAAGTTCAGACTATATACTTCAAAAAGTAATTAGCTAGAAATAATATTGCTAGTTAACTGTCATTAGCTTTGCTGATTCAGAGAGGTGAGAAGTGTGGATTTGTTAAGAAATCGGCTGTAGTTAACGTTTTTTGGTTATTTTATCCAGGAAAAAACACTACAGGCAGAGACTTAACATTTCTGATGCAGGCCCTATGAAACAGCACTCCATTTTCACCATTTGCAGTTGGCACTTCAACGGTGCCCATGGATGACAGATGGATGGGCTTAGCCAACTTGGTTTTAATTCTATCTGCTCCTAGTGGAAATGCTTCATTTTAACATTAATCTCTAACTTCCCAACGTGACAGTAAAACTGCTTCCCTGCCTATACCATTGTAACACTGTCTTTTCGCTGATGCTTGATGAGCCAGAATTGCCTTCCATAATAACTTCACTTGATTAAAAGCTGGGAATTAATATTCTGTTCCATTTCAATTCCATACTGGGTTATTTGTTCTCCATTTTAATCAATCAAGGGGCTTGGACTGGTCCTTATGCTGAAACAGGGTATTATGGTCCTGACTTGACAGTAAGTTACTCTGGCCATTAAAGTTGAGACTAAATTACCTGACAGCCATCAACGACGTGCCTGTCTTGTGTAGTTAACAAAGTAAAACTTCGAAAGCGGGATTCATTCCCATATTAGATAAATGGTGAAGGACCCAATTGGCTCCCCTCAGGTACGCAAACACCATGCAGGTAAAGAGGAGCTGCTTCTTATATATGCAATATTACTACAATTAAAGCGTGGGACAGAAAATCAGCACCTTCTCGAAACACAACACGAGAGATATTAACAAAATTGTTTCCCTAAAAGAAATAAACCGTAAAACTCTCAGAGCTTTGTGTGAAATGACACCATGGTGAGAGTTATGCACCTGCTTCTTCACATTGGGCTAGAAAGGTTAGTTACTGTACAGTATGTAGTAATTGGACACAATAGAGTAAAGAGCAATCCCGTAATTCCTCTGCAACCAGATATCATTAGCTAAATGGATTAGAGCAAGTCACAACCCATATGCCTCACAGGTTTACAAATTAAATAATCTAAATGGGATCCATCAGCATGGAATGCCAAATAAAGTTCACAGCACTTAGAAACGGCAAAACCCTTTCACAGGCAGGGTTCACTGATTGGCAGCAGGCCAATGAATGGCAGAAGAACAGATTATTCTGTGGCTTTAAAAAAAGGTTTATTGATAATCAACTTAGAAGATGCACATCTAATAAAGCAAGAATAGAATCCTGTAGGGTTGATCAATAACACGAGATAAGACAGTTTGTGGTTGTGCAGACTCCCATTGACAGAAATAGTGCATAAGTCGTGTTATGAATAGAACACAGACGTCATGACCATGCTTATTTTACATAGTAATGCAAATGGATATTTTAGAGTCATGTTTGCAGGTAAGAGCACTGTTTTATCGTGTTGTGCATGTCTATTAACATGAGCTCTCATCGACCATCCTCAATGTCAGTTTCTATTGCTTTTTGATGGAGTCATTCTTAATTTGATTGGTGGAGGCTACACCTTCTGTCTGTCATGTTAGACCAGAAAAGAATTGAGATACTTTATTAATCCGTGTGAGGAAATTCTATTTATACCTATCCATCCTGCTCTCTGTGAAACACACAGGTGGAGGACAGTAAGCTTGGGGGTGCCAGTGCAGGATCAGCCAATGTGCAGCATCACTTGAGCTGGGGGTTAATGACCTTGGTCAACGACCAAAGGACATGTGTCCTTTCAATCAGGGGCACAGAGGCTTACCCTACTGAGCTACTCACTGCCCCCAGATGACCACCCTGTATGCTCTTAGGCAGTATTTCTTAACCTAGTCCTGCACCCACCCCCAACCCCCCCAGACAGTCCACACATTTGCTTCCTCCCAACTCCCAGGTATGTTTTTACCTGTGTTGGTTTATGTGTGTGAAGAACAAGGGTTTATCTAGGAATTCTGGGATCCCTAACAAAATGTCACCTTTATGTGTAATATTATGCATTCAAGGACCCCTGTTAAGTGCTAGGCCCCCTGACTCTGTCAGGATATACATAACTCTCTGATGCCCCTCATTAGCGGTTAGGAATCCGCCTGCAGCATCATTTTCTCTTACTTGTGGGCATCATGCTAGTTTCCTGGCCTGAACATTCAAATCATACTTTTACTGTCCTCCTCCCCATCTAGAAACATGATTATTCTAATTAGAAGTTCCCATCCGTCTTCTCTTCACTATAGAATTTTCCAGATAAACAAAAATAGTCAAGATTTTGTTTTAATATTTGTATAATGAATGAGCTCTCTGCTTCGGTATGTCTCGTGAGCACTTAAATGTAGTGAAACTGTGATAAATAATGTTCAATAATCGTCCAAATCAAACTGTATTATTTCCAGTATCATCATGTTTTTGTAGGCGCACTTCCCTGTCCTGATAACTCACAGTAATGTTGTGATTCATTTTCTTCCAGTTTCAGTGCTTGCTGCCTGTATTAGTGCAACAGTGTGTTTAACTGCAAGTGATACATTGATGTTGGCTGGGTGCAGTAAGAGATGAAGCCTTCCAAACACATATATTACCCCTTTATTGCCTGCTCACAAGTAGGTAAAGATGCATTTTCATGCTTCCCAGCTGAAACTCCACAATCACTTTATAGGTCCTTTAAAACTTGTAATGTTTATTATAATAACCATCAACAGAAGACAGAATTAGGTACAAGCTGCTTGCAATTTTATTGATGTGATAAGAATGACAAGCCAGGGTGGTAAAAAAATGTTTGTTTTTTTCATCTACAAATGGAAGACTAAGGTAGAGGCCTATGCAGATGCGTTTTCCTTTTTGTTAATGAGGTAGAGTAAGAATACTATTGGAATGACATAACTGGGAGAGGATCCATGTGAGAAAGTGTGGAAGATACGTTATCTTGTCTGTCTGCAAGCACTCTGTCTGTGTTCCAGTAGGCTGTCTATGTGCGAGTACTCTCTCTGTCTGCCTGCCAGTACATGGTGTACTGGTAATCTGTCTAGCTGCATGCCAGTACTGTGTATCAGTACTCTGTCCTTGCAATACTACCTCTGTCTGTGTAGCTGTACTCAGTCCATCTGCCAGTGGTCTGTCTGTGTACCATTACTCTGACACTCTGCCCATAATCTGTCTGTGGACCAGTACTCTGTGTATTAGTCCTATGTCCATTTAACAAAATATGCCTGTGTAGTTATACTGCAGTCATATAAATTGACAAACTACAGTCCATGTGTAGAGAACTTTGTCTCGGCCTGTACTCTGTATGTCTGGAGGTAACCTCTCTGAGTAGCAGTACTCTGTCTTCTGTTTGCCAGTACTCTCTCATATTTCTGTGCAGCATATGCAGAGTATCATTGGAGCACATCTTTCATAATCTGCAATAGAGCAAATCATATCACTATTATCATATAGCCTTTTCTTTCCTTTTTGTTGCATTATTTTGTTGTTGGGGTTGTTTAGAGCACAAGGTCAGCCAACCTGTGGCCCCTCTGGACCCAGCAAATAAGGGCCTTGCATGCTCGAGGGCCCACAGACACATGACTGCTCTGCTAAGGCCAGGGGTCGAATGGCTGATCTTCCAATGACATGCATTGAGATGCATTGAGACGGCTCGCTGTGACACTGACATTATAATGTTAAAAAATGTAATTACTTGCAAAAGTAATGCAAAATGTTAAGGAAGTTTATTTGGATTTGTGGGGGTGGGGGGAAAATTCCTCACAGTCAAGGAAAGATGTTATTTACTACTAGGTTTGTAATGGGGACTGAAACTCCTGGGACATACTCCATGTTCCCTGAGAGGGGGGGGTGGACATGCTGTCCGGAAAAATGACAGCAGCTGCCTGAGGCTACGCAGAGACTCGGCGACCTGCGCACATCAAGTGTTTACACTCAGTGCGGTAATTCCGCTTCGAGGCAGAGGTGAGCGGGATCTCATCTCCACAGCCCAGCTTGCAGAAACGAGCCGCCCATGTTATTCCTACAAATAGCTCTCTATCTCCTGCGTGCCGGATTATTTTGCGCACTTTGCTGAAATCTTCCCATTTGTGGTTATTACATTTTATCTGTAAGTTTAAAATGCATAGAGAAATGACTGGAGTTATCTAGCACTGGCCATCAAAATTTCACCCTTGATGTTGTTGTTACTTAAAATAATTCATGTTAGAAAATATGTCAAATTTGGTATTCCACAATTTACTACAATGTTGCAGTGCGGCGCACTCACCCAGTTGTCCTGTCTTGTATATCCTCCTGAGACCCAAGGAAAAAAGTGTCCTTTAATTTTAGGTTATTTGTCTTTGGAGGAAATAAGACATCTTACAATTTAGATTGTTTTCAAATTTATTTTTATTTTTAATTTCACAGCATGTCCTCTTTAGTGTACAACGCGAATAAATATGTTTCCTTACATCAGTGAAAAGATAGATGCAAAAATAAAATGTCCACTACAATGGACATGATTGAATGGGTGGGGTCTCAGGAGGATATAGTTTCTGTTTCT
The DNA here is from genome assembly GCA_019775955.2 of Pollimyrus isidori. Classification (NCBI taxonomy): domain Eukaryota; kingdom Metazoa; phylum Chordata; class Actinopteri; order Osteoglossiformes; family Mormyridae; genus Pollimyrus; species Pollimyrus isidori. The sequence goes on from JABFDZ020000008.1 coordinate 24,287,453, forward strand.
TCTTAAGCATGAGGTCTTGTTTTGCACAAATAATCTACTAAACCTCCAGCGTTAAAATATGCCAACAGTGGTTGGAGGCTAATTACTGGTATTGTTCTTTAGTCTCTGTGGAAATCTTGTCTTGTCTGTTGCCTCAGTGTATGCTCTGACTGTGGTGAGTGATGTCTCAGCGACTGCTGAGAGTGACAGGGCTGACTATGAGGATTGTGTTAATCCCCATGGGTCTGGTGACCAGGGTGAGGGTGGTTCCATGTTCCTCGAAAGGACAGGGGTTGTGTGTCACTGAATCCTTGTACAGACATGGGTGTGACTGACAGTTCTAATGTGATATGAGAAACCTTCCATTATAAGACCCTCAAAGTTGCTGAGGGTTGTGTTGGTGTTACTGGCATTCCCAGAAGGAGGTGTTTCATCTTACAGGGCATCCTGGATCTTAGCAAGAGGAGTTGCAGTGCATGATATGGTGGCAACTTCAGTTTTTACCTGGAACTGAGGTGGATGGCTGTGAGGCGTTTGTTATAGGAATTTGTGAGCAGGTGATACACTGTCTGTGGTCTAGTGACCCATGTCCAGTTTACAAAGGAATTGAAGCATTACGTACATCTGAATCTGTTCCTTGGAGATTTGCAGCGAGGGCTGGTCATGAAATGGTCCTTATAGATGACAGCGCATATGTGTCCCACTGGGTCAGGCTACACTGAGCAGCTGTTTTAAGCTGATCCTCCAGCTAGGACGTTGGACATGTCTGAGTCCACAGTACTACCATACTAACCAGACCAACAGTTAATGTTTCCGCTATTGCTTGTGTATATAAAGCGTATTCTCATATATATCATAAGGTAACGTGCTTGCGACACCCCAGAACATGCCTCCACTTTACCCCGACCTGCAGAACTGTTGTAAACATGGAAATGTGTTGTGTTGTGAATCTGTGGTCCATTACTTCTCCTGAAGGACCTGGATTGTGCATCTCAATAAATTGAATTTGCGAACTGATATTGAATTGGGGGAAGTGAATTTGTAAGTCTAGAGTGTCACATTTTCCAGGTAGTAAAAATGCTGTTTCAGGTTATTGGAATTCAGATTCAAACTAATAAATTACAGAGAGCAAACAGGAGGCAGCTGGGCATGATCAACAATGAGGGCAGGATGAGAGGTGATACTAACAAGCACCAAGCAAGGCTTGTCAGAGCCACGCCAGGGGGAAGAGAGGGTCAGGCAGGGCAGGCCATGACGGGTGATATGATGTTATACTTGAAATGGCAAATTAAACTCATAAAGGCATACACAAATATGTGGAACCCCAGTAAAGTAAAATATATAAAATTAGTAAAATAATAACACAATAAATAATAATAAAAATATATCCCAGTTCATATTTTTCGATGTACTATTTTACGTGCATAAGCGTGGGCAGATGGTATGAAATGCTGGCAAATGTGTTGTCATTTGACTGATTCATATGTAGGAATTCACAGCTCAAATGGGGATGGTTTTCCACCAATGTTCAAGGGAATTGATTATGAATTAATTTATGATAAATTCATACTCAATTAAATAGGAAATATTAGGTTTGAGTGGTTGTTCCAATATTATGGGTCCCACTTGGTCTGAGAATAGTAGCCCGTCCACTATGGAGGACTAGACATGACATTATTATAAATAAATAAATGTGTGAATAAATAAGTAAGTACTGAAATAAATAAATACATAAATACAGTTTGGCCATGAAAACTGCTAAATGGATTCCTATATTTGTTTATTAACG
>JABFDZ020000008.1:24299947-24312530 GCA_019775955.2 Pollimyrus isidori
GGGGCCATAACAGGGGCCAAGAGCAATTCTACAGGGGCCCTGGCCCACCCTGGCCCCCGTCTAGAACCGCCAATGCTCCTCTTGGCATTTCCCCAATGGGAGGGGGACACACTATAATCCTTGCGTGTATTGTTACAGCAATTATACTGACAAACAGATCAATGCTGGCAGTTAAACAATTAATATGTTCTGAGTCAACTGTCCGCCAGGCCTAATTGGGAACGTTTCCTAATGGCCCATTTCATCATCGGGGTGTTGCTGTTGCAAAGTCCGTGCTGATGAATACAGAGGGCAATTTGGCTCACAAGACTGAAAGCAAGTTGACCCCATTGCCAGTAAAATGGAAGCCTCACTATGTTTAATGTTTTGCCATTTCCTTTTGATTTCCCAAAAATTAAATTACCAAGGATAAGAACTTGTTTTTTTAAGTTATGATAATCAGCTTATGTGATTGGACCACGTTGGATACATTTATTAGTCTGGTAGCCTGCTAAGCACAGAAAGCTAAATATCCCCTTAGCCTTTAGTTTAATCACTCTGTATGATACTTAATACTAGGTCTTAAGTCCTTAAGTTATTAAAATATTTTTTCTTAGATGGCAGGTAGCAGATAATGCTGCATTTGTCCTTTGCATTCTAGTATGACACAATTTACAGTGCCACATATAACAGGAAAGACCCCTTATCTGTGTTTCCAACAGTCCAAACAGGCTGGACTGGCCTTCAGCAGACTGGTACCACCAGTGACAAGCTGCACATTTGCCATCAAGGCAGAGCCAGTCACTCCATCCCTGGCACCTAGTCTTCTTTCCTGTTTTAGTGTCAGGACCTTTGGAGAGTTTGGTGTCCATGTAGATCAAAAGGCCCAGTTCAAGCATAATGTCACTGCTGGCCATAAACAGGGCGCTGCCGTTGTTGCCTGCTCGATAGGGCATTTTCTGGGCCGCCATTAAACCCAGACACATCCAGCTCCTGATCAATCCTGACCAGTCCCATTAGAAATGCAGCATTCCCGGTCCAAGGAGGAGGAAATCTATGAATTTTATGCATTGATCAACAGATGACTTTTCTAGTCTATTTTACGTGCACAGCACTCCTCATTTCCAAGTTTTCATGGGTAAAAAGGATATAGAATCCAGCCAGGGCCTTCGTCTAGCATTTACTTTGGGCAGCTTTATCCCCTGCAAGGCTACCAGATACTAAGATGTTTTTGATCACTAATGTAGACAGGTGTTATATAGTCCATTTCATTTTGAATGCTGTATTCTTCTTGTAATCCATGCCTGTGCAGCCATGCTTTTAGTTTATTTGGGGTCGTTTGAAAGCTGAACACAAAGATAATATGGTAAAAGACTCCAACTCAGATAAGCGTATCAAGTATCATGTATACCACCCACTAACACAGGACTTAATTGGGTCTCAAGGTGCTCTCTCCCATTCATCTCCTGCCACTGATCTATTGATATGTTAATTACAATGCACTTCTGGGAGGATGGTGACTTAGTGGGTGTGGGGCGGACCATGTAGAATTGTGGGGTGATGAGATATTTGGTTGATTTTGCAGGCATGAGTTACTGCAGCAGACAGTAACTTACAACTCTCCATTATGTTGACAATGCAAATGCCACATTCCACTTCTATATTACCCTGTTTGGGTTCTGTGAATTTCATTGTGTACACATTGGGTTCTGTGGTGTTCCAGGAACAATTGTTGAGTAGGTTACACTGCCATAGAGGTTCTAGCCGACATAGCTGGCAGCGATATTCATGATGTCAAGATTTTTATTTAGCTATGCAAAGCAATCAGGCTCTAGATTTCATTTGGTGCCTAAAACATTAAAAGTTTGTAATATATGTGTATATTTAAATTGAGACCTCTCTTACACAACATACTTGTAGCAGTATACATTTTTTGTATAGAGAGATTGCATGGCACTAACAGTTAAATGGTTTAGTATTTGTTTCAGAAATTAAGCATCTTGGCATTATGTGAATGAATTCAGTCTTTACTGAGTAACATCATTAAGGCAATATGTGTCAAAGGCATGTATTTCAGTCCATCAGATTTTTTAAAATATCAAACTGAATAGAAGAGACAATAGACAACGCTGGCATTGCATGACTGCGCATCCATTTGCTTTTTCAGACAAAGTTTCTGTGTGATGGCCGGTGAGCTGAGGTTTGGGGCTCTGGTTCCTGAGGTGAGCTATTAAGTGGGCATTGCGGAATTAACTGGAAAACACTCAGCAGTCAAACCATTAGCTATTCCATGTCTACGGCCTATAATATGTATGTGTGAGCTCTGGCAGCTGAATAATGGAGCTTATTAAGGTAATGGCAGTAGTTACCTTGTGTTGTGGGTAATTCTACTTTCCATGGCGTGCAGAATTCCATCACCAGATCATCTCATCTCAGTGATGTCTCCCGGCGTAACCTTCCCAACTTTTCTAAAATACCATTCTTGCAGAACGTGTAGCATAATTAATCAACTCCTCTACTTGACCCCAAGCAACAGGAATACCGTTAAGGGAAATATTTTAGAAGAGGTTTGCATTGGTTGCACACGCTCTGCTGCAAACAAACTCAGGAGATCAATGTGGGAATGGAAGTAATTTTGGTGTTATTGATGACTTGTCAACACAGAGGGGAGACAACATGAGTCGTTTTATTAAAAGACTAATGCAAAAGGACGACTGTATTAAGTATAGATATTGCAAGAGTGTGGCATCTTACTTTTGCAAGGCACAATCAGACATGTGTGTCACAACAGGCCAAAGCTACTTCAGCCGCTACACCCATCAGTACATGATAGTTATCAGCTGTCCAGATACATGTGGCACACTGGTGGGGGGAGGGGTCACTATTAGCTTAAAGTTTAAAAGTTTGATTGTGTAATTTCTAATCCTGGTTCACTGCTGTATACTTATTACACATGTTGCCACTCTGTACAGTATGTTTGACTACCTGTGTCTACACCCTACACTGCACTGTCAAATCTCTGCCTCTACACCCATCACTGTAATGCTGAATCTCTGCCTCTACACCCATCACTGTAATGCTGAATATTTGCCTCTACATCCATCATTGTAATGCTGAATCTCTGCCTCTATACCCATCACTGTAATGCTGAATATCTGCCTCTACATCCATCATTGTAATGCGGAATCTCTGCCTCTATACCCATCCTTGTAATGGTGAATCTTAGCCTCTGCACCCATCTGTATAATGCCAAATATCTCCCTCTACACCCATGACCATAGTTCTGAATCTCTGCCTCTATAACCATCACTCAGGAAGTTTACACACAGCACGCTACGATTTTAGCTCGACTACACCATTTAGTCAGACTAGTGTCCTTGTTCTAGCATACAGGAATGGGAAGGGAATCAATTTATTGATCGATGTATGTCCAACTCCGCTAGAAAAGATAGCGATATGGATCCTTTCCGTTTGTTAGTATTGGGCTTTTTCTGGGTGACCTATTATGTCACAGACGTAAAAAATGATAAAATTACAGTGGTACCTCGGTTCTCAAACTCACTCGAACTCGAATTTCTTGAAAGTCGAACAAGCCAGTTTGACTTAGGACTTGGTCTGAATATCAGAAGTCGAACCGTGACCGCTGACCTCATATAAATTGTATGCGCCAGGAAATGAGTCATACTACAGTGCAATTCTTGAATGCCTTCTTCACAGACTGGACAATTAACCAAATAAAGCAGCACAACTTTACAGTAACTAACAATAAATAAACCACTAACTTATGTGTACTATTAGAGCATTTATGTCATTTATTAAAACATTATTTTACCAGGTAAATTAACTGAAAACCAGTTCTCACTGCTTTATGTGATATTCAGGAGAAATAGCAGATTATGCATCGGAACTGCCTGGGATACAAATGTCATGCGTGTAACTAAACTCTTCAGCCAATAAGGGCAAAGGTATGTCATCACAGAGGCAGTTCCAGTTTGTGCAGCCGGGTGAGAGGTCGCAATGCATCTAACTGTAATGCATTGCGTCAGGATCAGAATGCGTTGCTTTAAGCAAGTGGAATGCACCCGATGACCGGACTGGGGAAACAAACTGAAATGTGGACTTAATACAGAGACCTATTGACAACAACCAGGAACAACTGATCACATAGGGATCCCACACGAAGTTAACAAGGGGGCGTGGCACCAGGAAGGAGCGGACGATCGTGGCAGGACAGGGGAAATATTAGGATAAAATCTTGTTTTGAAAGCCATTAAGAAAACATGTTCTTCTTGCTTTATCCTGTTCATTTAGTGTTTAAACACTTGAAAAAACATTTTTAATATAAATTATAGGGGGCAAAGAACCAAGTAATTGTTTTTCCATTATTTCTTATGTGAAAAATTCGATCAGAACTCGAACATTTTAGGATTTGATCTGGAGTCCGGAACGGATTAAGTTCGAGAACCGAGGTACCACTGTAATAATAATGAATGCACGGACAAATGAAGTGACTCAAGCATTAATTGCGATCTGGTCGGAAGAACAACATCAGGATACTTAAACTCCCTACGTTATAATATCCATACCAAACTGAAGGTAAGAAAAAGCCTGATATTAATCTAGCTGACTAGTGATGCAAGAACTGGATGTGCATAACATACGATGTTGGTATTAATATCGCACATCGCTCTGTCCTCCAATATACTATGACCATTTTTCAAATTTATTACAAAATACCCCACCTCACATTGTGATGTCATTCAACACTAGTACCAATTTTTACACCAGTAGAAAACCAAACTTCAAGTACTCTAATTTTGGTACCTTTTTGAAGTATCAAAAGTATGGTACCTGGTATGGTGAAAAAGAGCCCTTTAGTTGAGCAGTGAATTTGACAGCTTTACAGTGCTGTACATTTTATACGTCCTCTGATATGCTCCATGCTTCTTCTGCGTACCTGTTTCTTCTGTCACTTCCGCGTCAAAGCCCAGGCAGCACTGTGGAACATGAGCAGAGCATTTTTTGAGTCTGATTGAACTTATACATGCAGGAGTCAATCGACTCCCAATCACATAATCTGTGTGTTTTAGTCCAACTTCAAGAAATGTGATTTAGAATGATTTCAGTCTATCAAGTTTACATGTACTTTAAAAGTCCAGTCTTTGCAGCCATTAAAACCGCCATTCTTCTGGGAAAATTTTCCACAATATTTTCACTTAAGTGTCACATAAAGACATTCTAAAACTCACCAAACCTTGTGTATATGGACTTTGCTTTGTGCATTGGGGCAGTCATAATGGAACAGAAAAGGACCTTCTCCAATGTGTCCCCACAAAGCATAGAATTCTCCAAAATGTCTTGCTATGCGGAAGCATTAAGAATTCCCTTCACTGAGACTAAATGAACTAGTCCACCCCAAAGGGAAGGCCCTTTTCTGTTCCAGCATGAACAGAAAACTAGCATTCATAAACTTAAAAAATATATTTGGATGGCTTGACCATTATGCAAAGGTTCCAGCTTCTGGTTTTGTGGGCACGTTTTCTATTGGCAGTGACACAAGTAAGCAATACCTGAGCACAACATAATCAATTTGGGCTCTAAATAGCAGATTGAGAGCAGAAAAAAGGTCAATTGTGCACACATTTTAAGGATTTGAGCATAACTGAGCATGATTTAGTATGAAATCTAAAAAACTGCCCATGGCCCCTCCTGGGCTCTCTATTCCCATCCGGGGAATAAAACAATCTGACAAATAAAATTTAGCTGTGGAAATTCTGCATGATATTCCTTGAGCCTTCAGAATTACACCTGTCACTGGCCCATCTGACATCCCAGGCAGAATATGGGACAGGTTCTCCGCTTTCTTTTTGCGCCTTAACTTTGCTTGCTATATATAGTGGCTCCTCACACACTGTGATAATCGCTGTGACAATGACTTTGACGGTTCGACGAAACTGCATCACAAGTGACGTTATTCCTGGAACCCAAATGGCCTCATTACAAGGCTGGTGAGAAAATAGGTATGGAGAGAAAAAAATAACAGTAAAAAGCAATTATAATTAGGCGTGTATCCGTATGTTTATTCAGATTTTTTCACACCTCTTTTTCAGAATGATGTCAGGGTTCAGAGAAATGAATAGAGTCTCTGTGCTAATGGCAACACCTCCGAACTCGATCTCAGGGTCAATACAACACAAACCAGAACTGGTTTTCCAGCCACAAAACGCTATTAAGTTGATAAACTGTGTGTATTGTTGTTATGTACATTATTAATAATCTTGTGTATTGTGTTATATGTACTTAAACACAGCGATTGCAGTCCTCATTTGGGGACGAAAAGATCGCCTGTTTGAAATACCCCGGTAAAACGCTTTTGGAAAACATGTGGAACTTTACCTGTACAATATTGCCACCTTGTGGTCATTTTGATCGGATTTGGGAATATTGTTAGCATTTTGCCTCTCATGTTGAAACCAAGTCACAACTGCTTCCCTGCGTGCGGGGGATGGCTCGAAGTCCAGAGTGATCGCGAGCATCTTGCCAAATGCACTCAACAGACTTTTGACATCTTAAATGATGTTCAATCAGAATTAAGATCATATCTGGCCATCCTCCAGGGTTACTGTCTTTGAGCGTCTAATTATAAAAACGCCCAGCACAGCAGTTTTCCTACTGCTATAAAGCAGCTTTCATTACATTACACTGCCTCTCCTGTCCAGTTTAAATGTATCTCGGAACGATTATAGATGCTGGCGCCATGCCAAAGCAGTGATTTCTCTTAGCTATGCCCAGGTTTGCAAACCAGAGTTTTCCTGAACGTGAGCAAATGTTACTTAGTGGGCATAGGCTGGGTCTATATGAATGTGCCCACAAAATTCACGCGCCCCCCTCTCAGCTGAGGTGGGGCAGTATATGGGTTTTGGAAAATCAAACCGGGCGGCTGTTTTGGTGTTCAGCATGAGACCTGTCTCCTCTCATTCACTGTAGTGAGAAATTTTACTCCCAGTCCAGTGGATCTCAGTCTATTTTAGTTCTATTTCTCAGTGTTGTCACCTGATTTGCAGCTGGTGAACCAGAGTAAAAATATGGACTGGAGTGAGAATAGCTATCGTCTACATGGTTAGCACCAAATGAAGAAGTTTTGCATTCTGTGTGTGAAGTTTACATAGTCCCCAAGAGTGGATTTCCCCCTCCAATCCAAAAACATGGGACTAAGCCAATTTACACCTCTAAATGGCTTATAGTGTGTGCACTGTTATTAACTAGAATCCTGTCCTGATTGTTCCCTTTCTTGTCCCCTAAGCTACCAGAGACAGGGATGACCGCGTACTGGAAAAGTGTCCAAAATATACCTGCATCCATATTTAAAGAACAAATTTCATACACACTCTAATGCTAAAGTATGTTCTGACAGTCTTATTTGTGACAGTCAGTAATAGATAAAACATTCATTAAGTAGGTACATTCAATATGATATCGCATATTCGTGTTACTTTCATAATGGTGATTATGTTTTCTGTATGCAAATATTCAGGGTTGATTCTTTCAAACCCCAGCTTGACTCTTTCCTCCTAAGCGATAGTGAAACTCCTCTCTCTTTCTTTTTTAATGAGACTCTTTTTCTGTTCGTGATACGTGCCTTCCAATTAGTTTTCAAAGTTTTGCCCTATTTGAAGTTCAACTTTGAAACTACTGTGCTTGGAATTAAATATCCATGTTGTGTGTCTGAAGATTTTTTTTGTAGAATAATTATAATAGAGATCTAGTGAGCAGAATGAAGAAGCAGCTATTCTTTCTAGCATTTGGGAGATAATGGATTCATCAGAATTTGACTAGTCTGTAATGTCGGTTTTATAACTTTGTGCTATTTGTTTTCTGTTTTTTCCTCTTCAGTAATTTTCAATTTATCATTTGACAAACTGTATATATACATTCTGTAATACTTGATACTGTGCTGACATAAATATGTAATGTATCCTGTTCATTTGTTCCATTATTTATGAATAAAATTGAGAATGGGTACAGAATCTGGCCCTTCTGAGCTGGTTTCCTTATTATGGGTGGCTGCCTACATATTAGGCTGACATGACCAAGAAAACATAATGTAGAATTTCTGAACTCCTAGCCGAGCTGTCAACTGAGCAGCCTTCTCTGTAGTGAGTTTGTGGGATGTTGTCACAAAAGTAAATGTGTCACATGATGTTGTGCGTTATGGGAAACAAAGGGTTATGATGGGGGTTACAGTGTGGGGGGGGCAGGGGGTTTGTTACATGTGTCTCACTAATTATACCCAGCATTGCTACTGGGATGTATAACAATCTTGCAGAGTAAACCCTGTATAGAGGTGCTACTGATCTGTGGCACTGGGCTCATGTCTATGCTGTTATGTGCAGAGAGGACATATCTAACTGTCATCCTATCACATTCCTCAAGATGGTGACATAGTGCCACTTATTTATGTATTTGATGTTTCTCCAAGCTTTTATATAAATCAGACAAATGCACGATTCTTTACAATAAAAACAAAGTTGTGTATGCAGTACCAATCAACCTGTCTGAAGCTATATTTATCTATGCATGTAAACTGTGTACACTCATCAATAAACAGGAGTGAAAGTTGTTCTAACGGACTGATGAGTCACCTACAAAGAGGGTGAATGCATGAGTTCTGTGTGTATAATTCCCACAGTTAAGCCACTGTAATGTGGCTGAGGTTGCTTTGTGGGTGATCCTTAATTAATAGAATACTTCAATGGCATGGCATTCCATGGGGGGTACAGCTAGGGAGAGCGTCATTCTTTGGGAAAAGAAGTTACATTCGATTAGATTAGATACCTTTATTCCCAGGGTCAATAAAGTTTATGTAGAGTATAGATAATCTAAGAAAAACACCTGGAATACACTGTAAAATCGTGCAAAAAAGGAAAGTGAAGAACAGCTCTATGTCCTTGCTCTGGCCTGCCTTTTAGCCTTTCCCAAAGAGCACAGGACCCAAAGCAAGGGAGATCTTTTACATGGTCAATCACTGACACGTTTGACTAGCTCCACCTTCCTGTCATATGCAATGCTGAATAAACCCCTGGCATGCTGAACAAAATTAATCCTGCCGTATGTTTAGGATGGATAACGGTTCAAACCCCAATATGTATTGGATTATTAAAAGTGAACAGAACTCACCCTTCTCTTCTTTGCTTTGGCAGGCCCACTGCAGGTATTTAGTGCAGGACCTTTGAAGCTGAACCCCAGGCAACCTGTGAGGAAGCCCACGGACCTGGTGGAAAGCAAAGCTCCCTTCAAAGAGGAATCCTCAGCAGGGACCAGACTCCAATATGGTCCCATGTCCCACTTTGTCTCAGGGATCACTGGCACCCTCATGACAAAGGAGAAAGGCAATTAGTGTTGACCATACATGGCGAAAACAAAGTTCCACGTTAATGAGTATTGGGAATGGAGGTACGGCAGGGGGGATGGGCACCTGGGGTCTTGCAGAGCAGTGTGAATACAATGGTGTATGTGAGCAGAAGGAGTATATGACATGAAGACCCAGGCAAAGAGCCATTGGTGTTACTGTACTACTCATGGGGGAAGGGACTGAAGCTCAGAGCAGAGAACTGACTTGGGCAGCCTCGCACTTGCAAGACACCTTAATGTGGATCAGCAGGGCACATTAACAGAGGTATGTTGACCAATGCTATGTGCCTCTTCAAATTTCTAATTTTCTTGAATTTATCCCAAGTGAAAAACATTACAATTTTACCTACCTTCTTTGACACATTTCATGAAATATATTAAACATTCTGTCATGCCCTGCTTGTCCTACCCTCCTTTGTGCCACGCCCCCTCATCTATCCCGTGTGGATTCACCGTGTTCACCAGCTGTTTCCTGTTGCTGTCGTGAGTTCAATGTATTTAGTCCGCGTTTCAGTTTGTTTCCCCAGTCCGGTCAATAGCATTACATCTGTTCTATACTGTTTTCCCCACAAATAATTTCCTTTGTCCATATCCACGGCTTCCCTTGTCTGCTTCCCTGTGTGAGTCGTGACAGACGCGAACGCGGACTAAATACAGGACATGACCACAGAATAAACGCAAGACAGCTGATACAATGGGAATTGACACGGGGTTAACGAGGTAGGCGTGGTCCACGAGAGGGCTGGAAGGAGGGATGTGACACATACTTTGAACATTTCTCAAAACATCCATCCATCCATTTTCAATTCCTGCCTGTCCTTTGCTGGGTCATGGGTGGCCGGAGCTTATCCTACAAGCCACTAGCAAAAGGCAAAGAATAACCCAGGATGGGGTGCCAACCCATCGCAGGGTTTTCTTAGAACACTTTATACATACAGCAGAACAGTATGGTTAAGCTGCAAAGGCAGTAACGCACCTAAAACATTTTAATTACGTTTCATGAAATGTGCCAAACTGAGATGAGAAAATTGTAATTAAAGAGAAATAGCAACTAATTTCCTTGTACTCAAATTAAATATCATTTCTTCCTTATAAGTGTGCTTTAAATCTGTAGGTGACAATATTTTCATTCTGTCTGCCCAATAGCATCACTGGCAAGGTGAGGAGCACAGAAGCCAGTTTGTCAAAAAGCAGAATGAAGAAATGTTTATTTTGTATTATCATATGCATCATTTCTCTGTGTCCCCCGGCTCTTCCTTTAATCAGGTACAGGTCAGAGGTCAGAGGTGGTGAAATGAGATCTACAGAGATGTCTCGCGTGCGGCCTTTGAGGGGTCCATGCAGCGTGACATCTGGATGTCGATCAGGGGCCTTGGAGCCGCCCACTCTGAGGTACGTGAGACCTGCTGCCCTGGGCAGCACTTTTCCATATGTGCTGCAAATTCAAATGATTCATTTTTGTAGTACGGCCGCTTTCGCATGCTGTCTATTGGAACGATGACGTCTCTAAAACCACATTGATTTATAGTTCAGTGTAAGTGTGATGCAAATCTCTTAGCAAGTTTTAATTTTTAACAACTGTCAAAACTTCCTAAGATCAGAAGTCGATCAGGGTCAAGATCAGGAAGCACTGTTTCTTGAATCAGTTTAAAGGGAAGTAGTAGAGCCAGTTTGTAATAATTCCCCCTGCAAGTGGAGTTGCTGTGTGTACTTACACAAAATATTTCAATACTAATACAGGTATAGTGACAAGTATTATTTACTCAACACAAAGATCAAATGCAGTGTTGATATAGATTTTATTTCTGATTTGGCCGTCGTTAGAGAAGACAGGAGCCTGGCTCTGTATACAATACACATGCAGGTACTTTGCGAAGCATGCCTGCGTTTATCAGCTTTCAGTCACTGAACACATCCATCCATTGTACTGTAACATGCACTTTATATATTCCAGCAGGTGGACCTTCAATAGGTCATGTACCCAGGACCCATATTGTGAATAAATAGCAAATATTCCACTTGGCTGTTCTGTCCTTCCTTTAGGGGTGAGGTTGTTAAGCTTACAGTTTACTCGTGGCTGTAAGTATTGATGGTGAAGACCACAGTGCACAGTTGTATACCTCTGTGTTTCAGCAGGTTTCCGCCTCTGTTAAGTTTATGGAAAAAAGACACTAAAATTGACCACATTCATAAAAGTACTCCTTCAAGGGATTTATCAGCAAGACATAGTTGAACATAAGTTTCCCAGGTTTATGTAGCTGATCTTTCTTTTTTTCCCCTGGGATGGTGTCTGGCTCAATACATTAGACTTCCTGTGGCTGGCAGGGTGACGCCACCACAGGGCCCTTGTTTAGGGGCCTTAACACCATTTTCAGAGATGGACAGAAATACCTGAAAAAGAATCTAGTTACAAATCATAAATATATGCTTGTCAAATGTAAGAAAATAAAATACAAAATACTGCAGTTAGAAAATGTACACTGCTCAAAAAAATTGAAGCAATGCTTTGAAAACACATCAGATCTCAATGGTGAAAAAAGCATGCTGTATATATATATATATACTTATACGCACTGGGTAATGTGTTAGGAATGAAAGGATGCCACATCCTTTGATGGAAAGGAAAGTGATCAACATACAGAGGGCTGAATTCAAAGACACCCTGAAAATCAAAGTGAAAAAATGATGCAGTAGACTGGTCCATATTGCCGAAATTTCTTTGCAGCAACTTAAAATCGTATCCAATAGTTTGTATGGCCCCCACGTGCTTGTGGGCATGCCTGATAATGTCGGGGCATGCTCCTAATGAGCCGACGGATGGTGTCCTGGGGGATCTCCTCCCAGATCTGAACCAGGGCATCACTGAGCTCCTGGACAGTCTGAGGTGTAACCAGGTGGCATCGGATGGACTGAAACTCTCGCCCCATGAGGCCGGGCATTGTCATGCACCAGGAGGAAGCCAGGACCCACTTCACCAGTATAGGGTCTGACAATGCGCCCAAGGATTTCATCCTTATACCTAATGGCAGTCAAAGTGTCGTTGTCTAGCCTGTAGAGGTCTGTGTGTCCCTCCATGGATATGCCACCCCAGACCATCACTGACCCACAACTAAAACGGTCTTGCTGAACAATATCACAGGCAGCATAATGTTCTCCGCGGCTTCTCCAGACCCTTTCACTTCTGTCACATGTG
>JABFDZ020000008.1:24312630-24330180 GCA_019775955.2 Pollimyrus isidori
AAGACTGCTGCTCAGTGGCTGAAACTACGCTAAGAGAAGCTTAAGAGTGGTCCAGACCAACCTTACGAACGTGGGACGTACGTAAGATACACTTAGTGTACAAACGCTTCGGGAAACGTTCCATACCGTTAAGAGGGAGGTTAAGGTAAACTTAAGAACTACTTAGCGACAAGAAGCTTTCGAGAAACCGGGCCCAGATCAATATCCCAGAAATTGATGCTATACTCAGACTAAAACGTGTTCCTTTAATTTGAGCAGTTTATTTAGTTCAAATATGCAATTTAAAAATACAAATGTGTAATATTTACAAAATGTGCCCTAACTTTAAATAGAATAATAATTTTGTGATTCACGTGTTATAATGTTCATCGTGAAATCAAAAATGACTTTTGTAACATTAGTAAGGTAATGAGAGCTCAACAGGCTGCACCTACAGCAGTGGGTTGGGAGGATATTGCAGTTCCATCTTCTGGAACCCAGATGCAAGATTGTGAACATTTGTATGGCAGATTTGATCTCTGTTTCAGAACTATTACACTGTCATTTTATACCACTGTTTTCCACAGGATTGGTGCTGGTGACTGATAGTGGAGCTGGTGTATCCATATGCACCTGAAAGAAGACACCATCATATGCAACGTCAAGCTAAGGTAATATGCACTGAGCACCAAAGCAGATTCTTGCCTTGGATTACTGATCATGGGAAAATGAAGTACACGACGAGCAAGCCGGGCCAAACAGGATGTCACATGATTTAACCAAACAGAATGTCACATGATTTAACCAAACAGGATGTCACATGATTAGCCAGATATATATATAGGGGCTATATTTAAAGGTTTGCAAGCCTGGTGAGGAAGGTTCTTAAAATGACAGAAAATAGATAAGTAAAATTACATTTTATGTTTTAAATACCGGTACATAAAATACAATATCTGAAAGTATTTTGATACAAATTACATTTGTTTTTTTTCTGTCCAGCAAAATACAAGTTATAAAATATTCAAAACACACATCATAAATACATTTAAATGAAGTACTGTCCCTTTCCCTCCTTTTTTTCCAGGGGTGATGTCACCTATATGGATGTGTCATGGAGGACAAAATGACATATGGGAAAAGACAATTTTCCCAAGGTGATGAATAAAGTATCTCAATCCTACGGTACTTCCAGAGAATGGTAACATTCTGTATAGCAGGTAACTGGGTTATTCAGAAAATCAAACAAGGTGCCACCCCATTGTTATAATTCTGTACACAAAGACACATATTTGTTAAAATGACTGTATACAATGTTACAACACAGATGTGTAAGACTGACTTCCCAGTTACATTTTGTTATTGCACCAAATCCAGTAACGAGGCTGGAACATCAAACACATCCTACTATTCCATCTGACTGTCGCACAAACTTTAATTTATGGGAAACGTTCCACCTGTGAGCTCAGAAGAAGTTGGGGGACAGCACCAGCATGTAAAAGGCACTCGCTCCACCAGACTGAGGGCACTCGATGGGGTCAGCCTAGCATAACATTCACTGGACACAGCCAAGCCTTTGAGGTTGCCTGCTGTCCATTCGCCACAAGACACATCAACTTTTAATGAGGCCCAACGACTCCGTTTTCTTTTTGAAAACCATCCTTGTGAACAGAACCAGTTAATGGCTCCCACAGTGTATATATATATATATATATATATATATATATATATATATGTGTGAGACTTTACAACAGGGGTATATGGATGGTAATCTAAACCGTCCCATGTAAGAGATGGGAAGACAACCCAACGCAGACAACACAATGAAGGCGATTCAGTCCTGGATATACTGATGTGTATTAATGATTTATATTGGTGAGCACTCATAATGATCCATGGACCTTGATGTTGATGATCATGGCGTACAGCAACCTTGTCCGTAGGTCTCTCAGTCAGAATCTTAGCGAACAGTTATTTTTCCCTGGTGATTAACAGTAGGTGCAATTTCATTAGTATTTCAAAGCTCATTTACCTGGTGCCTCAAAATGCAGAGTTAAAATAACCATCCAGTTTTTCACTGACATTGCTTTCAGTCTGTAATATTTCTCCCAACAGGATATAGTAAGACTGAAAATAAGTCACAATGAGTTGAGCCACACCCACATTCATCCAGCCATGCCCATTCGGTTTCAACAAGTTTGTGTACAGAGTTTATGTGGATGTTGGGTAAAATTCTCTCATCACCAACCCTACAGTTCAGAAAATACTCCACTACATAGTTAATTTATTTCTCAGCAAACATATGGAAATGCTGAACAACTTATTGGAACTGATTGCTTCACATGTGTGGTTTGATGAGGAGTGTGAGGCTTTTACACACTTGATTTTACTGATTACTACCGAAAACAAAGAGACGGAGGATTGCTGCTATACATGGATCCATCCCTAGCATTTACCATCAGTACAGCTTCAGTTAAGTGCATGAAAAACACAGTACACTGCACCAGATCAGCTCTCCTGTCTCTACAGGATATCTACAGCACATCAGGAACCAGTAGATACGAACTCTACTGAATCTACTGTCACACACTTGGCTTACAACTATGGTTTATTGCACCACTGTCATGACCTGTGGGATGAAGGAATTGAGGGCAGGCATTGTAGGAAAAATTGTGGGTTCACTGTACTCAAAGAACAGAGACTGGAAATAAATGTGATCACGAAGGGATCACAAGTCAGCAGGAGTAGAACAAGGAAGGGCACAGGCAACAAGTGTGTTCAATGTCAATGACTGGGGAATACACGAATGGGGCAGTAAGTATCTAAGGGACTAATGAGAGAACTAACGAGGGGCAGCTGGGAGTGATTTCCACATGAGGGTTAGGAATGAGAGGCAAGATGAGAGAGATGGGGGTGGCTTGTTGGGGCCATGACTGAGAGGAGACAGGCAGGGATATGACAGTACAATTGCACACTGCACTTTAATACAAGTGGATATACTGTACTTTCCTGATTTTTTTCCTCCACTCTTCTCTGATACATCTTCTTAATTTATTGATATTAGGACTCTTTGGAGTGACCATGCATACATTTCACTGCATGTGCATTGGATAATTATGTGTGTAACAAATAAAGAATCTGAAATCTTTTATTCTGCAAGACGTATATAACATTTTCTGCTAATATAGTCCTGTCTTCCTGTAATAAAACTATCTAGTATTTGTTAAGATTTATTAAGCATCTGGTTTGCTGTGGCGTTTTCCATATGTATCCACCACTGTAACCTCATAGAAACCTGCATCCCTGGTTTTTAGAAATATATGAATTTATATTAGTTTATTCCAAGAGTTGAGAGAATTTAAATCATATTCACAGATGATGAGTGTTTATATTCTATCCAATAGTCTACTTAAGGAGTCTGATGTCAGATGGTGACAGTCAGATCTTTTTCTCTAATGTCTTGCATTCCATTTTCATGAAGACTTTCCTGTAAACGATGAATTACTACAGAAAGATCCAGCCTTGGGGAGTCATCGCAGGGGAGGTACAAAGTCAATCATTTTTAGCTGTATGGTCTTAATCGAATATTTTAATTGCACTGATGTGGTTATACCCTTGTATCGCCTTGAGTTGCACGGAGGGATAATAAAAATTAATTTTTAAACAAATGAATCTAAAAAAATGTCTAATCTAGAGAGAATAACTTGCATGAAAGGCACGTCTCAGAGCTTTGAATTTTCATCTTCGTGGTCCGAAATGTTGAAGACGATCCATTGACATTTCACTCCGCCAAAGTTTGATAAAGAAAAACAGAACAAGAGTTAATTAACTGTTATTTCAAGCCTTTTCAATTTTAATTTAACTTTCAAATATTAGCATTTATATAGGCCTATAAACTCTGCCTCGAGCTGTGGCAAATGAGCGCTTGCATAGCTAATTTAATTGGGCTCAATTTTGCTTCTGTGCCTCTTTCGAGAAGTCCTAGCAGTTATTAAATGTTTTGATCATTAATTGGTATTTCTTGTATATAAAAGATGTTTTGCTTCATAGCAAGGTTAAATCTTAGGTTGCTTGACTGCACATGTATTGCTACTGTTAAACGTATTATTTAAATAATTACAAAGTATTTAAAATACATAGTAATATTTTTAGATATAATACTTGTATTATTTCAACATCAGTCTGTTGCTGGATATTCTGTTCACTTTGTTCTGATAGGCGTGAATTAGCATCGTTTTGTGACTCGCTGTTTCTTCAGCGGAAATTTTTGTTTCATTTTATTCTTATTGACTGAAAATTCTCTGACTGCGACAGTGTCCACACAACTCAGATGGGCCATGGCTTTTGCTGTAGGATGCAACAGAAAATCCGACAAGGACAGCTGGACTTCATTCAGAGGTACTCAAATTGATGGCAGTTGTGTATCTAAAAAGACTGAATGCTGTAATTAAATCAAAAAGTGCTTCAGTTTCAGGGGATGCCCACTAATGCAATCATCTTAATGTATGTTTTTCTATTTTTCAATATTTTCCCTCTTTAACAGATTTGTTTTAAAATTGAATTGAAAAGGTTATAAGTCACCTGAAAGGTGGGAAAAGTTTGCAAAAGATTTCTCATGGTTTCATCTTTTACATCACAAAAACCTGCCATTTTAACAGGGGAGTGTACACTTCTAATATCCCCTGTGTCCCATTAGAGGATTTCATGATACATACATTAAATACTATGATAAACGGTCCATTAGGCAATCAACACTCTGCCCACTACCGCCCCCAAATGGCTTTTCTGCCGGGTGTCACTGAAACATACAGGTACAAAATCCTGACCTGATAGCTGTCTGCTCAGCCTTGCCAGCTCTCCATCTAATCCAAGGATCCAGTGACGATTAGCACATGTCTAAGGCTGCACAGGGCTAACACGCCTGAAGGCCACCGAAAGCCAGCCTATTTCGCCGGTGGCCAACTGGCCCAGGGGAAGCAAAATTGGCTCGCTTGCGGCCGTAGAAGCACTCGTTCCCTCTGGGGTTCTGGCACAGAGCAGCTATACAATGTGGGGTGCCAACTTCTGAGGGGACCCTGGCTTAGCGGGCCAATTTACACTTTGTCTGTCGATGAGCCCTGAGCTGTCAAGCAATTAATATTTTCAATCGTGATTAATCGCACAAACAATCAAGTTGCAATATTGTAATCGTCAAAAATATCATATATTCTGTATATTCAGTAGAAACGTCGAATTTGGATTACATCTTTGCTCATACTGTCCTGTGAGGCATCAAAAAGGAAGGTAAAGTTAACCTGATCAATGAAATAATGTGTCATCGAATAATGACATATTTAAACAATAAGCAATAATTTTTTCCTTACTTCCACAGTTTGTGCATTTATGGGCTCCGACCAGCCCTGGACTGAGATATATGATCATGACAACTGTGTTTACCCATTTGATTGCAGATACCGCCTCCAGTGGCCAAATGGCACTTCAGAACAACAAAGCTAAGAACACATTATCTTTTCAATTAATATTTAATTTGATAAGTGGCTAAACTGCCCCCTTGATCCTGACCAGGATAAGCAAATGGAAGGGGGTTAAACTATACTAAACAAAGAATGAGAGATATTAGGAGATCCACTGATTGTAAATTCTTCCATGGTTAACTAAGGCCATGGAAACTAGACATTGACTCTGTCAGATATTTTAAAGGTTTCAATGTGTGAAGTCTGAAACAACCACAAAAAGGAGATTCATGTTTGAAAAGATATTCTGTCTCCTTCCAAGTTAAATGTGTTTTATAATTTTACTTTTGTGTTTTATATCAATTCTTTTAGTTGGCTGATGACTCTATCAGATGATTTTTTTCTGTTATATTCATAAACAATTTGTCAAAAAACGTTTTTGTTCTACACCTACTGTGTGTTATTTGTGTTACAAATGTGTTTTTTATTAAAAATTATGAATTTTTGTGACTGATGAAGTCCACAAAATTTAACCCTTTAGCAGCAAAAAAGTGCTGTTTAAAATAAAATGAAAATCACTGGAACTTTGGGCTGTGTGAGTGTGCCCTGCGATGGGCTGGGCCCCCCATCCAGGGTTGTTCCCTGCCTCGTGCCCGTTGCTTCCGGGATAGGCTCCGGACCCCCCGCGACCCAGTAAGGATAAGCGGTTTGGGAAATGAATGGATGGATGGATGGAACTTTGGGCCATTACAAGTGTTTAATAGCCAAGACTTTGGTCTTTTAAAATATTTTTCCCAGCATGATTGAAGAATAAAAATAAAACTTCCCCAAAATGAGATTTTTCCTTAGAAAAGAATGAGTAATATAATTATCACCAGGGGAGGTATACGTGTGCATTATATCACTGTAAACGACATACTCGAATCACGTTTCAGCATGAGTCCACAAATCTAGAGATGGACACTGGGTCCTCATGTTCCCCCACTACACTCCTTGGGAGAGGTTCCCATCTGAGGGAGCTAAATGCTGCCTTTGTCCTTGGCGGCGCAGTCTGATATGCGTAGTAATGTGAGCCAAGAATGTTCCAGAGCAGAGAAAAAGCTCTCCATTCAAGTGTGTGGGTGCAAATGTTTACTTACATGGCTTTCCGGAAAATATATAATTTATTCTGCGTCTCCCCCTACTGGATCCTCCAGCCCTGAGTATATACACCATCTGCTTATGATAAGGAGTCCTCACTTAAGGAGGCAGCTTTCACTTCCATTTCTGCAGCTTTTTGCCATGGCAGATGTGCATATGAAGAGGAAGTGCTGCTGGCTCCGCTCCCTCACAATACAGCCTGAGCAGCAGGTAGTGACAGCCTCCTCCTCGCCCTCTCCCTGCACATCTTCCTCGTGGTCCCTTTTATTTTGTGGTTTCCCTCTGTGTTCTGTATTGTTTAATAAACCTCTTCAGTCTCAGAGCCACAAATGGACCATCCAGCTTTTTCCTGCCTGCACCATGCCCCATTGCCACAGCAGTCCGATTGACCCATGAAGACAATCCCCAGGCTGTGTGACACCCCTTGCGCTGGGATTAATTTCCCTTGCACTTGTTGGTGACCCATCAGCACTGAGGTCAGAGCCTCAGCCTCAGCTATCTGTTTGTCCCCCAGCAACCAGCCTTCTGCCTTGGCTCAAACCTCTGGTCTGCACACTCCAGAGGATAATTAAAAAGCAGCTAATCAATCCATGGTGTGATGGTGAACCCAGACTCCTGGCTCCGGTTATCCCAGCTCAGCCTCCGCAGCTGTTTCCTGCAGTCCCATTGGAGAGGAAGACAGGGTCAGAGTAATCCTCAGGTGTCTGGGCATTGAATCACCCGAGTTTGTGCCTGGGATTTCAGCTGCCGTCACACCCAAGCATCCAGTGTCCTGCCTAGCTGAAGTCACTGCATCTCCAGTGTCCTACCCGGGGAAGCCTGCCGTGTCTCCAGTGTCCTGCGCAGTGGAGCCAGCCGTATTGCCAGTGTCCTGCTTGGGAAAGTCCGCCACAATGTCCGAGCCCTGCCCAGGGGATGTCACTGCCACGATGTTTGAGCTTCTTGAGTCTGGTCCACAGCACTCACAGGATCCCCTCCAAAGGACTTTAAGTGGGACCCCTTGGACATGGCCCTGAGTCTCACATTCCGAGCTCCTGCCTCCAACCAAGGGTACCTTCTATGGCACAGGTGGAGGCCCAGCAGAGGGCCAAGTCAGTTCTCTGTCTCCCAAAGGGGGAGATGTGGACAAGCCACATGGGATAACTTTCCAGTGCTGTCCTGCAGGCCCCTCTGAGCTCCTGTGCCCTCAGCCCACAGGTCCCTTAGTTGCCCTCCAGTGACAGCTCCAGCACCTGTCTCCTCGCTGCCTTCCAGCACCCATCCAGCAGTCCCCTCATCACCCTCGAACAACCTTCCTGCAGTCCCCTCAATGCCTTCCAGCACCCATCCTGCAGTCCCCTCAGTTCCGTCCAGCACCCATCCAGCAGTCCCCTCATCACCCTCGAACAACCGTCCTGCAGTCCCCTTGATGCCTTCCAGCACCCATCCTGCAGTCCCCTCAATGCCGTCCAGCACCCATCCAGCAGTCCCCTCATCACCCTCGAACAACCGTCCTGCAGTCCCCTCAATGCCTTCCAGCACCCATCCTGCAGTCCCCTCATCACCCTTGAACAACCGTCCTGCAGTCCCCTCAATGCCTTCTGGCACCCATCCTGCAGTCTCCTCATCACCCTCGAACAACCATCCTGCAGTCCCCTCAATGCCTTCCAGCACCCATCCTGCAGTCCCTTCGTCACCCTCCAACAACCATTCTGCAGTCTCCTCATTGCCTTCTAATACCTGTCCTGCAGTCCCCTTGATGCCTCCCAGCACTCATCCTACCATCCTCTTGTTGTCCTCCAGCACTCGTCCTTCATCATCAGTCACCCACCAGATCTACCTCCTGCTTCAGTCGTGCCACTGCTCAGCCCAAGTGTTTTTCTAGGCCCAAGGCAGTACACTCTCCTTAGCTTCTGTGTCCCGTGCCTTGTTTACTAATACCTTTGTGTAATCCCATTTTTGCCCTTCCATTCCAGTTTACCCTATCCTTCTTGGTCCTCACCTTTCACCCCTGGTTCAGCCTAGCAATCCTCATCTCCTGGTTCAAAGTTGTCTACCACTAGTCCTGTTCCCCAGCCCTTACATTCCTGTCCCAACTGGTCTACTCTTGGTTCCGTTCCATTCTCCTTCCTAGTCCCTGCATCTTATCCCTGGTTTTTCTCCACAGTCCTTACATTCTGCCAAAATCTGTTTGCATCTTGTCCCCTAGGTCTGTTCCTTCCTTTGTTCTCTCACCTGATGCTCCTCTCTTAGCTTATTTTGTTTACCTTGTCCACCTTTGTTCCCCTCCTATCCAATGTCCTGGTTTTGTGTGCCTGTATTTTTGGTTCCTATTAGTCTTGTATCTGTTCCCCTCTCTGTCCTTTACCCTTGTGTGTTTCCCTGTTTCCTAGACTGTCATATAGCTTAGGGGATTGACATGTGGCTTAGAATCTGTGTAGGAAGAGGTCATGAGCTTGATGGCTGATTGAGGCCAGTCTTATCTGTTAATATGTATTTATTGTTTTGTTCCCTAGAGTTTTCTGTTTTACTGGTAGCCCCCGGGTTAAGAATGTCCAAGTTATGGGAAACATGTACCGTGGTAGAAAAATTATAAATCAACCTCTCTGATAACACAGAGTGTCACTTAGAATACAAGTCTGGACCTCTCATTTCGGTGAGTAAAGAAAAACTCTTTTATTCAGAAAAGCGCTCCCATCACACTCTGGCACTCGGTACCAAGTTACACTCAGCACAAAGAGCAACCAGTAGATAAACCATAACTCCCAGGACTTCTAAGTACTGGTCACAAAACTTCAACAAACTAAGCTGAAACGTATAACAAAAACAATATTCCAGCTCTATTGGTTCACCATGGTAGCAAGGTAAAGTTCACCCATTATGTGCAACTTACTGGAATCAGCCTTGGTTTCTAGACTCTACTTGAGATATGTATATAGATATTGATTATATGACATTGAATCACTGTTTGGGTGTTCCATTGATTAATGATCAATACATTAATGTATTGTTATTGAATCACTGCAAATACATGGCTAACATATGATTAGTACGATTAACATGATAACTTATACATTTGCACTACCGCATAACATATTACATTTTATGTCTCTTTCTATGTCTCTTTGTGCACCAGTTGGGGCAGCTTCAAGTCTCTTCCTGCAGGTGGTTTCTCCCCCCCTTTGCTCCGCTGTCTGCCTCTCCAAGGTCCGAGATTTCTTCAGGTTTGCGGAACTAATTGCAGGCAGCTATTATGAAGCGAGGTCACACAGTATTCAAAACAATCTCTTCTTGCCTAAGGCCTACGACATAACAGACCCAATATGCCTCCCCTCCCGGGGGTACCAATGTCCAATTCTACTTCCACAGTACTTATGAACAGACTGCCATAAACCCTATTATATAAAAAATTCAGAATAATCATATTCATAATTTCACCTTTGGCCAGCAGGCACTACTGGTCATCTTGCCTTTCCCCATCTCTGTCCTTCACCCTTGTGTTTTCGTGTTTCCCTGACTGCCACATAGCTTAGGGGATTGAATCTATGTAGCCTGAGGTCATGGGCTCGAGGCTGATTGAGGTCAGTGTTACGTTATTTTGTATTTATTGTTTTGTTCCCTAGTGTTTTACGTTTTCCTTTTTGAGTTTTCCTGTTCTAGGTTTGTCTTCCTTGTATTTCAGTTGTATTTTGCTTTCTTGTGTAGTGTCTCTTCATTTTCTCAGTTTTAAGTCTTGTAGGATTCTTAGTTCTGTGCTTCGTTACTGTGTGTTATACTGTTGGTCCCGGTCCCTTTTATTTTGTGGTTTCCCTTTGTGTTCTGTTTTGTTTAATAAATCCCTTTAGTCTCTGAGCAGCAAGCGTATCATATACCTTATTCCTGCCTGCACCATGCCCCATCACTGTAACATATCCAGAACGCACAGCAGGGGAATACCCTGGGTGGGAAGTCTGTCCATTGCAATTTAGCCCTTAAATTTAAATGAGATTAAAGAACATGACATTTAAAATTGTGGTCCGACATGTTCCGCTTGTCTGTGTATTAGAGAGGCCTCTGCAATTGTTAGAAGCACAAGATTTCAAGTGTGATTTCCTTCTGAAGCTCCCGTCCTCCCCACACGCTCCCCATTCTCTCTCTCTACAATCCAGCGCACCACCCTGCATCTAGCACAGTTTTAACCTAGACCATCTGGTCGTGTGCATGCTATCTTCAACCAGATGAGTCATTTATAGGCAGCAAATATTGCAGAATAATGTTTAAGGAGCTCTAACAGTAGCTTTGGTTAGTAGTAGGTTGTTCAGGAAAGATTGTTATACATTTTACATAATTTAGATGTGTGTACTATTTTATTGGGGGCGGATCACAGGAACTTGAATGACAAATGAAATCTTCTTTTGAACATCAATGCAGGGATGATCATGGACACCTGGATCTGAGTCGTGGGATAGCAGGAGCAACCTTGGAAGCACAGTAGTTTAAATATGGCAACTTGGGCCTTGTTCACACCAAGCATTGACACGCGTTGCCGCACGAGTCTCAACTCACCGCTTGTAATCCTATCTCACTTTCCGCAAATTTAAATAAGCACGTAAATCACTACCTTATGCAGTCTTCCGAACACCGAAAGAAGATTTAATCAAAAGCTACTGGCACCTTCCAGGGTAACCAAACCGCTTAGTAGGCCTAATGAACGCCATAATACTTAAAATGAAACAAATAGCCCATACCAATATACAAATAAATGAACATTTCAATAATCAATGTTTATTTTAAAATAATTCCATAAAAGGTATTATATTTCTTAATAGCGTTTATTTTCTATCATCTTTAAATTTCGTAAAAACGTGATTTTCAATTTGCAGTCTTTATTACAAAATATTGTTTCACATAATGTAATTATTTCTTAATCATTTAAAACTATACTTCACAATAAAGTTCAACTTTTCACATTGTAGGCATGCATTTTTATACCGCGTCAACACGATACAAATGTACGTGCTTAAATCGTCTTTCAGTATACTTGGTTTAATACTTTTTTATTCAAGAGCAAAGGGTTCAGTCGCCCTGCGATGGGCTGGGCCCCCCATCCAGGGTTGTTCCCTGCCTCGTGCCCGTTGCTTCCGGGATAGGCTCCGGACCCCCGCGACCCAGTAGGATAAGCGGTTTGGAAAATGGATGGATGGATGGATGGGTTCAGTCTGTAATGCATTGTTGGTTGCCATAAGATAATATTTCGGGTTTCAATCAACAAATGAATCTCACAATTTGTGAAAATTGGGGTTCATGGTTTTGTCTGATATGTTGAATTATATGTCCGACTTTGAGCAAATTAGGTAAAAGAACCGAAGTAGTCAGGACCGGAATGGGACTGAATTTCTGATCGTGAGAGTTCAAGCCGCCGGAAAGCCCAAAATAAAGCTTTATAAACAATTACACGATTTTTATATGTTTCTATTAACATATAGCCATTATCTAATATTGCGTTCGTGTGCTGTATATTCATATTGACCACAAGAATATCGTGTATTGTACGTTTCACCAAAAACCTGGAGCAGCTTTGACATGAATAAGGAAGCTTCATCGAAGTGTGCATTAAATATTTTATTTGTGCAAATTATAAAACAATTTTAATATATCACTTACACAATTTATTTGTCCCGAAGTAGCGCGGAACATTAACGATGCGCACTTTGACGTTTCCATGCGAATGGGTACAGACAGTCCGGTATTCATCCAACTTCCCAGTAGATTCCAACTTACTTTTTGGTGTCGTAGGGGAAACGATCGCTGTTGTTCACAATGCAGTTTACTACACAGTGGCTCTTTCTGCACTGACATACGTTGACATAAATCATAAGTCAAATACCGCTCGTGAGTCAACTTAGCCCATACCAGGACGTCAGTGAATAGCCGATCCTTCACTGCTATAAGAATGTGTCCATATGCGTCTCACACCACCTTCGGTTGAGCGATTGGATCTCGATTCGTTTTCAATCCGTTTTGGGTGCATTCACACCTATATTTAGCGCTGTGCAGTTGTGAACAGATCACCCAAGACTCCTGTTAATACCAGGTGAAAATGGGGCATTGTCTTGCAATTATAGTGACAGTTGGATTAAGTGTTTTTTGGTCACACCTGCAGCAATGATAAGCTGGGGAATGTGAGCTGATGAATCCATTTTGGACAGTTAGCCATTCAGCAGTGAGCCTGTACCCTATTACCCGAAGCTTGGAGCATGAGGTAGGGGACACTCTCCAAAGGATTCTGGTGTGTCATAAACATCCTGGACTGAGCCTAACGACAAGTTAGAGAGGTTAAGTGCAGAGACAAACTACATGAGCAAGGAAAAAAATCAACACAATATGTGTGTGTTTGTGTGGATTACGTTTATGTTACACTGTGGGGACCCCATTCCCCACAATGTAATAAAAGCCTGTCATTTTTACATTGTGGGGACCATTTTCCAAGTCCCCCAAAGTTCTGTGAATGCAGTCGAAAAACTAAATATGCCTAGTCTCTAGTTTCTTTTGGGTACTTATGATTAAGGTTTGGCCTGGGTAATGGTTAAGGTTGTCATGTTTTCTCCCTAGAAATTATAATAAACCCGTGTGTGTGTTTGAATGGTAACATGGTGCTAAAAAAAGACAGGGTTGTATAAAAAATGTTGATTTATATGTATTTGAGAAAAGGATGTCTCTGAAACAGGCAGTAGTGTATGGCAGTACTAATTCGTTTCAAGCTTTCAACAGTCTGCCAGAGATTCCTCTGTTGTCGGCTACCATGTTCCTTTTTGTTATTTACTATTTTCTATTGCTGGACAATATTCAAGTAGGGAACTTATCTGAAGGAATCGCTACAGAATCAATGACAGCTGGCGTTTCCAAACCATTTTCATGCCATACAAATCAATAACACCTCTAACACAATTACTCTGCACAAGTAATAATTTTATTTAAGAGATAGGATCACCTGAACTAAAACTAATGTTGTATTTTGTTCATTGTAAATTACAATTGTAATCACAGTACTGACTTTGTTGAGTTAAAGAAATAACATTTGTTCTGCCGTATACCTTTAATGAATCCGCCGTTATAAATATAAATATGTTGAGAGATGGTTATTGGACTACTGGATATGCTTATGGTCAATATGAAATATTATTTAGACACTGAAATGTGTGTGATACAAGAGATAATTGATATTACAGAGAATTTCTTACTCATTATACATTAGACGAGGTTTGTCTGCCGTAATTTCAATAACGCCCGACTGAAGTCCCACATTGCTTCTCCGTAATGAACAGATGGTGGCGCCAGAAAATAAGATGAGAACAGGGAGACTAGGCATCTTTCCTCGGATATTTTTTTTCTCAATTTCATTGATATTGTGAAGCTAAACTTGTTTCCGCTTTTCAAACAACATGAAAAGTGCCGTGAGTAATGAAAGTAAAATATAAAACGGGTTATTGAATAAACATTGTTAAATAGGCCTACGAATTACGCACAATGTAGCACAAACTGTAAAACGCACTCTGAAGTAAATAATATCCTAGTAGAATTCAACGCAGAACAACACCAATAATTGTGTACCAATCTTCAATCTTACCATATATTGTTTTTTTCTGTCTAATTTAATATGTTCCTTAAAAATCGTAGTTGGCGACTTTTTTCTGGTTTGAGCCTACATCACCCAAATCTTCAAAAATGCACAATTCGGATTTAAGATTAATTATTCCATATGAATTCATATTAAAAGTTGAATTACTTTGTGAGACTAAAATTTTAAACTGTCAAGGATTGCGTACCCGGTAACAGCACGTTATTAAATTAATAATTATTAAAAAGCAATTCGCCTTTTAATAAAATCATTAATCAGCTCAGCCCGTGATCTACACGTGTGTCATGATGAGCTGAAATAATGCAGTAGCATGCCTACGAATAGTAGAATGTAATTAGCTTTCTTATTAGACTAAACACTTCATAAAATAGCCTAACGAAACGTTAGTGCTTGAATAAAAGGTCATATGTTTACAACAATAAATACCTTTTTACTTCCACCTCAACAAGCATCCTTTTGACAGCTGCTGCGAACACCGTTTCAGATAGAGACATTGTATCTGCGGCGTATTAAAATTCCCTGTGCATCGCACATCTTTGTCCAGGGCATGCTCCCGGAGAATCAAAACAAGCCACTTTGTGTGGAAACCAGCATCTCCGAGAGCAACATCTGTGAAATAATTCACCCTCTGCCGTAAAGATTGCCGCAGCTATCAGCGCCGTTAATGGCTTTACCTGGTCATGTAACTAACATTTCCCATAGTCAAAGCTGGCAGGCTCATACTCTGGGAAGCGTCAGCAGCTGACTTCGCTCCTCCGTGTGTGTGTGTGTGTGTGTTTATATCGAAGCGGGCCAGAGAAATCGTTTTGTAGCAATTACCATATGTTGTGATTGTGGTTTTGGAGCGCGCCCGTGACATCTGTGTTATATCGGCATCTGGGGCACTGGCGATCCGCCTTCCGCTGGCATCACGTGTATGAGCTTTTACTGTACAGGTGCTTCTCCATGCCTTCATTTCTCTTCGCCGCAGCATACACACTCTGCGTTTTTCCCTGAAATGTTTGCTTCGACTTTTAAGAAATTCGAGTTCTAATAAGTTCGAGAACTGAGGTACCACTGTATATTCAATTTACTGGAACCACCAACTAAGCTCCACTGTGGATTTAGGGAACAGAAAAACGGTGCTCGGTCTTTACCGGTATGACCCGAATGTTGGCCTGTCGGCTGCATCCCGACCTCCGACCAAATTCTCTTTTCTTATCCTCGAGTCACTTACAGACGTCTGGCGGTCACTTCACCCTTATGATACACATGAAACTCATTCGCAAACGAATTGTTCTCTGAAACTGACGCGGTACTTTATTCGTCTTCCTTTTTTTCTAGTTATGCAATTAAATCAATTCATTTGCCATCTGTTTTTCAGGTAGAGGGTTTACGGAGCCTCTGTCACAGACAGCACAGGGCAGGAGAGCACCCTGGACGGGATGCCAGTCCATCGCAGGGCAAACACACACACCCACATATTTTATGTATTTACCTATACAGATCTGTCAAAGAATCTACTTCAGAATTGTATATAAAATGCTTTTACTTCTAAAACATAGTAGTCTTACTGAATAACTTATATGTTAAAGTGTTTTTTTTTTTTATTTTACATTTTAACCCAAAAGCCAAGGAGTCACCAAAATCATAATACATACCCTGTATTTGAGTGAAGTTGTAGGTGTGAACTATGTGCAGCATGGAAAGCAGAGCCACTGTGTCCTTACATAGGAAACTTTAATTCCTTGCCCAAAGGTCTAGTATCAGTTTTGGAGCTCATTGCATGTCTTACCCACAGCAGTGGGGCCATGATGGCTTCACAGAACCATAGGGAGCAGCGATCCCTGCCTCTGACCAGGGGCCCTGAACGTGGGCAAGCCAGTTGTGCGTCATGTATCACTGTGTCAAATTACCTCTCGCCACTTAAGTGCAGCCGTGCAGCACGAGGGCCCTGGTGCGAGTGTGGGGGTGGGGAGCAGAGGGGATGAGGGGCAGACCAACACTGGCCGACTCTTTGTTGCAGTCATGTTCTTTATGACCCACTTTGATAGTCATGCTGACGGGGGGGGGGCATGTCACACACCAACTCCTCAGTCTCCACAGCAGCAGGAGCTAGCAGAGTCAGGGCTGGATAAGTAGGTCCAGCTGGCAGGATGAGCGATACATAAACACGGGTTCAGCCATGTTTGCTAGCAGAGCCATGCATACTAGCCAGAGCTGGTGGGTATATCAGTACACATACACCATAAATTTTATACATGACTGGCCAAGGTCTGCAGAAACGAAGCAGGACTGTCATGCGCTATAGGCAGAGGCTATGATAAATTTTGATATTAGAAGGCTTTAAGAATAAACAGCATATAGTGGTGACTTAGTGAGTGGCCCCATTGGCCGAGGAGTGCCGTTTTGATTGGCACCTTCAGCTGTGTCTATGGACTTAGAGCCACATCCCACATTGCCTGGCTTTCCGTGGGTATGCTGGTCTCTGCAGTGGTCCGCAGGCCCCCGGGGAGCCTGCACTGCGTTTACAGTTGGGAGACAGCTTTGCTCATGGGGCGTAGGTGGCATCTCATACACCTATATGATAAATATGCAACAGGAAAAATGCTCTGCATATCTGATTAAGAAGAACTATCTAAACGAAAGAGCATTCCACATATATTGTCACGTACATTCTGTTTTTTTGACAGCATGTAGTTAAAGTAATCAAATAAAATCTGTTTAATAATCTACAAAACATCTTAAATGGCTGCAACATTTATTAAATTGATTGAAAGAAAAAACATATGGCCTACCCATAAAGGAAACTGAAAGGAACGACGAGAAACTCATAACTACGATCATTCCCTAAAAGTTAAAATAGGACTGAAAAATAATATATGTATACATAGCAATTAAAACTGAATATACATCTGTGCATTGAGTATGAGTATTCTGGATAATGAGATAACGAGACGTCATATCGCGATATAATAGGGTTTCCCGTCAAACAGAATTTTTGTGTCTGGAGTCACAGCTGTTTGATGATCACGTTGCCTGTCTGTTACTGCACACCTGGCACGGTGAATAAGGCTTAGCTTTTAAGTGTTATCACCCCGGGAAAGTCCTCGTACCTGGATCACTGGTGTGTGTTTCGCTGCCCGCTGACAGCGGCGCTCGTTTTACCGGCGGAGCAGATCGCTTGTCTCGGGGGTGGTTAAATATCAGGCGCCCGGGGTGCTCTTTAATACGACGGGTGTGCTCGGGGCAATACGCGCACACGTGTTGCGTCCGCAGCACGCATATGTTTAGGAGAAAAAACATAGTGGCTGTGTCCGAAATCGCGCACTTTTAGTGCGTAGTGCGTTCACACTGACAACTAAGCTAAAATTCAGTGCACTGAAAGTACCCGGATGGTGC
>JABFDZ020000008.1:24334648-24353835 GCA_019775955.2 Pollimyrus isidori
CTTCACACCCCCCACAACATCTGTAGGCCTGGCTGGAGAGGGACAGGCTAAGCTTACTATGAGATGGCCGCTAAGTATGGCTGGTGCCCAACGACCTGTGAAGGATTAGCGCTTCGAAGACATCATCCCTGTTACATAAAGCAGACTAATTTGGACTGCCGTTCCGAAAACAATCCATGGCAATCAGGGGATTCCTCGAGTTGCTGCCCCCCCCCCCACCATGTGAACAGCCATCACCAATTCCGCATCTGCCATACGATCATTAAAACTGACTTTGGATACCAGATCAAATTAAGGAGCAGAGACTTGTTTTAGCTGGGTAACATATGGAATACATGACCTTCACTAAAATGAATGCTGATCCCTCAGAAGGCAGCCCTGGCGCCCACAGTGTACCTCCTAACCTCACTTTGTTCTTCTTTCTTGTTTAGGAAGCTGATCAGTTGTAGCAATCCGAAATTATGAAGCTTAATCAAAAAGATCTTTCTTTGGAGACCTTTACCTTCAGACTCCGACAGGCGAACAGGTGGCCGTCAGCCGCCTGCAGGATGTGGGGCTGTGGTCACCTGTGTAAACCTCAGTACCAAAGTATGGGATGACTAGGCATCACATGACTATGGAGCTACTCCAGAATTATGCAAACACTCCCGCTCTGCTCCACACTTCCAGGTCACTGAACCGCACAGCTTTCCCTGAATAACCGCCCATGATTTTCTACCAGACTTTCACTAGCAAACTTTCGCTCTTCTCTCACCTTTCTGATTTATTTCTCAGAGATTCTCTGTTTGCCAATCCTCTAGTTTTTCAGACCTGGCACGGATTGAGAACATCATATGTCATCTTCAGAAATGCTGGGACCCACATCGGTACATCAGCTGCCTTGAAAATGGCACGGACAAAAAAGATGGTACCCTTAAATTAATATTTTGTGGCACCACCTTTTGTAGCAAACACTGCCAACAAGTGAACTCTGTGCTTCACAGTGAGATGTCTGCATTTGCCTACAGGTAGTCTGGCCCACTCTGTGTGAACTGCTAAAGCTGTCGCAGGTCGGAAGGGCGGCATCTCCATGCTACAATTTAAAGATCTTTCCATAGATGTTCAGTATGATTAAGATCTGGGCTCATGGAGGGCCATTTAAGAATAGTCCAATGTTTTTTTTCTCTCAGCCATTCTTGAGTGCTTTTAGCTGTATGTTTGGTTCATTATCCTGTTGCAGGACCCATGGTCTGCCACTGAGGCTGAGCTTTGTGACACTGGCCAGTATGTTTAACTCCAGGATGCCTTGGTAGTCTTCAGCCTTCATTGTGCCCTGCAGAGATTCAAGGTTCCCTGTGCCAGATGTAGCAAAGCAGCCATGTTTCACAGTAGGTTTGTGTTCTTTTCTTTTAAAGCTTCATTTTTCCTTCTGTAAATATAGAGCTGATGTGACTGGCCAAAAACCACCAGTTGTGTCTCATCAGCCCAAAAAACATTCTCCCAGAAACTTTGGGGCTTGTCAAGATGCATTTTGGCAAATTCCGTTCTGGATTTTTAATGTTTTTCTGTGAATAGTGGAGCCCTCCTGAGTTTTCTTTCATGGAGCCCATTATTGTTCAAAACGCGACGGATGGTGTGTACCTTGACCTCGGACCTCAGCTTGAATGGTTTTTGATGGGGCGGGAGGAGGAGCATTGAGTGGAGTTGGTGCGGGAGCGGGGAGCAGCAGTGAATGTGTAGTGCCGCTTGTATGTGCCGGTTGTGGAGCTTGTATTTTTATTTTACTTTTAGAAGGGGAGTAAATACATATATTATAGTGAAATCTCCTGCCTCATTTATAATAAACAAGGAAGCCATAACAAACCCCAATCAAAGGTATAAAGGTATACCCATATGTTGTTTTATTATATTTTTGCCATTTTGTGGATTCATCCGGGCTTCGATTATATGTCTTGCGTATCCATCTATTCCCACAAGTTAGGCAAAAAAAACTACATGCTACTCAGGTACATGTTTTCTCCCCAGTCACCTTAATGAGATGCAAGACGTCATGTTGGATAACGAGGAGCCGGGTTCCCACAGCGTCACACCAGCCCAGCCGTTTCATCAACAAGCCGGCGCAGACTAATGCTTGCACATACCGTTTTCAATCAACCTTCCTTCTCCTTTCACGGGAGACGGGATGGAACCTTTCAGAGCCTGGGTTTGGCGATTCGAGGTGGTGCTTGAAGTTTCTTTTACCCATTTCGATAGGGCTAAGCTGCTCGGTGCTAAGCTCAGTGGCTCTGCCTTTTCATACTGGCATAGTTTGCTGCTTAATGTCAAGGACAACTATGCGCTAGTGAAAACCAGTTTTGCTTTGGACGGCTGCCTTTCCTGACAAATCTTAATGCAAGGCCTCGTAAACCGCAGGAACCATTGGTCTACACTGCTCATTTAACCAACTTGACCGAGGAGGCTTTTCCTCAATATGGCTGCGAGGCTCAGAGCCGTGAGGTTTTCCTCGATTTTATCTTTGGTATGGAGTCAGTGCTGCAGTTAGAAATTCACGAGCATTGTGCCTTAGCATTAGATGCTACACTTAAAGTGACCGCGGAGTGCGAACGTATGGCTCTTAATATAACCTCACCAGCCCCTGTACTTCCGGCTGACCTACACATTGGTTCTGTGGCTGTCCCGGCTTCAGACTTGCCTGACGCTCTCGCTAATCTCAGAACAGAACTTTGTGTTCTGTGTCAATTTTGCATAAGCCAGAGGGATAGTGCTGTGGACAGACTCCCACAGCAGGTTGCTGATCTCCAGCAAGGCATTGCCAGCCTCTCGTGTGTTTTTAACCATTCCAGTCCTGTGTTTTAGCGTGCCTCCCCTAACAGGTACCAACTGTCATGGGAGGACCATTGACGTGACTTTGACGATGTGGAAAGCCTACCACATCACTCTCTGTTCGGGGACGACCTCCATCCAGGGGTACTTGCTGCCAGCTGTGCTGTGGCCCATTCCCTGCATTGTCCACCTCCCATTGGCTTGAGCCAGGCCGCTCACCTCCTCTTAGTCACGCCTCCTCGCTGCGTAGACAGAATGACTTTGGATGCTGCAAGGATGAGCACCGGCACAGTTCTCTGCATGTTTCCTGTCATCCTAACCAACACCATCCAACCCACACATCACTCCATCCGCCCTCCTTGGGCCATCGCCGTCTAACTACACAGTGTACCGCAGGCACAGCTGATGGCCGCCAGTCGACTTCACCTTCTCCTGACACACGGTACAAATGATACAGGTCCCATCCATCCCAATCTCCCCCTCCACATTCATGGCACCATTCTGCCGTGGTGACCACTCCAGCCCAGCACATCGGGTACATTTCTCTCTGTCACATCATCCTGACCACTCCACACACCCACAAACCCAGGGAAACTCATAGAGGCTAACACCGTGGACCGAATGCTAGTGCCCGAGGTTGGCCGGGTCCACGCAGATTTCCCAACCGTTGCCCAGGGTGCACCGCCTACACAATTTATTCCAGTTACAGTTGTGGGCATAGCATTCCATGCTTTGGTGGACCCTGGCTCAGGCTTATCTGTTATTACACACGACTGCTTGAAGACCATGGATATGGTGGGTACGGTCACTGCCCCATTATGCCTGGGTAATCTGACCCTTATCCATATATTTTGAGTGTACCTCATGCCACCCCATAACGATAGGTTGGGGCTTTCTCACTCAGCATGACGCAACTGTCTCTGCTGGTGTTCTCCATCACTAGCCTGCCACTGGAAGATCATAAGCTGGTTTTAGAAGTTCATGCTCATGAGGCTCCTCATGACCCCCCACCACAAGTGAATCTGACTGAGATGTGCCTTGGGGTTGAGGAACGGTTTCAGCTGGAGACTTTACTGGCCAGATATGCTGACATTATTAGTGCCCATCCTTATGATTATGGTCGTCCAGACCTGGTCCACCACAGGATTGAAACTTGCACAGTCCCACCTATTAAGCTATGGCCGTATCATACATCCCCCGCCACCCAGGCTCTCCTTCAACAGGAGACATGGAAGGTCTCGGAGCAGGGTGTTATTGAGGAGTCTAATTGCCGTGGTCCACCCCAGTCATACTGGTGTGGAAGAAAGATGGCACATACCATTTTGTGTGGACTATCGTTGCCTGAACAAAATCACTATTAAAGACTCTCTTCCTCTTCCGTGTGTTGATGACATGCTGGATTTTGTGGCTGGTGCATGAATTTTGAGCACCATCAATTTGACAACTGGCTATTGGCAGATACCTCTTGATTCCAGTGATAAAGAAAAAAATGGCTTTTTTGAAGGGCACTGCTTTATTCCAGTTTCGTGTTTTGCTTATGGGGATTTCAAACACTCCTTCAAGCTTCCATTGGTTTATGGAGTTAGTGCTACATGGTTTGCACTGGAGCATTTGCTTGATATATTTGGACAATATAATCATCTACAGTGTCAGATTTTATGAAGACCTCAAGCACCTCCAGAAAGTCTTTGAACATTTCTGCACTTCGAGTCTGAAGCTTAAGTCATCTAAGTATCGCCTGACATGCTCATCTGTCACATTTTTGGGACGTTGAGTGTCAGTGCCGGAGTGGAGCCTGATCCCTCCAACGCACGCAAAGTGCCCACAAAGTTATTTGCTCTGCCACCCACGTACGGGCGTTTTTGGGTCTCTGCTATTATTATACATGGTTCATTAAAGATTACGCTCACATCACAGAACCCTTACATCACTTAACCCATAAAGGGGTACCGTTTGTATGGGGCAACAGGGCTGATGAGACTTTTAGGTCCCTAAGGGGGGCCCTGACTTCCCTACCTGTCATGGCCTTCCCTGATCTCTGCATATAGTTATCCATAATCTTCTTCCTGAGCTCCTCAGACAGCTCTCTCCTTTGCTTTCTCTGCTCCATGTTCAGCATGGTGCACACAATGATGCCAAACAACACAGTAGCATGTTTTACCCATTTAAATATGCTGAATGGCTGATGAAAAGCTTGAAGGCACCTGTGATTAAGATCAAACATATAACTATAATGCAAGGATAGTCTCTTTAGGGATATCAACAAATCTGCCCATATTTTACCGTATCTTTGTAAAATAAGCAACAGATTATTTTTTTTCCCGCAGTTTCATTGGTTTACTCTATCATATACTAAAGGCATGTAGGTATAGGAAGGGGGCAGTGTGTGGCACAATGGGCTAAGCCTGTGTGCCTGTAATCAGAAGGTTGCCAATTCAAACCCAGCATTTGTCCGTGTGTGTGTGTATATAATGTATATATGATTTTTTTGTCCTAAATACACTATATTTCCAAAAGTATTAGGACCCCCCTCCAAATCATTGAATTCAGGTGTTCCAATCACTTCCATAGCTACAGGTGTATAAGGACAAGCACCTAGGCATGCAGGCAGCATCCACAAATATTTGCAAAAGAATAGGTCGCTCTTGGGAGCTCAGTGACTTCAAGCGTGGTACCGTGAAAGGATGCCACCTGTGCATTCAGTCCATTTGTGAAATTTCCTTGGTACTAAATATTCCACAGTCAACTGTTAGTCATATGATAACAAAGTAGAAGAAATTGGGATTAACAGCAACTCAGCCACAAAGTGGTATGCCATGTAATATCACAGAGCGGGGACATGTTCTCTGGAGTGACAAATCATGCTTCTCTGTCTCCAATTCGATAGACAATCCGATGGATCTGACTGCATTGTGCCAAGTGTAAAGTTTGGTGGACTGGGGATTATGATGTGAGGTTGTGTTTCAGTGGCTGGGCTTGGCCCCTTAGTTCTAGTGAAAGGAACTCTTAATGCTGCAGTATTCAAAGCCATATTGGACAATTTCATGCTCCCAACAGCTCGGGGGTGGCCCCTTGCTGATAAAACATGACTGCGTGCCAGTGCACAAAGCAAGGTCCATAAGGACAAGGAAGAGTGAGTCTGGTGTGGAGGAACATGACCAGCTTGCACAGAGCCCTGACCACAACCCAACAAAACACCATTGGGATGAATTTCAGTGGAGACTTTGAGTCAGGCCTTCTTGTCCAACATCAGTGCCTGACCTCGCAAATGCTGTACTGGAAGAATAGCTAAAAATTCCCATAAACACACTCCTAAACCTTGTGGACAGACTTCCCAGAAGAGTTGAAGCTGTTATAGCTGCAAAGAGTGGGCCAACTTTATATTAAAACCTATGCATTAAGAATGGGAAGTCATTAAAGTTCATATGTGTGTAAAGACAGGTGTCCTAATACTTTTGGCAATATAGTGTATCTACTACAGGTCGTCGTCGACTTACGACCATGATTGGTTACGACTGACTGGTCGCAACACGATTTAGTCGTAAGTCGCATATGTATAGCCTACTGTACAGTAATGTATTGTTATAAAAATCTTTGTCATACCTTATCATAATTTTCTTTGTTCATTATCTATTGTTATACATCATACTTTTCTCTGTTCATTATTGTTATACATCATGATTTTCTTGGTTCATTATAGTTATAATGTTACTGTACTACATCTTAACTTTCTTTGTCATTATTGTGATACTGTACCATATTCATTGTAACACCAACGTCTAAGTACTGTACAGTAGTGTACTAATAAAAATTCAACCTTTTTTAGTTAATAAATTTTTCATCCTTTTTATGTATTTTTTGTTAGAAATTATTGTATTCTTCTTATTTTCATGGTTTCTTAACATTTTATGCATTTGTATCATCTCTATACCATTTTGTTTTTTATTTTTACATTTCAAAGAAAATACTCGGATTATGCTAATTTAAATATAGTTGCCAATGTGCATTTATTGTGAACTGATCTTTTACTGACCAATGCATGCTTGCTGTAACGAATCTGGGATAACAGTTAGCGGCTTAGCGCTCGCAGGAATGGTAGTGCTGCCGGAAACTGGTGCGCAA
This sequence comes from Pollimyrus isidori, assembly GCA_019775955.2. Taxonomy (NCBI): domain Eukaryota; kingdom Metazoa; phylum Chordata; class Actinopteri; order Osteoglossiformes; family Mormyridae; genus Pollimyrus; species Pollimyrus isidori. The sequence continues at coordinate 24,341,573 of JABFDZ020000008.1, forward strand.
ACTGTCGTACGCTCAGCTGGGCAACACTTGCGCTGCCAGACATACAAGCTGCGATCATGGTTGTAAAGTCGATTGGTCGTAAATTGGATAGGTCGTAAGTCGACGAGGATCTGTACTTTCTTCCAGACAATATTCTTTAGAGCTGTAAAAATAATGTTTAGAGCAGGACTAAGCAGACCATTCTGAAATTAAATTGCTGATTATTAAAGTTGCTTAACTTAAAATTTAATATCATTTTGAATAACTATGTGACCTAAGATATTAAATATGATTCATTAAAGAACAACACTGATAATGATGATGCTAATAACACAGTAAAAAGGAGATGTGTTCCACCCAAGTCCCGCACATGCATGCAGGTAGGGGCCTGGTGTGGGATACCATTGTATGTAGCCTGCCGGTTCCTACAGGCCTCATGCAGGACTGAGACAGAGCTGACTGGCATAATTAGAGTGCAGTGACCTTCTCATTAGAGCCGGGGGGCTGCTGATTATGTCCCTATTCCTCTTAATAAATGCAAGCCGCGGAGACAATCTTAGAATATCAAAGCAATTCTCTAAGATATTTATTAGAGTAAGAATTATGAAAACACATAGCAAAACCTTTGAATTATACGTGGTAATGTATGCAGAGCCAAATGAATGGCTCGTCTTTTTTCTCTCTTGTAGCTTAAATTTTTCATTACAAATTTCCAGGGCTTCAAAGTGCCCCGGCACAGTGATCCCCTTTCTTCTCGCCTGCGTGACAAAGAGCCGTCAAGAACGATGCCCGTGTTTGTTACCGTTTCCCGTCCCTTTTACCCCTTTACATCTAAATGTCAGGTAACTTTGTTTAAATGTGGCACAGCATCCCTCATCTGGTGCCCCTCTGTTAAAAAAAAAAAAAAGAAAAAGAAATGGCGCTGTCTAAATGCTCTCTGATTAATGGTGCTCATTGATTTTGTTTTGCAGGAAAAAATTAATCAAGATGCTGCTCTCATTAAAATCATTAGCAGCACGATGTCAACTGAAAACATCCCTTTCATCCTGTTTGTGGCACTTTTTTAACTTTCCCAGAAAAGGGACTTTGTTATAAGTGTAGGAATGAAGTCGTTCAAGTTGCAGCTGATTCCTGCCGCCTGATGGGTCCCCTGACTTAAGGTTTTGGCATCTTGCCTTGTGCTATTTGTATTCATACCTGGGACCTGTTCTACAAAGTGGGGTTATTGTCTTATTGGGGTAATTTGTCAAATTTAAGGTAGTCTGGGCAAAATGTAAGTGAACGATTATGAAGTCCATTTAAACTGTGGTGCCTTAAAACCGACAAGTCACCCCGATCAGCCAGTAACCCCACTTCGTAGCACAGGCCACTGAAATCCTTCAAGACAATCCCAAACTTGAATGTGTTTGTATGTATCTGTTTCTTGCAGATTAGCCGAATGTGACGTATAGCTGCAATTCATTTATGGAGTCTCACATCTTACTGTTTATGGTTTATATAGTGAAAACCAGGGCCGTTTGGGGGCCCCAAGCAAAATGGGCGCTCATACAGTTTGTCGCTGAATTTTATTCTTAACCAGTCGTTGTCTTGGGGCCCCAGGCCAGCTTGGAGCCCCAAGCAATTGCTTGGTTTGCCTGCCTTGTCGCGACGGGCCTGGTGAAAACATCTCCCAGCTAGTACACAGTTGAGATTTCAAGAACAGGTTATTAATTATATTCTGTACATATTCATGATGCTGTACTTTTCCTGTCTACGTTGGCAGAGATACATTTCATTCTTATATGCAATGTAGAGCCATCGCAAGCAGCGCCGGAACAAAGCATTGTGAATAGTTACAAAGTTGTTAATAGTCAATATATTGCTCTACATCTCATATTACCAGCAGTACTGTCTGAAATTCTTAGCCAATCAAATAGAAAATGAATAAATGATGTACATGCTGCCAGAAAACTTACGATTTAATGTCAGTGTCAGGACATAAAGTTGGGGACCTAAATGCAGTGTCATGAAGGCAGAGATGTCGGGGGGGGGGGGGGTGAACAGAAAGTAAGGACACTGGGGAAGTGCCAGGGTGGCTTGGGTGAAGTAGACAAAAAGCTGGAGAGCAACAGAAGGTAAGGGCAGGACGCAGGACAAAGAGAAAGCACTCTCTGTGTCACAAGGAATAGCTCAAACTAAGTGCTTGGGCAGGTAGGCTTACACGGGCAAGGGGCAGGGATATTCACTAATTAGTTATGCTCGTTCAGCTGCACGTGCACATGGGACATGGCAGTCTGACAAAGTGTCTCAATCATTTCAGAACTTCTCCTAAAGTCACCTCGGTGTTTACAGCAACCATAGAACACAACCCTGTATTTTTTGACCATTACCCCACCTGATTTGGATAATCAATACCCATGACTTTTTGAAGAATAGAAGAAATTCTTGTCATCTTTGTTATTGTGTTACTGTTAATTTGTTCAAATGTAAAATATTGCCCAGGTGTAAATAGTCTTCCACATTTTCTTCAACTTTTGTCCAATACTGTATATTTAAAAAAAACCTTCAACCCATTGCCCAAATTCATTGGAGGTTTTGAGGCCTCCTGGCATGATTGCGGGATGAATGAGTTTGTCATTCCCCTCTACCTGCCTGTAACCCACAGCACAGATATTAAGTCAGATTTTCTGAATCTGCAGCCGCATTCAAGAGCCTGGCTGTGCACCTGCGCAGCTCCTGTGTGAAGGGCTGCATAAATGAATGACAGCCTCTGCGCTCTGCCGCAATCTGCAACGTGCATTAATGAGAGGCGGCAGCTGTAATGATAACCGCAGAATGATAGCTTGCAGTTTCAAAAAAAATAAATTTGAGTGCAATAACATTTTTAGCCGCCTGGGATGTGATTCCTGCTGTTCTGTCAAAGGAGGATATGAATGAAAGGGCTCAATTATCCACATGGAGGCGACGCTTGTGTCTTCCTCAGGCACTCTGATTCTCCATTTAGTGGAGGTACGCCGATCTTGCACAAAACACCTTTTCACGCCGACTCATTTCAATCCCAATAGCATCAGCGCCTTTGTTTTGGACCGGTTCTGTTTGTGAAGTGCCACTGGGGATCCACACCGCATGCCTTTGTTGTCACACGCCTCGCATGTGTACCCCCACCATGCTACATGCACTGTGACACCAGGGCTGCTGTTGAAATGGAACAGACGCGTTAGGTTAAGCTTCGTCGCATGATGCATGCTGCTTATGCACAGTGGTATGCACAGCTAACTGAAAAGGTAGTTTCGATAACCAATAAACCGCTAAAAAAAAAACAGTGAAAGCTAATGATAACCGCTAACTGCTACTTTTTATTATATGTATTACTTTGGTTTGGTTTTTGGCTCTCAAACCCATAAAAGCAATTTTAACATGTTGTAACTTACACATAAAGCTAAAAGGTGCAGCATGTCAAGATCAAATGATGTTCAAGGTTTACAGATAATGAAATTAAAAAATAAATTAAACAGAACTTTACTCTTTACAGTAAACATAAAGTTTATTAATGGTAAACTTATAGATTCGATAAACTGACAAAAATATGTTACAATACAACACTACAACAGACAGTGCCACTAACATTGTTACTGTGAGGTAATTAGCACAAGGAGTTGAATCAGGTGTTTTAAATAAGAGGAAACCCAAAAATGTGCAGGGCTCCGGCCCCCCAGTACTGGAGTCTGACACCCCTGGCTGATACCATACCCTATGCACGTGGCCTATGCCATTGCATTTATACTTCTTTAGAAAGATTCTGACATTCACCAATACATGGTGGCCAGGTCTATACCCATGGGGCCCGGTCGGGCACAGCCTGAAAAAGGCACGTGGGTCCCCCCTCCAATGGGCTCACCAACTGTAGGATGGGCTATAGGGGTTGGGTGCAGTGTGAGTTGGGCGGTGGCTGAAGGTGGGGACCTTGGCGATCCAATCCTGAGCTGCAAAAGATAGCTCTAGGGACATGGAATGTCACCTCTCTGGTGGGGAAGGAGCCTGAGCTGGTGTGCGAGGGTATGAAGTTCTGACTAGATGTGGTCGGGCTCACCTTGATGCATGGGCTGGTCTCTGGAACCAGTCTACTCAAAAGGGGTTGGACTCGCTTCCACTCTGGAGTTGCTCACGGCAAGAGGCGCCAGGCTGGGGTGGGCATATATATTGGCCCCTGGCTGGGTGCCTGTACATTGGGGTTTACCACGGTGGACGAGAGAGTAGCCTCCCTTTGGCTTCAGGTGGGGGGACAGGTACTGACTGTTTGTGCTTATGTGCCAAATGGCAGTTCAGAATACCCACCCTTTTTGGAGTCCTTGGAGGGGGTGTTGGAGAGCGTTCCTCCCAAGGACACTCTTGTTCTGTTGAGGGACTTCAATGCTCATGTGGGCAGTGACAGTGAGACCTGGAGAGGCGTGATTGGGAGGAAAGGCCTCCCCGATCTGAACCTGAGCGGTGTTTTGTTATTGGACTTCTGTGTTCATCACAGATTGTCCATAATGAACACCATGTTCAGGCATAAGGATGTCCATATGTGCACTTGGCACCAGGGTACCCTAGGCCGCAGTTCGATGATCGACTTTATGGCCGTGTCATCAGACTTGTAGTTGTATGTGTTGGACACTCAGGTGAGGAGAGGGGTGGAGCTGTCAACCGATCACCACCCGGTGGTGGGTTGGCTCCGCTGGTGGGAGAGGAAGCTGGTCAGACCCAGTAGACCCAAGCGTATAGTGCAGGGGCTGGAGAGTGTGTTCCAACTATAGGGGTTATCATACTCCTCAGCCTCCCTGGTAAGGTCTATTCAGGGGTGCTGGAGAGGAGGGTCCGTCGGATTCAAGAGGAGCAGTATGGTTTTTGCCCTGACCGTAGAACAGTGGACCAGCTCTATACTCTCAGCAGGGTCCTGGAGGGTGCGTGGGAGTTTGTCCAACCAGTCTACATGTGCTTTGTGGACTTGGAGAAGGCATTCGACTGCGTCCCTCGGGGAGTCCTGTGGAAAGTTCTCCCGGGGTATGGGGTGCTGGGCTGCCTTATGAGGGCTGTTTAGTCATTGTACAACCAGTGTCAGAGCTTGGTCCACATTGCTGGAAGTATGTTGGACTCGTTCCCGGTGAGGGTTGGACTCTGCCAGGGAGGGATGAGGGAATCCGCAGTCCATACTCACCTTCCAAATCATTGTCCTCGCAACCCAGCTTCTGAGATGGGTTAAGTTCCTCCACACCTCATTCGGGGAACTACTTCAACCGCCACCACTGTGTAGCACCCACACAAATGATGCAACGATAACCATTCTGCACCGAAACCACAGGCCGACGTCATCTGGGATGCATTCGACCACATATCTTTTGTAGTGTAAACAGTAATCCACCAGGATGCGTTGGACATTGCAAAGCGGGAGAGACAAAAGAATGCTTAGTAATGTTCCAGTACATGGCAACAATACTTCGTATTGTTGGTAGAGTAAGATCTGCTAATCAGAGTGGAGCTAATAATCAAAGGAGATTGCCCACAGCTGCTACGTCCCAACTATGTGGGCATGACAGAGCCTCCTCCCCCCCCCCGGCCAACTCCTGGGGAACACGTAAGCCGGCGTGGATGGCCCCGAGGTTAAGGAGCTGGCTTTGAAGGGTTAGCGAGGTAGAATGTGGTGATCAGGTCCAGGTACAGGACGTCTCTCCCTGGTATCCAGGAGCATTCCTCTGGTCCGAACCCCTCCCAGTCCATGAGATACTGCGGAACTCCAGTACGGTGTCGAGACTCGAAGAGGACATGCAGACCGCGATCAGACACCATGTGATGATATGAGCGATGAAATCCATGGCCAGATGTGATCAGGGCTGTGGCAGGACTGGTAGTGGCTGAAGCAATCCGGTGGGCGGTTAGTGAGAGGATTTCCAATTGCACGCATTGGGGAGAGGAAGCTCCACCGTCTTCCTTCATCCTGGTCACCAGCACTGCCGAGCAACCAACCGCAGAGTAGCAGGGACCCCCAGGTTTCCCGAGCACATTGATGTGTCTACCCAGCGTATAACGGCAGAGCAGTGTCATCTGGCAGGAGGAGTGTTGCGTTCATTCGCCACCTGGATGGCCTCATCACGGGACCAGGTGATCATGGCCGTGAAGCAAATGGGTGCCAAGAAGGTGGCGGTTTTGTTCTCAGCCTCTGGTGGGTCAAACTGCCTTGGTGTTTTCCTTACCTGGCAAGTAGGTTGCTTTAAAGTTGAATTATGTGAAGAACAAAGACCAGCGTGCTTGTCGGCGGTTTAGCTTCTTGGTGTTCTAGAAGTACTCCAATGATCTGTAAAGACCTGGAAGGGGTGTTGAACCCCTTCTAGTCAGTGCTTCCACTCTTTTCAGGCTAGTTTGATGACCAGGATTTCCCAATCCCCTACATCGTAGATGCATTCTGGCAGAGATAGCTTTCTTGAAAAATAGGCACACAGGTGACAACAACCAGTTACCTGGTATCTTTGAATAAGGACGGCTCCCACTCCAGTTTTTGGAGGTGTCCACATCAAAGGGGAATTCCAGGTGTAGCTGCTGGAGGACGGGTGTAGAGCAGAAGGCACGGAGTCCACTGGAATTGTGTTCTGCCACTGTGCATGTGTGAGGTGAGTGGGGCCTCCACCTGGCTGAAGTTCCTGATGAACCGGCAATAGATGTTGGGGCCACTCCTGGTGACCTTTCCTTCATCTATCGCGACAGACCCCTGCTGGATATGATAACCCAGGAACTTTACCTGGGTTTGGTGAGACTCACACTTCTCACCTTTTACATACACATGATGTTCTCATAATTGTTGCAATACCAGGCAAACGTGTTCAACATGCTGGGAAAAAGTAGGAGGATACTGTAAATCAGAATATCACCTATATAGACAATAACAAACTGGTTAATCATGTCGTTGTACACTGCATACATGAAGGCTTGGAAAATGGATATGCAGGGATAAGGGGAAGAGACAATCTTTAGGAAGAGGTCCCCCCTCTAGGGCGTCAATGGCACAGTCACAATCCTGATGAGGGGGTAGTTGAAAGAAGAGAGACTTGCTAAAGACGTCATTGAGGTCTACGTATTTGGCTGGGATGATGGACAGATCCTTAGGATCTGGGCTCTCAACCAGCGACGCCACAGGGGTAGGAAGTACCTGCAGGGGAATCTTTAACTGCTGGGCTAAGGTGAGATCCATAAAACTCCCTGCTGCTCCAACAGGGTCCTAGTGGTTATATGCCCCCCACCCCCACAGTACATGGTGAATTGAACTTGGGACACACCCATGAGAGTGGAGAAGCCTACCTTAATGGTGCCCTCCGGAAACAGCGGGCAAACAGGGAAGGGCCACAGAATGTGTCCAGTACAAACAGAGTCCGTGCTGTGTGCAGTGATGTCTCTCAACTGTGGTGAGGGGAGAGCGTCCAAGCTGCATCGGTTCAACACGATTGCCGGGGGGTGATTGAATGACAACCATTGCATCTGAGTGGGTTTGCCGGCAACGGCGCCTTACGGTGTTATCCAGTATCACTGATAACTGGACATAATCCTCAAAGGTATGTGCCTCGCCACAGGAGACCAGCTCGTCCTGAAGCTTCAGGTTTAACAGCATAGCAGTATATAATCTTACGGCAGTCCACCGCCCAGCGCAGCACGGCAGCAATGGTGCAGGACTCGAGAGAGAAGAACAATCGCTCACCTAGGCATAGGGTTCCTATCATACTTCTCGGGTAGAGCTACCGGAACAGGAACAGAAGCCCTCGATGCTGAAGCAGGTAGATCAGTGCGAGAGGCTTGTCCCTCCATCAGCTGGGAAACCAGCGTGGTCAGCTGATTCACCTGCTGCCGCAATTGTTGAGTCTTGGATCCATACGTAGTTGGCAAAATATTCTGTAGTGAACAGAATGCGAGTTGGAGGCAGATCCCTGGTTGAGGAGACCAGAGGGTTTTTTTTGAAAGCTGGGTGTAGACAAAACGGTAAGCAAGAATCGTGGTCGGGTCGATCGCCAGAGGTCGGGAACCAGGGAAGTCAGTCTTACAGATGAACATGGGACAATAAGATGATGGTGTAGTTAGGTTGATGGAGAAAGGTCAGGTAGGGAGGTCGGGCGTGGACAGCAGGTCAGGCGGGAGAGGGCAGGCAGGCAAGGCAGGCGAGAGAGGCAGGTAGGACACAACAGGCAGAGAAAATGGGGGAGACAAAAGATAGATAATGCTCAGTAATGTTCCAGTACATGGCAACAATACTTTGCATTGTTGGTAGACTGCGATCCGCTTAAGAAGCGGAGCTAATCAGAGGAGATTGCCCACAGCTGCTACGTCTCGCCTGTGTGGGCGTGACAGTGTTCATATCATATAGGTTGATGTACTGTACTCATCTCCAGTTATTTCCAGTTCAATGAAACTGAATAAAAAATGTTTAACAGTAAACACCAAAAAGTTATCTCTATAGCGGCTGATAACTTTGGATAAAGTTTTTTTGTTATTCAGTGATGTGAGGGCATATATTGTTGTTTGTTGTGATCACTGAAAGTGCCTCTGTTGGGTGCAGCTGAGAATTGGGAGCCTCCGTGAGAGAATAGCTCTAGGATTCCTCCTGTGATGTAAACACGGGGAGGGTAAATATGCAGGCTGCCTCTACGTTCTATTGTTCCTAGCTAGCTCGTGTAATTAGCCAGCGCAGATCGCTCACTTCAAAGACGTTTCCCCCAGATTTACATGTCTGAAAATCAGCGCGGCACTCCGAGTCCCTTTCACTTCCTCGTTGGCGATGGTAACTTGGGTGAAGAGACAGCTTGGGAGGCTGTGAGCACTTCTGGGTGAACTGAAGGGTTGGGCTTCATCAGGAAGCACGCTTGCTGCCGCACTCCTGGCTATGCTGTGTTACCCTCTACGCCTGTCATTGTGCTCATTTCCCTTCTGCAGGAGGCACGCTCTATCCTGTCTGATTAGTAGCTTGTTCCCATAAATAAATCTCTGAATATTGTTTTCAACTATGTCTCATATCATGCTGCGATCAGTCCTTGCCAGTTTGAGAAAGAATAAAACACTTCTTCAAAACAACCGTGGCTTTTCCATTACACAGATACAACACTCCTCTAATGATTATCTAGATAATTTGTTTAAACGTTACTTGGTATTTTTAAGCATGGCCCCCTTGAATTAATATTATCAATACATATCTAGGGACACTAATGTTTTTGCTGAAAGAGATTCCTCTGGTTTAGGCAAGCCTCCTGACCCCTGTCTCACCACAAACCAAACTGAGCCTCTGTACTGAGGAACAAGGGTTCCTGCAACTCAATTTGAAAATTGTGCATTTCCACTACAGTTTGTTTTATGGTAATTATTATTTAATGCTTGCCACTTAAAAGCATATGCACAATTTAGATTATGACTATAAAAAAAGATTTAAGCCACAAGAAAGGTATTTTATGTGGTATTTAAAGAATGACATGCATAATGTATGTAAATGAATATTCATGACCTTTAAGTAATTTTTAAGATGAGCTCTACAGTTACTGAAAGCTTTAAACTCTCAACGACTGACAAAGAAGCATTAAACTGCATGATTTCTACATGAGGCTATAAAATGGATGATGGGAGGAATTTGTTTTACAACTTTGAATACTATATCCATCATCTACAGAATATCAATCAAAAGTGATCCTTCATTAAACAAAATTAAGAGGATTAAACAATGAGTTACAAAAGTGAATAATGTAAACTGTAGAAATATTTGCACTCAAGTTTAAATTATTTTGACATTTGTTAGGAATGAATATTCTGCACAATTCTTCATATATTCACAATCCCCAGATCCGACCACGAACAACAGATGTCAGGAAGTGGCAATGTTCATTTCAACACATAAAATAGAACTTAATTTATCATTTTTAGAAGACATCAACCCCCATGAAGTCAATTCAAGCAGCCGCATGGATTATTAATTGGTAGACATCCAATAGGATCCAATGAACAGAAATACTACTAGTATCAATTACTATACTGATGTCAGTAAATAAAAACTAATCATTTATTTATGTGATATACACTGTAATTAACTTATTTATATAGGAGGGTCCTACTCAGCATTATAAAAGGGGCCTGTGAGTGCCTGTATATACAGTATGTGGTTATATATGTGTATAAGTATATAAATATCAGTTATTATTCTTGGCTGCTCAGTGTCTTTATTAATTTTCCTTCTCTCAGTGGTGTGTTTAATCCAGAGCTGGGAAAGTTAGGAGCTCTGCTTTGTGACTGACTGATGCATGAGCTTTTCAGCCGATTCCGATACTCTGACACGGACACGTAGGCAGTCCATTGTGGACACAGCTGCAGCATCGTAATGCAAGTTAAATATTTTCACAGATGAACACGTTGCATTACCAGCGAGGCGTATTCAGTACGTGTTAAATCTGCTGCCGTAAGTACTTTCTCCATTAAGTGATGAGCCAGGCCATCTTGCTGTGCTAATTGACAGTGGCAGGCTGGGGAGTGATATTCTGCACCTTCCCCACCTCAAGGCATGAGGTCCTGCATTAACGCCTGTATATTATATATGAGACAGCGTTCATAATTATGGATCCCTAGTAGATGACTTTGGAGTCAGGGCTCTACCTCATTGGATTTCATGTCTGTCTTTTTCCAGGCTGTTATGACACTCTCTGTGTATTTTGACACAGCTTGACACAATGCAAGGGGTTTCAGAGAAGGCATAAAAATTCACTAATTAGTTTTAGCTTTGAATATTCTGTCACCATTACCATCATATAAATACATCTCCCTGTCGTTTCCTCTCTTTGTTAATCTGTTGAGCATTGTTGAAGGAAGTGTTCACCAAGCATGGAGACACAAATGGCTTATAGTCATTATGAACGCAGCACAAATAAAGCTAGAAATGTTTGTTTTTATTAGCTGGGAGTCCCTAAGGGAAGGATAAAACATGAACTGTCAGGACCCATTAATTGTGTAATTTATGTAATTCACACACACGCACAAACGTACGAACGCACGCACTCACACACACACACACACACACACACACACACACACACACACACTAAAGCAAATACACACAAACGAATACACAGGAGTCTCTCCGCTGTGTCATTAAAAAGACACGCGTAGTTGTAGGAATTAAATAAATAAATAGAACACTTATTAAATTTTTAGCAGCTGGCAGACTGATAGTGTGCCTGAGGCATATTTGTCAGTTTCAAAGGGTGTTTTTACTAATTTTGTATTTTGCATTTTGTTAATGGAAAGAGCTTGATCCCCTGGGAGAGCCACGATCTGCAGCCAGCGGAGCTGACGACAAAGCGGGCAGAGCAGGAGCCAACGGCAGGGCCGCACAGAGTGAAAGCCAATGACAGGGCAGGTAGAGCGGGCGCCAACGGCAAGGCAGGCAGAGGGGAAGCCAATGACAGGGCAGGTAGAGCGGGCGCCAACGGCAAGGCAGGCAGAGGAGAAGCCTATGACAGGGTGTGCAGTGTGGGAGCCGACGGCAGAAGGGGAGCCGATGTTAGGGCCATGCAGAGCGGAAGCTGACGGCAGGGAAGAGCGAAGCGAGAGCCGGTGGCTGGTCAAGCAGAGCAGGTAAATACGGAAGGGCCGAGCAAAACGTGAGTCGACAACAGGGTGAGCAGAGGGGGAGCTGACAGCAGCCGGGGAAAGCAGGAGCCAAAGGCAGGTCAAGCACAGTGGGAGCCGACAATAGGCCACTCAGAGGGAGAGCCAACGGCAGGGTCACACAGGGAAGAAGCCAATGGCAAGTCGAGCAAGCCGGGAGCTGACGGCACGGCGGGCAGAGGGGGAGCCAACTGCAAGGCTACGCAGAGTAGAAGCCGACAGCAGGCCGAGCAGAGCAGAAGCTGAGGAAAGGGCCAAGGGGAGACGGAGCTGATGGCAGGGTGAGCAGAGCGGGAGCCGACGGGTAGGCAAGGAGAGCGGGAGCCGACAGGCAGGCGAGGAGAGTGGGAGCCGACGGGTAGGCGAGGAGAGCGGGAGCCGACGGGTAGGCGAGGAGAGCGGGAGCCGACGGGTAGGCGAGGAGAGCGGGAGCCGACGGGTAGGCAAGGAGAGTGGGAGCCGACGGGTAGGCGAGGAGAGTGGGAGCCGACGGCAGGGCCCCACAGAGAGGAAGCCCACGCCAGGATGAGCAGAGCGGGAGCCAATGGCAGGGCAAAGCAGAGAGGGAGGCAATGGCAGGGCCAGGGAGAGCGGGAGCTAGCAGCAGGGTGAGCAGAGCGGGAGCCAATGGCAGGGCAAAGCAGAGA
>JABFDZ020000008.1:24358653-24369337 GCA_019775955.2 Pollimyrus isidori
TGTTAGACTCTCCACAGCAGGCTCTCTGCGATAGGCTCTCGGTGTTAGGCTCTCCACAGCAGGCTCTCTGCGATAGGCTCTCGGTGTTAGGCTCTCCACAGCAGGCTCTCTGCGATAGGCTCTCGGTGTTAGACTCTCCACAGCAGGCTCTCTGCGATAGGCTCTCGGTCTTAGATTCTCCACAACAGGCTCTCAGCGATAGGCTCTCGGTGTTAGACTCTCCACAGCAGGTTCTCTGCATTAGGCTCTCCCCGGTAGCCTCTCCTCTGCAGGCTCTCTGTGTTAGACTCTCCCCGACAGGCTGTCCATGTTAGACTCTCCATGTTAGGCTCTCCCTGGCAGGCTCTCCTCTGCGAGCTCTCTACGTTATGCTCTCCACAATAGGTTCTCCTCAGCAGGCTCTTCATGTTAGGGTCTTCCCAGCTGGCTCTCTTCTGCAGACTCTCCACATTAGGCTCTCCATGTTAGGCTCTCTGTAGCAGGCTCTCCTCGGCAGACTCTCTGAGTCAGGCTCTCAGTGGCATGCTCTCCATGCCAGGCTCTCAGTGGCATGCTCTCCATGCCAGGCTCTCAGTGACAGACTCTCTGCGGGGTTCCACCTGGGTCTCCACAGCAGTTTTTCTGCGACAGGCTCTCAGTAGCAGGATCTCCGTGGCTGAGTCTCTGCAGCAGGGTCTCTGCCTCAGGTTCTCAGCTCTGGTTTATGGTGTTCAGGTAGCAAAAATGCAATATTGACAGTTCTCTCAGGGTGAGTTCAAGGAAAGTCCTTTCTGGCTGTTAAGAAGAACACAGTAGGCCTTAAATGCTGACTGACTGCTACCTTGATGCATGGCACATAACACTGTCCACCACACAGATTACCAAGGGAACATTTTACATTTTAAAACTGTATTAGCAAATCCACAGTGTAATTAAACGGAGATTTTCATGCCAATACTGGAAGAAATATAACAGAGTTTTGCAAAAGATGAAACATTTGGACCTAAGCACCTCAGAATGTTTACTGGACTTGAATTTCTGCTCAAGGGATTGATGATCATCTCAACAGCCTAAGAGATGAAGGTCACAGAGGGAGGTTCCTGTTGATACACTGCACAAATCATATGACACTAAAGTACTAACACAGGACTGCTAGGTAATCCTTAAATTGTCCTCTTTACGATGGCTGGAGTTTTGCAGGCTTAAAGGTATGTGGTGTTAGGTGTAGGCTGAACGTTGTCTACTTAGCCTCCGTTGTTAGAGAGTGCTCAACAAGGTGGAATGTGCTGCATTTCACACTCGCTGAGACTCTCAAGGAACAAGCTGCCAATCCACTTAAAACAACATAACTTCAGTCATTTTCACTGAGTGTTTGTAAAGAAGCGGATCACGTCGCCTGTTAAGGACAAGGTTAGACGGAGTGATTTGTAGTAATATCTCTCAGATTCTACAGAACAAAGGGAGTGTTGACTTTCAGTGATCAAACTCTCCCTAGTTAGACGCAATTAACGACCGGCTCTAATGGAATTAAGAAAGGGTGTATTGATGAAATATTAATGTGAAATTAATTGCAATCATGCCTCTTGACAAAATGTTCATTGTAGATGGATCAGTCTTTTATTTCTATTTAGCACAGAGTATTCAATACACAGAGAGATGAAAATAGATAAAGACAGAATACACATTCTACACACATATAAATATGTTTAATTAAAACACAAGCCTCTTCAATGTATGAATGATTTAAGGTTGTATACTTCTGGGGCTGGGGGGTAATATAACACAATATAAAGCAGTAATTAAAAGAGTAGGGAATGGAATAAAATAAGGGATTAAAAAGGCATCCTAGGATGGGAACAGAGGCCCGAACGAGGCCATTTGCTCGAGTGGCATGGCCTCCCCCAGAAGAGAGGCACATGAGACTGGCAGCACCCGTCCTCCGGCTGTCGGTCCTTAGAGTTAATCACCATTAAAAGGCCACCCCAGCATGATCTCCATTTAGCTCTGCTGCATCTTCCCCTTGCCCCCCCCCTCCCTGAGCACCCCCACCAGGCTTTGAACATTTAATGCAGAGATACAAGGCCAGGCTTCCCTTTCTTCTCTTAGATGTCTAAAGGATTTAAGGGAAAAAAATGGTTGCCAAGGCTCTGCTGTCAGCTTCAGGACATAAAGAGATGCACAACACCTCTGTCGTGATTCCCCAGGAATCCAGCTGATGGCATCTCCAGCTGCGAGAGCAGATCTAAAACCTACTGGTCTGGTTGTCTAAACCAGCTGAGAAACCAAATTCAAACCAACGTGGTAATCTAAACCAACCGGGAGATGATACCTAGGATATGGTGATAATCTAAACCAACTGAGAGACCAAATTCAAACCAACAAGGTAATCTAAACTAACCAGGAGACCAATTGGCATGTTAATCTAAACCAGATTGGCATGGTAATCTAAACCAACTGAGAGACCAAATTTAAACCAACACGGTAATCTAAACCAAACAAACGACCTAGTTCATTACGAATGCCGTATGAAACTTATCTATTATGCACTATAGGTGCCTTCATAATGCATTATAATGGTCAGTATAAGGCAGCCTCAATTAAGAATTGATAGTGCTTAATAAACATGGCTATAATATGTTATGCCTTTTCATAAAAAGTTGTAGCCTGATATATAATACTTTAGAATGCATTATATTGCCTTATGAAGGTACCTGTATCTAGAATGCATTATACATGGGTGCTTTAAGTAAAGTGATACTATAATTTCTTTTGAACATGATTCAAATGATGTAACTTTACTGTTGCCACCAACACTTTTTTTTCTCAGTTTAGGAAATTGCACTCCAAACAGAAGGTGAATATTCAAAAACAAAAAGACAATCTAAACCTCAAGCCTATTTATCAACTGGCTCTATAATCAGAAGCTTGACAGCCATTAAACATGTGCTTAATAACTGAAAAGACCTTCATTTTAAGGTATTAGTCTTCAGCAAAGTAAAATGAATATTACAGATGCTAATGAATGGTTTAATTTTAGCTGTGAATTCCTACATTCTGTATAATGTCATGATCAAAGCTCTCATATCATTTACAACTAGGAAGGAATAATATTTGTTGGTTAAAATCTTTAATAATGCTCTTATTTTAAAGCAAATTAAAGTAGATTGGTATAAATGGTTTTTATTCTATATCTCATTTTGCGGAGATATTGATATAGCATAGAAATTTTATATGTGCCAGACTGTCACGTCCCGCTCCAAACGATCCATGCCCACCTCATTACCCCGGGTTCTTACTCGATTGTTCTCCCCTGTTTCCTGTTTCTACCAGGTTGTCTTGTTTATTTAGTCTGTGTCTGAGTTAGTCTGGTAGATCGGTCATTAACGTTGCTTGTCGTTTGTTCTCTGTCAACCCTGTTTTCCTTCGGAATAAACCCCATTTACCCGCATTGTTGGCTGGACTTGCCTGCTTTCCCTGTCCGTCCTTCGACGAACATAACACAAACATAGCTTTACCAATATTATAATTTCTCTTATCTAAACATACTGCCAAATTCAAACTGGTAATCTATACCAACCAAGACACCAAATTTAACCCAGTGTGATAACCTAAATCAACTGAGAGACCAAGTTGTGGTAATTCAAAAGAAATCCAAAATGTGGTGGTAAGCTAAGCCAATGAAGAGACCAAAGTCAAACCAGTGCTGTAATCTATACCAACCTGGTAATCAAACCTGGCAATCTAAATCAAAAGAGAGATGAAATTCAAACTGATGTGGTAAGCTAAACTGGTGGAAAAACCAATTTCAAACCAATGTGGTAAACTATGCCAACTAAAAGCCCAAATTGAACTTGGTGTGGTAATCTAAATCAACTGAGACTCTAAATTCAGTCTTATTAGGTAATTAATCTAAATTGATCAGTGGTTGCTTAATGGTTAGGGAAACGCACTTGTAATTGAAAGATTGCAGGTTTGAATCAGCAAGGTGCCACCCCCAAGCATTGCTCCCTGGGTGCTGAATTAGCTGCCCCCTGCTATGTCACGATGTCACATATGGGTTTAATACAGAGAACACTTTTCGTTGTTGCGTGCTGTCGTGTGTCAACAATGACTGATGATCACCAAATTCTAAACTAGTGGGAAGTTTATTCAAGCATATAGTAATCTATACCCAAATTAGAGACCAAATTGAAACCAGCCTGGTAATCTAAACCAACACAAAGACTACACTCACACTGGCATGGTGATATAAACCAGTGGTTCCCAAAGTGGGGGTGGTCAGTAGTGAAAAATTCAATTATAACCATAAACAGTAATTTGTTCAGTTATGATCATCCAAATCTGCCAAGATGGGACCCCTCCCAACCAATGTTGAGGGGATTCCCCATCCCCTACAGATGGAAAAATGGTTGACCCCCCGAGTCAGAAATTTTTTTAGCCTTTAATTCTGGGCGTTGGTTAATCTTCAAAAACAAACCATATATTTTCAAATCATGGTTTTCTTTACGACCTCACATTTGTACGTCCTTTTTTATCTGAAAATAATGGAAATACAAAAACTTATGAAATCACTGAAGAGTCACACCCATGGCCCAGGCCAGAAGTTTTATCTGTCCATGAAAATTTCTGTATGGTGCTGACTGGCCCATGGACACCAATTTCTAAATCTAAACCTAATATAAACCTACAATAATCGGCAAAATATCCAAACTATCCAGCCAAGCAAATATCCATTTGTCACTCTATACCACCTATTAATACAGAATTGCAGGGGGACTGGGTCCTATGACATATCCGAGGAAGTAGAGGGCACGGGGCAGGGGAGCACGCCAGTCTCAAAATAATTCAATTGCCCATTTATAGCCTTCATTGTCCTGGATGTCTGGCATGAATTTCTGCTTTAGAAATAACTTCTTTCAGTAAGAAAGGCCCCAAGTCATACTCAAAAGGTTCAAAAGGTTCATGGTTTATTCGGACATAAATCAAGAACCCAGTTCTCGGCACCACACATTCCTGAAATACATTGTCCTGCTGTTTGCCCAGTCCAAATAAACACAGCTCCTATTGCAATGTGTTAGTATGTGCAGCCATGAAGTCAAATAACTGGACATAATCATCTACTCGAGTTTTTCTTTTTTTTTTCTGCGCCCTTGGGGAACAGTAAGGTGCTGTGTTCCTAGGATTTTGGAGCACCTCTGTGCTGCTGCAGCCTTAACCAATAAGCACACAGAACATTATGGATGAGACCAGAGAGTGAATATGGGCGACATCATATCAGATGTGGTACTGCAGTGCTTGTTGTTTACGTGTCACATGAATGTGTATAAGTTTCCCTGGATGTTCTTAGGCTTCAAATCCATCTGCTATGTTTCTCAACAAGGCATATTACACCACTGGGGGGGAGTGTGTCAACAGCCTAAAGGAAATTTCCAGAAAAATGCACAATGAATAAATCTTTTGCATACTACACTACAAGGACAAAGGCAATATGAGATATACAAGAGCATCATGTTTTTAATTTACAGTTGTAAAACAAAATGAATTCATTTGAATAATTTATTATCGAAATGAGGACTTATGTGTGACAGAGGGGGGAGACACAGCATGAATGGGAAGAATGTGCTTTAGTCACCGGGTGACCTGAATTGCTTTATGTCATCCAGACTTCTGTGCCCAGTGTTTTATTTTCAAATTATCAACTAACCACAATTTTAAGATCCCACAATTTACAGCACTAATGGCCTGCCTCTGGTAGCTCATCTTATAAAAATGTTAAGTGGAGATATATACCCAGCTCATTTGCCAACTTTCCTCGTCTAGTGCCATCTAAATATAAACTTGTGTTGCACTGCAGCTCGTAGGGTTAGCAGATGTAGGCACGCCTCCCAGGGAAGTGATGTTTAAACACAAAACCAGAGATCATCGCTGTTTTACAGGGCAAAAGGGAGGTGCCGCAATGCCGAGCAGCCAATTTCCTTATACCCACTTACTGCTGATGAAGTGGTGTGAACGATGGCAGTCAAAAAAAGAAACATATATTCAAATTAAAGACAAAGTGGAAGCAATAGAATAGATTTGTTCCTGTAACAATGTTGCTTGAACAGGCACTCCGGTGGAAATGCTGAGGCGGCAGACAGCTCCTAAACGTATGCTTTATTCTATCGTCTTCACAGCCATCATCGAATTACTTTTTCAAATGGCTCTCAGTGTGTATTATTTGGACATTTATTTACAAAGCAAAGGTCGTTTAAATGCCCTGTTTTTTTTTCCGTATACCAGCGGGGAATTCTTTACTTAATTCCATTAGCGCGGTGCCTCAAGCTCTGCTCCTGCCTCACGTCTATGAGCCTCTCCTCTGAGCAGGCGGAACAGGGCGCACACCAGCTGGAGGAATGTCTTCATCTAAGTATATTAGACTTTATGGACACTTAATAGATTGGTTGGTTAATATGCCTCATGAAGCTAATTGATTAAGTTAACTATTTAAGTGAGCTGGCTGTAAAATTTCACAAATACATGGAATGGCGGGGCTGCTTCTCAGGGTGCATTTAACCACATAGAGTGCAGATAAATAGCTTTGAACATGAGGGCAGACTGAGGCGAATAAAGACGAGGAGAAATGGATTTGCACAAAGTACACGGTTAAAGGTGCACAGGATTCTCTGGGGCACAAGTATTTGCACTAAATACATACAACTATTTATAAGACATACATGCACGGCTGGCAAGCATGCTGGGATATGTAGATGTCTTCAGCACTACACTGCCCCTCCCCCCAAAGGTCAGCCATCCCAGCAACCACCACTCCCAGTCCCCACCTCTGCTCTAGGACAAGACTGCCGGTACTCCGTCTTTAAAAGGGGGGGGGGTCCCACTGGCCGCCAACCCTTCCCTTCCCACGATTTGGAGGAGACCTGCTACACCTGTTTCTTGGATTTGCTGGCCTTGTGCCGCTGCTACCCGCAGCTCCTCTGGCAGTTCGCGCCAGTCCCCCAGGTCGTGTGCATTCTCTACCAGCTTCTGGCACTCCAGGGCCAGCAAGCCTTCCCAGGTGTGGCACGTCCCCAGGTGCTCCCACAGATCGGATTCGGCTTCCTGCAACTCCTGGCGCTCCTCTGACATGGTCTCCTGCGTTGGGTCGTCCACCTGCATAATCTCTTGTTGTTCTGCCAGCGTGCTGTACTCATGGCTCAGCTGGTCCTCCCGTACCCTCGTGTGCCCATGCAAAGCCACATCCCTGAGGCAGCCACGCTCACATTCCCAGCTGACCCACTCCTCCGGCAACTCTTCCTCGTCGTACTTGCACTGGACTCGCCGCTCATCCAGCTTGAGTCACTTCCCAACCGGCTGGGCCTCCAGGGCCCAGCACACCTCCTCACAGGGGGGGCAGCACCGCTTCCACAGCCTCAGCTTGCTGCCTCCTGTGGTTGCACTTGCAGCTGAGGTCACACCGTGCTGCTTTTTGAGGACTGACCACGGCTTCTCAGTGGGATTAAGATCTGAGAGATTCCAGGCCATGGATCCAAAATTTCAAAACCACATTATCACTTTTGCCATGTGACATGATGTTCCATCATGCTGGAAAATACACAGATCACTACCAAACTGACCCTGGATGGTTGGGAGAACTTGCTCTTGGAGGATGTTTTGATACCATTCGTTATTCATGGCAGTGTTTTTGGGTACAAGTATTAGTAAGTCAGTCTTCTGCTGTCCAGTCCTTGTACTCCAGAAAATTTGTGCATGTAAACATGCTATATACTTCGGCCAGGGTCCCAACAGCAAGAAAGTCAGCATGGTGTGGCAGGAGCCAGATAAAGCAATGAAGAATAAAGTTTATTACAGGGCAAAGCAGAATTGCAAAGTGTCAGTTTGCAGAAAGTTTCTCATGAGAATAGCAGGTGGTTTCTATTCAAAACCAGTGAATGGAGATGAAGCAGAAGGCATTTTAATGTCTTTCCCCTGAACCTCATAGCAATGAAGCTCAGAAAAAAACTGTGCAGTGCATGTTGCACGTGACCGCAGTGCCACACCAACACTGCGTAACAAACAAGCTTTCTTGAGACAGCAGGAACTCGTTATTTAGAATCAGAAAAAGACTCCTTGCTACCTGCTTTCCAATTTCATTAGACAACATCATAATTTCAATGTCTCTTTCATAGTTCCTGGAACTATAACAGATACTAATTATTTAAAGACACTGGTCAAGGTACTTAAAACTTTTGGAACTGAGTCACATTATATCATCTATTTGGAACCACATAAGGAACAAAGTTAGTTCTGCAACAGTGCACTTCTACAAGTGCTCAACTGTCCCTCAAGTTTCATGTGGGAACAGTAACAACCACACCCATATATCATGGCCATATTATTTTAAATAAACGCTGGTGAAGCTTAGTAAGCCGCATTTCTTTTCTTTCTGTGTAAATGGATGTTATAAGTCTGCTGACATTTTCCTTTTGGCTGTGTTTTTCAGTGTTTTTCGTGGCATTGGGTGTCAGAATTGCTGAGAGCCAATTTCAAATTATACACAGAAGAAAATTCGGAGCTCGGCTATGCACTAACATTGTGTTTTATATATGTACGTAAAACCCAAACAGACACACCAAACACAATGGGAACTACACGTGCACAACGGGCCGCACAGAAATAAAGACTGTGGTGTGGAACAGAAACAAAAACATAAAGTAAATCACTGTTTCAATGCAGGTCTTACTTCCAGCAATATCAGTACAGGAAAACACAAGGACACCCTCCCCTGAGAACATTATCAATATCTAACACACACCTAGCTGTGCTGCTCCCACAGTTAATTACATCCACTCACACCTAAAGCTACAGTGTATAGCTGACAAAGCCTGTATTTGTGGATAAACTTAACAAGTGTTTTTGACTGCATTAGCATACCCAAGGAACAACCTACATATGGCCAGAATGAACTGTATGTTTGAATCCTTCTTGAATAATTGGATGAGGTATTTAAGGCATTGGTTAAATTTACTATCCACTTAATGGAAAATTACGAAACAGGAAGACCTCATTGGCACTTAGCACGTAATTCCCTATAATCCTATAAATAACTTTGATAAACCTACCTAATAAGGCACCTGAAAATAATAACCAAGATCTGTTCAATGATATATACATGTATTTCCTGTTAATCCATGGGCCAATATATGCTACATACCTGAAATGCAAATCTGGATGCTGAATAGAGAAGAATAGTGAAGAATTCTATGCATGATTTTGAGGTTTGCTGAGTCCTCACTGACCAAATCTCATGGCCTTCACCGCTTGTAACCACACTGCTCATCACCGTGTCCATTCTCCCTCGCATACCTAGAAAGTCAGAAAGTTAACCGGAGAAGCGAATTTCAGGAAGTCTGAATGGGACACATTTTATCCATGAGCAGTAATATGTAAACCCTGTTTCAAAGATCTAAGGGTCTATCATTAGTATATGGTTCAGTACTGCAGAGAATAGTGAGAGTTTATTTCAACAATGTTTTAGAAACTAATCTAAAGATAGACAGCAGAAAATGGCTGCGGTGTATTTTGTTTTTAATATACTTACATTTTTAGATATTCTGTGAAATAAAAACTCCCTTTTCAAAAACACCCAGCAAAAGTAGATAAAAGTCTCTAAGAACATATGCTATTTTGGTCTGGAGATGAACATCCTTTTTTGCTCCCCCCCGCTCACCACCCTGAAGTTTCATGTGAACATCTGTTCCTACAACCTCAGACCTCCATGCCACATACACATTGCCGACTGCATTACCGACGCCGAAAGCTTGCACAAGTTAACCAAAAATGGACAGACAATGTGTACATGGGCTGGGCCGCATGAAAAAGCAAATATAACATGAGGTGCCTCTTCCTCAAGACAACTCCTTCTGATGATGATAGAAACCTTTCTTTGCAGGCATATAGACCTGCCTCACCGATCTAATGACACAGGATTTAATTATGATCCATGTCTAATTCCCCCACCCCCCCAACAAAGGCAGGATGTTACTCAGCTTGTGGAGAAGCTGGGGAGCTTAATTAATCAGGAAGAACTTCACTCAGTTCTCCGTCTTTTATTTTGCATTCATATTGAATTCCCTTCCCTGCCTCGATGAGCAGATGACTTTAGTGGCCAGCCTTCATCTCTCAGTGAAATGAATGGGGTGGCGCGAGCGCTAGCGTTAGCAAACGAGCTGTTGAAACAGCCAGTGAATATGTCATTGCGTAGCAGCGCTCCCCGAACGGATGGCCATTTATCTCTATTGCTCTCCCGGCTCTCCTCTCGTCATGCTAACCGTCTGCTCCCGGCAATGGGGTCGGGCCTGTCGGATCACAAGGGCGAGTGGCAGGAAATCGAAGGGGGAGGGGTGGATTGGGGGCTTGTTGTCTTGACAAATGGACACAGTGCAAGGCTCTCCTGAAGGAAACCCAAGGAGAATCTGGTAAGTGGCCTGATCTGGCATTTTAGACATGCATTTCGTGTATGAACATCGTCACTGTTACATGAAGTGATGCTGCACCCTGGGTAATCACTTACCAATATGTAGTTTTTTCCATGTATTAAAAATATAAACTGGTCTAACCCACTAATCCCCTAGAATGAATCAACAGCTTCTCTAACGTAATGGGGAAAAATGCTGATTTAATAAGTTTTAAAATTGTTTTATATATCATCTAAACTCTCTCTCTCTCTATA
>JABFDZ020000008.1:24380356-24399909 GCA_019775955.2 Pollimyrus isidori
TGTTGATGTCCTCATCTTATCTGCCTCTGCTTGTTGATGTCCTCATCTTAATCTGCCTCTGCCTGTTGATGTCCTCATCTTATCTGCCTCTGCCTGTTGATGTCCTCATCTTATCTGCCTCTGCTTGTTGATGTCCTCATCTTAATCTGCCTCTGCCTGTTGATGTCCTCATCTTATCTGCCTCTGCCTGTTGATGTCCTCATCTTATCTGCCTCTGCTTGTTGATGTCCTCATCTTAATCTGCCTCTGCCTGTTGATGTCCTCAGTTTATCTGCCACTGCCCGTTGATGTCCTCAGCTTATCTGTCTCTGCCTGTTGATGTCCTCATCTTAATCTGCCTCTGCCTGTTGATGTCCTCAGTTTATCTGCCTCTGCCTGTTGATGTCCTCATCTTAATCTGCCTCTGCCTGTTGATGTCCTCAGTTTATCTGCCACTGCCCGTTGATGTCCTCAGCTTATCTGTCTCCGCCTGTTGATGTCCTCAGTTTATCTGCCTCTGCCCGTTGATGTCCTCAGCTTATCTGCCTCTACCTGTTGATGTCCTCAGTTTATCTGCCTCTGCCTGTTGATGTCCTCAGTTTATCTGCCTCTCTGTTTTGCCTTTAGCTATCTCGCTTGTGTCTTTAAATTTCATGCCTCTACTCTTCTGCCTTCAGCTTGCCTACCTCTGTTCTTCTGACTTCAGTTTGCCTCACTGTGCTTTCTTGTCCTGTGCTTGTAGTCTCTAGTCCCATGTCACTGAATAGGACAGTTACAGAAAACGAATGGGTGGACTGCCATTAATACAGGAAAACACATATTGCTCCAGTAAGGCAAAAACTTGAAGGAGACAAATTTGATTTTTTTCTGAGCAAGGGAATGAACTTTGCTTGTTCGTTTTAAGCTTTTAATCATTGTTCATTCTGTTATCAGCTCATGCTGTTTCCTGTAGAGTCTTGTAGTGGGAGAAATTGTTTGTGGTAAAATGAGCTGCTTACCACACTTTTCTTGGAGACATCCTTGCTCACTGTTGTTAGACAGCCGGTCACAATGAGGTCATAATAGGTTCCCCGCCGCTCCAGACCACTTAAGCGGAATGTGAATCAGGCCACAAATTTAGGTGGAGTAGGAGCTAAATTAGGACCACACATCTGGTTAATATTCCTCCTAATAAGACGTCTTCTTTGGGCAAAGCACTTCTTTCAGGCCAGCAAATTTTATTGAGCTTAATGAAGAAAAAAAATCTACAGAAGAGAGAAGAGTAAACTTTCTGGAGGCCAGAATGGAGACGCACTGACTGGCATGTACATGTCCCTGGCTCTGCTGGACTGCATGCTGGATAACACTGTGTGCAGCCCCTGTGCGGTGATGGATTTCATGCCTGCTGACACCTGTGTGTGTATGTATGTACATGTGTGTGTGTGTGTGTAGGGGGTCGGGGTTTTATGTATATTTTACATTTTAGTCTCCGACTAAGACACCACTCTGGGCAGAGCGGCCTGCTGTGTCTTGGCTGTTGGACCACAGGGAACTCAAGTGGTCACACCAGGTGTTCTGGCTTCAACCTGCTCACCTCCTGGTGTCTTGGCTGTGCCCTGCTCACCTCCTGCGGTTTTGCCTGCTCCCACTTTATCTCTTGCTGTCCTGTCGGCTCCCATCTTGTCCCTTGGTGTTGCTCCAGCATCACACCATCTTCTGTTGTCACCTTGGTTGCCTCCTCATTCCCGGCAGGTCACCACTAGGGCAACACAAGAAGGACATTGCTGCAAGAATGGTTCCTGGTCTAAGAGGAATGAGGAGAGCTTAGCTGAGCTGAATCTGTTCAGCCTCGAGCAAAGGAGACTACGGGGGGACATGATCCAGGTCTATAAGATACTAACAGGTCTGGATGCTGTTCAGCCAAATGGCTGCTTCAATATTAGTTTAAATACTAGAAATACTAGAGTGGAAATTAGCGGGAGAATGTTTTAAAATGAATTTTTGGAAGCACCTCTTTACACGGCGTGTAGGTAGAGTATGGAATAGTCTTCCTGCTAGTGTAGCACAAGCAAAAACCCTGGGGTCCTGTGGAACATTTTCTGTACCATTGACGGTACATTTAGGTATTTGTACCTTCTGCGACTTCATTTCTGTACAATAAAGCTAGATAAGATTTTAACAACTCTCAGCTATTAGTTAAGATCTCCCCAAACGAGCTTGATAGGACGTTTGTAAATTTCTTATGTAGCACCGGACTCCCTAGTCAGCGGCAAGCCAACACCCTCTGAGGCTCCTAGGTCCTACAAGCCTGATGCCCCCCACTTTGCTGGTTGCTGATTGGGCTCAGGATGGTCTGTGTCCCAGGAACTCTGCCCAACTCCCCAGGTTTGGAAGATGTTCCCTGCTTCCTCCAATCGCAGCTTACTCTCTGTACCTCTGTTCTGCTGCCTCTCTGGTCTTGTATGATGTCTGTCCTGTGTACCCTGTCAGTAATGCCATGCCCTGTCCTGCCTGGTGTCCGGTATGTCCTCGCCTCCTGTGTCCGCTTTCGTTTGTGTTCCCCTTGGTCCCCACCCCTGTCCGTCCTCTGTGCCCAGATGGCGCGCTTTGGAGCGGCGGTAGACGGGGGGCTACCATAAAGCCCTGCCTTTCATGTCCCCCTAACCCTCCTGTCCCCCCCCTGACATGGCCCACAGCGGTTGCTTGTGTTCTTGTTAACCTTTGTATTTAAGTACATTTCTGTCTTGTCACCTTCCTGTTGCCTGTTCCCTTCCCTGTTCGGTACTTTCCATCTTGACCCCTCGCGTTCCTGTTTACCAGCCTCTATTTGGTTTTGCTTTTTTTCCCCCCATAAAAGTAAACAGACAATCCCCACATAGATACGTATAAAAATGTGTTTATGTGTGTGTCTGTATGTAAATTGGCAATGGCACATTGGAGCTTATTGATGTATGTGCCCTGTGCATGTATGCTGTCTTGAGCCATGATCTTCCAGGGGTAGGTTCCAGTCTTATTGTGTGCATTTCCGTCCATGGAAGATGCATGGATGGGCGTATCATTAGAATGTTTTAATTCTTTTATGCCTCAAACCTTGGTATGTGTAGAGTAGTAGTCTGTTGCCCATCTTACCTGCATTAGCATGATAGAAAAATGAGTCTGCACTG
Organism: Pollimyrus isidori; assembly: GCA_019775955.2. NCBI lineage: Eukaryota > Metazoa > Chordata > Actinopteri > Osteoglossiformes > Mormyridae > Pollimyrus > Pollimyrus isidori. Next base: position 24,383,479 of record JABFDZ020000008.1, read on the forward strand.
TCACAGTGAAAGCAACAGGGAAGGCAAGGTTACAAGGAACCCGGGGTAATCCCTCAAGCTGCAATCCCCCCCCCCCTCCCCTCCCCTCCCCAACACCCTGTTTATGGTGCACAACATCACATATACATACGCATGCCTGCAGAGGGAACAAAAATGAACAAGGTCTGTCAAGCCAGGTAATTGCACATTCATCAGCTGGGAGCAAAAGCTGGCCAAACGATAGCTGTCAGATGGATATTAAACATTATGTTAGATGCCGGCTGCGTTAGGCAGCGACACCTTTAGCTGCGAGAATGTAGGAGATGCGTTTGGAATCCGCTAATGTCTGGGAAGCAATGAGCTGGAAGAGGAGATGCATGGATGTGGACAAGAAAGGAAACTGATGATGAAAACTTTAATCCAATTAATTTATCTGTTCTGCAGAATAAGATAAATTCATCACGCACTCTAGGCCCTGTGCCTATTTGTACTGCAAGATCTACGGAGAGTGCTCTGATTAAGTTAAACTGAGATGCAAAATAATAATTATAAAGTGACTCTAGAGACAAGGCCAGATTAATTTCTTAGGGTGCTATTCTTCTGAGAAACAGCCTGCTTGTGTTAATCACAGCTTGCTGCTAAACAGGCATGGAATCTGACGTTTTAAGTCATTGGGTTGTGTAGTAAAATGCAACAATTTTACAATTAAAATGCACTTCACTGTTATGAAAGAGCACTCACAAGGGCAGCCGAACATCACATCAAACGCAAAGGGCAGGAACGAATTAAAAAGAGGCAGAGTGTATCAGATCTTCTCTCTTGTGTCAAGACTATAAATGGCTGGTAAATTGCCCATTAGCAGAAACATCACTGAAGGGTTTTGCTCCATACAAGTGAACAGCTATTCCAAATCCAAGAAAGTACTGTATTATGCAATGCAATATATGAAAATGGTGGAAATGTAAGTGGAGTTTATCGAAGGGGTGATGTTCCACCATGATGTTAACCAGTTTCACTGCCAGACTTACTCTGCACTCTACACTGAGCAGTAAGATAGAGATATTTTAAAGTAAATTTATCAGCAATCTAAAGAAATCATGAATCTGTCAAATAAGTGCACAATAATAAAAAATATATAGTCATCAACATACATAGCATGCAGGCTGAGCTAATTATATCTTCAGCAGTAAAACAGGGCTGACCTACAGGCCCTATGCAATCACACATTGATTTTCTATACAGATGGGGAGTTTAATAAATCTCACTACAGTAACGGGACCAGGTGGTCAATCATTGTTCTGTTTTCAAAGCCCTTGATGAGAACCACATAGTGTGAGGAGAAGAAATAGAGTATTGTTATGTTTAATTACAGCATGTCACAGAAAAGAACGTATTAGCATTTTAAACAAGCACTTCATCCCATCGAGGGACAATTGTTATAAATTTCATTAAATATGTACTGTGCAGTGTTGCCAAAACCATTTCAACTGAAGGAGACAGCAGAGCTCACTTTAAAAAAATCAAAATTATTCCTTCATGTTTTCCTTCAAGAGTTTCAAAAAGTCTTAAATTGTTGCACTTTTAATCAATGATTAATCTCGTTTGTCTCTCAAGATCTTCTTCGCTTCTCTTTTCCATTCCGTATGAAGTACAGAAGACTGACTGATAAAAATGAAGAGAAGAGAAAGAAAGAAAAAAAATATGAGATTTAAATCAAACATGCGCCCTAAACATTTACGAGTGCCCTGGCGCGCCGCTTTCCTCGTTTCCCGGTGCTGGTTTAAGGGAGGCTCCGGCGCTTCCTGCATCGCTAAAAGCCTCCTCTCTGTGTCTCTTCATCCGCTGTCTCGCTTATTTACTGATCGCTGACAGAGCGACTGTGCCCACGTTCGCTGTCGATGCGCAAGGCGGCGTTCAACAACACGCGCTGAATTTTTTTAGCTCTTCTTCAAAATAGAGCAAGCTTCGGTCCACAGAGACCTTTTTATGACAAATCAACAGAATCAATCTACAGCTGCTCTAAAACAAACACTCTGTTAAAGCAAGAGATGATATATGTAGCAAGTGCCTGACAGCACAGCCTAGGAATAACCTAACACGCAAATATCTTTAAATGTTAAATACAAAAGGGTAGGCTACTACAGCTATTATTACTTATTATTGTTAAAAAAAGATTCATTTAATTAAATTGTTCTTTTATTGGATTCTTGATATGTTTGTATTGTATTTTGGAGCTCTTGCTCAGAGGCTAACTTACACTTATTACTAGTCACGCTTACACCTAGCTATAGCTTCTTGATCTGCCTTGTTTGCATCTAGCATCTATAAATGTAAATGTATTCAGCAGAACAACTATAAAGAGACATTTTCTTTAAAAATAGTCATTAAATTCAATGCAAGTTTGGTAAACATCATTTGTAGTGTATCTTTTGTTTGAATCCGATGGCAGACAATCGGATGTATTTATGACATAAGGGAGAGCGGGAATTCTGGCTTCCTGACAGGGCCCGCGTGTCACCAAGGTCACCAAGCTAACCCGACAAGCAGTCATTTTATTGCCTCTCCTTGTCTCTCTGTGGTCCCTTGAGCAGAAGAAACCAGCGACAAAGTGAATGCGGCTAAATGACTGCTGGGGCATAGAGACCCTGGTGAAGTTGGCCACCACCGTTCCCCTTTAGACAGTAGCCAACGGAAAATGCACCTGCGCTCCGCTCCTTTGTAGCGGGGTGGCTGCATGCCAGAGCCGTGTTCCTGGAGACATGAGCTAAATGTCATTGATTTGTGATGTACCATAATAGGCCATTAGCGTAATTATGACCGAAGATACTTTGCGGGAGTGAAAATACATCATTCAAAACACAAGGATTTACATATCCTCAGAAGTGTAGCCCGTTAATGGCTTTAACACCTTGGAAGTGTCTCATGTATATACTGTACTATAATATTTAATTACTCTGTGTTCCAATATAGGCTCTTCCAATTATGATTATGGTTTACAAAATGAATATGTGGGTTTGTTCTTGTGAGACAGAATTCCCTCCTTTTCATTGTAACTGCTTGATTGAGTTGGGTGTGTAATTATTATCACATCGTTGAACAAAACCTCTCCTGTTTGTGCAATTCCAGCAGCTCAGTTCCAATACAAGGTTTACTATAAGTATTTAAGTGTACTTTACACTGCCTCTTTTTTTGGAGAGTCTAGTTAATATACAATCCCCCAACATAAAGTAAAAGGTCCCCAGGGGAACGTTGCACTTTGGTAACATCGTGGGCAAACTCAGTTACTGGATAAAAGGCAGGGATGAGTCCCATGTGTGATCAGTAGCACTGTGACTACCTGGGGCTGAGTGCAGGCCGGACACCGGTAATGGAAAGCAGAGCAGAGAGCCTGCAGGACCCCCTTCCTCACCTTGGCATAGCTGTGGATGAGAATGACCCCAGGAGCAATCTCCTGGTGCTGCTCAAGGAGCTGCGGCCTGAGTGGAAGCCAGAAGAGATTAAACTGAAGGCAAGTGGGAACCTGCCAAGCAGCACTGGTCTCTACTGAGACTTGTAGTCCGTATAGGCAGCATAGAGACCCCAGATGGGATCATCTCACTTGGTTAGAACCAGGGATGTAGGGAGGACCTGAAGATATCCGGGGGGGGGGGATATATCACACTCTTTCAAAAATACATTTACTTTTTTCCCCCACATACTAAATGCATAGAAAACAACGATGGGTGACGTTAGTATGTAAACCTATCACTAGCAAAGTCAGCAGGCTCGCTGGACAGCATTCTTCAGCTGTAATCGAAGGTGGAAGTTAAGAATTTCTGATATTAGCCAGCATGGGACCCTCTTCTGTTCTTTGACGTAGCTGTGGGTAATGCATTAAATTTAGTTAGTTTCATTAAATCTAATGAAATTACTCTAGTCAGCCTTAACTTTAGCTCGTTTTTTTCTGTTTCTTTAAGCTAACTAGGTCAGTAAAAATGTACTAGCTCAGACCCACAATGTTATTTAACAGCATAGAGGCCATCACATCTCACAATAATAAATTATCATGTAAAAAAGTTTACTAATGTCCATAAACTATTTACTCATTTAGAGCACCACATGGTACCACAATCAGTACATAACCAATAGCTACAACTCCTCCAGCTATCGAAAACGGTTTTGATTGTGATTATTATTATTATTATTATTTTGAATTTCACATTAGGACATGATGCAGGACATGATGTGTTTTCAGTTTCTTTTTATTCTAACTTGCTAACATCTTTACTAATGTGTCCCTCTAGAGAATAGAGAATTAGGGCTGTCAATTACATTTTTTATTTGCCATCAGTTACATGTTTTGGGGGTTAATTCCTTGATTATTCACGTATATAATCATATTGCAATACTATCCAAAAAAGATTGTAGAGTCTGTTTATTCAGTGTGGAAATGTATTTATTCCAAACACAAAGACAAAATGCATGTATTAGCTTGTCTCACGAAACATTACGAAAGAACTGTCATTTTCTTTATAGCCAGAATTCTCCCATTTGAGTATCAAAATTCTGCGTGCATTAGTGCCAATCAAATACGTAATATTGGTAGCACTATGAAGATAATGGGCTGTTGCGATGTATGGAATTCTCAAACTGAGACGACAGTTGTTAAAACATCCGAGCTAAACAAATCATTCGGGACTGATTCAGATTCAGTAGGTACTGAGATGCCTGAGCATATCAGGTTAGTTTTAAATAAAGTTCCAGATACCAACGAAAACGCTGACATTAATAATAAGAACTTGGGTCTTTCTTTTGCACTTATAAAGTCTTCAGTTTGGTGTAGTGCGACGTGGAGTGAGGACATGGGAAACACGTGCCAGACCGGGGCATCCTCAAGGCCTTTAAGTGTATTAACGGCTTTGACCTCCAGGAAAGGAGCGCATGGCTGTTTGCTTTGGGGGCAGCTCGCCAGGCGCTGGGCTCCATCGCTACTGGGTGGTGCAAAGGTTAACTAGCTCACTTCTGCAACTTAAAATCTGATTTCTTAAAAAAAATTAAGAAAACCTCTTGTCTGGGAAACATCAGAAAAATTCTGAAATGTACTCAGTTGAGTTTATACAACTTTAGTCTGAATAAGACAAAGCGCCATTGACTATTTCATAGCAGGGGAGGGAAACTGACACTGACTCAGATACGGGACTTTATGTTACTGTACTGTAGCCAGATATCACTGACAGTTATCTCTTTTTTTTGGGGGGGGGGGGCGTGACACAATGCTATGAAGCGAGTAAACACAAATCAAGGCCCGAGTCCTTTCCTTGCCTTTTCATCACTGCCTGGAACATGCGGCGCCACATCTTTTAGCTTTAGCCCCCCGGGGGAGGCTTCGATTCTGGGGGCGGTGGCGGCGGCGAGGGGGGGACGCGGCGGTCCTCAGTGAATTCGCAGCTCTGAAGAGGAGACGGCTTTCTTCACGTCAGCCAACAGTGTAGCAATCTCCCGGAGTAATAGGTCTTATGCTCCCAGGGCCCCCGGCAGAGCCGACCCCAGATCCTTCCATCTGAAACCCGGCCGCCGGAACAGAAGGCACGGCAAAATAAGCACAGCCAATTCCCAGCGTACCTGCCCCACAGCCTCCTCCCACTTCAGACACTGTTTTCTTTGGGCAGAGAGAGGCCAGGCAACTCGTGGTGGTGCTGGGGAAAAAAAAAAAGAGAAATAAAAGGCAGAACTATGAAAAGTTAAAGTGATGCTCTGTGTCTGCAGGAAGAAGGAGCCCCTGTTCGGTGAGGCTGCATGAAAGTCTTACTTCACGAACAAAAAATTAGCATTAGCCTCAGACTGCCTGCACATTGACTAATCCACGGTTCTCCAGGGGGAGTGTGGTAATGTTTCTGAGGGGGGGGGTCACAGCTGGCATGCATCTCCCACATTCCCTCACAGGCGTATCCTTTACCAACGGGCCTCGGCGCCAGTGTCCATGTGTTTCAGTCACGATCACACACACTCCCCTGGTTTCGCATTCTTACACCTAAATCCCACGGCCCACTTCAGATATCACTCTAAATCACAACCATCACGTCTCTGATACATCCACGGTCTTGGAGTTCCAGATCGGGCGGCATGGTTATATTGTCAGGTGGATATATCTCTAACTGGGGCTTCGCACAACACAAACTACCATGGAGTGTGACCTGGAAAAGAAATGTCCCACTAAAATAAAGAAAATATTGAGGGGAAAATAGTTACACCTCTTCAATATATCACTTTAAAGACGATGGGAGACAGGAAGTAGATTGATAGTAGCTGAGTAGATAGGCCAGCACGTGAGCTCCGTCCAACTGGAAGGCAGATCTGTCGTCATCAGCAGCTTCAGGGCAAAATGTTTTTTCATCTTTGCTCCTTATCGGAGTCCTTTCAGATCCTCCTTGTCTATAGGTACAGTGCTGTAGGTGGTGAGTGCCAAACAGGTCTTAAGCCCAAATTACAGTCATTCCTTTGTAATTAAACAAAAAACAAGTCTGCGGAACACAATGTTCAGGGCAACAAACCGGCCTGCATTGTAAGCTGATAACAATTATGCAGCAGGCGTGTATAATACTGATACAGGGATCAAAGAGATGCAGTGAGTGAATATGAGAGCAGGTGAATGAAGCCCCCCCGTCTCCTGCTTTAGAGAGGACGCTGTTTGACGTTTGACTCTCCTGAGACGTGCGAGGACTGGGTGTGAGCTTCCTATTCAGCGCGGAGGCCATGTGAGGCGCCAGGGCAGTTCAGGAGTCCTCTGCCTGTCTGTGAAAGCATATCTGAGCAGCCTGCGTGCAAATAGCATGCAAATGTGAGTCGAGGCCTCGAAAGCGACGTGCTTCCCACTGCCGATACAGGGATTTAAGCACTGACACCGGAGCCGATCGCCATGGCGCACTTGAGAGGAGCTTTTCCTTTGAGACTGACACTAGCCCATACAAGGTAATTAAATAAAACATTTTCATTAAGGAAAGATGACTTTATAGTGCTTATTCATTGGCTTGAGGGTCTCCGTAGTCTGCTCTTTCCTGTACAGTATCGCCTGTGAAACATGTTTTCATTTTGCTGCCCTGTGCTGTAGCGAGCTTGATGGGCCGAATGGCCTCCTCTCGTTTGTATAGTTCTTATGTTCTTATGTTATTTACTGCCCTCTGTGAGTCACATGGGAATGAACCACGCAGTAGACACAGAATTCATCCACCGGCTGCAGTTAATGGGTTACAGGTTTCGAACCTAGGAGCTCTCAGATACCAATAATGTTGTGGAAGTGCAACTAAAATTCACATAATTTCTGTAACCGATCATCTGCTTGAATGGCTGGGTAATCATATAACCGTTATACCCTTGAGCAAGGCCCTTAACCCCAATGGCTACGGAGATGCTGGTTCACTCTGTACTCTGACCCCAAACCTTTATGTATACGTATACCTTTATGTGTCTGTTATATACAGCATAATAGATTGATATAATTTATTGAAATGGCCCCTTTTTTTCTTGAATTTACCTCATGCACAGATTCAAAAATAATAATAATCATAACATTTAAAATATCAGGCATTTTAACCTTATCAGTGTGAGTCTGTTTTTTGCTTTATGGGCTCTGAAGTCCCTTGAATGCTTAACGTCTTAAGGGAAGACAGTCATTTATAACCAACTCTCAGCTCCAGTGCTGAAATGCTTTCAGCAGCACTTCACTTCCACATCTTTTCATGAGCCTCCGCATGTTTATTTGAGCAGGTGACCTGATCTGCTGAATAATTCTGCCGATTGTACTTGGCTTCTGAAGTCCCACTTTAAAGGAGTGAAGCATGTCTCACGTAGTCAAAGGGAGCCCTGCACACCTACCAGCATGTTCCTCACATCGTTTCCAGGGCCCGAGTCTAGTTTTATTTCTTTCTTTATATTTCAGTGTGGCATAACTCTGTTGCATTCAGACCAAGATCAAAGAAGTCTCGCTGCCTGTGTTTGAAGTTTTTTTTTTTCCATTTGAAGTCTCTTCCAAAGATGCTGAGTGTAAAACAAAAGTTTATACATCTTTTGGCCTTTTCCTAGCAGCACGTGATGTGTCAGGTATTGATTGTACGTACGAGAAGTGGGAGAAGAAAAGGCAGGGCAGACGTGAGAACTGCCACGTAAATATCAGACTGCATGATAAAAAAGTGCCTCGGCTGTGCGCCGAATACACCAACAGCCTCTCTGCTACTTCTCCACCCAGGAGAGTGAAAGGGCAGTGAAATGAAGAGAAGTGGGGGACAGGAGAAGTTGTGAGCGTGGAGATCGGGAGGGCTGGGTGTGATAGGCAGGATGTCTAGCCAGTCGTAGGGACTGTTAGAAAGGTACAGGTCACAGGTACAGGGATGGATCGATTGTAAGAGCTTAACTGGCAGTGGAATTGGCCGAGCTAAAGGTCCAACTAACAGGATTTCCACACACCAGCAACCTTGGACCGGTGCTGCCTGAATGGCAGGTTATTTGCACATCTGGACATGTGAGGCAAGCATGCAGGGAGGCCCAGGGGCTGGTCTGTCGGGCCGGTCATAAGGCTATGCCAGCCAATCAGGTGCTGACTTTTTTTTCCTATAACAAGAGTCATTCAAAGCAAAGGAAGACTTCAGCCCTTTTTTGTAGTGAATCTTGGCATTAGCTGAGTGCGTAGCTGAACGCTAAAGTAAAGCAGGACGTCGCGTTTCAATGTCACCAGCTTTTCAAGTGCACTTCACAGACAGGCGAGATTACACTGGAACGCCAACTGCTCCATTCAACTGAAAATTAGCTCACATAAACTTGACAGGGAAATTATATGGACAGCGGGAGAACAAGTGGCCTTTGATGAAGTTTGCCTGTTTAGCTAAGAAATTATGGTTCTATGGCTAGTAATTCTAGCCGAATATGCTTTTTCAATGTTGTGTTTATTTGGAACAGCTATAGGAACAAAGAGTGGTGCTTGTCCGCAGCATCCTGACTTAACTGATTTAACTTCTTATAATAAATTGTTCTTTTTCATGTACAAACGGGAATCTTATTTAAGCAAGCGCAGCCGTTGGAAGCATCATTCCAGGTTAGCACATGTGACTTTGTCATTATAGCTATCAATAGCCAACGGAACAAGACAGCCAAAATCATTTGGAAAACAGGCAGTGTGAGCTTTGGTAGTTAATGTACAGAAAAAGATTAACTTGTAAATATTACTGTGACTTTTCAGTGCATTAACATCATGAGCCACAAGTGATGCATGTTATTAGATTTAGAGAATGTGCGTACTTGCACATGGAGATGATGTGATAGCCCTGCTGAGGTCAAGGTAAACTGCCAGAAGAGTCAAGGTAAACTGCCAGAAGAGTCAAGGTAAACTGCCAGAAGAGTCATGGTAAACTGCCAGAAGAGTCAAGGTAAACTGCCAGAAGAGTCATGGTAAACTGCCAGAAGAGTCAAAGTAAACTGCCAGATTAGTCATGGTAAACTGCCAGATTAGTCAAAGTAAACTGCCAGATTAGTCATGGTAAACTGCCAGAAGAGTCAAGGTAAACTGCCAGATTAGTCATGGTAAACTGCCAGATTAGTCATGGTAAACTGCCAGATTAGTCATGGTAAACTGCCAGAACAGCTGTGACTGGTCCCCATGAAATGTCCCCTTTTCACTCATGAGCAGTACTTCACTGAAGGCATCACCAACCAGCTGATCGGCTGCTACGTAGACTCTTTGCTGGGAGACGTGGTGCTGGTCCGTATCTACGGCAACAAGACTGAGCTCTTTGTGGACCGCCAGAGGGAGATGGAGAATTTCCGGGTGCTTCATCAACACGACTGCGCCCCGAAGCTCTACTGCAGCTTCCAGAACGGCATCTGCTATGAGTTTGTGCAGGGAGAGGTGATGGACGATAATCTGCTGAGACAACCCGTCATATACAGGTAAGCGTTGCCCTCAGACGTGCGCTGGCACGAACAGGCTGGCTCTCGGAGAGGCGGGGGGCCGGCAGAGTGCTAACCAGGCAGACAATGCCCTCGGGCTGGATCTCACGCCAAGCCTTTGAGGTGCCTCGCTCTTCCCTGTATATCAACATGTTAAAGAAGCAGCGCTAAAACCCACAGCACCTCCCCCAAATCCCCTGTCAGTCTGATTCACCCCTCAGAGGCCTTTTCATGAATCAGATTTTAGCTCGTCATTTAGTATCTCGTGCCCAGGCAGCTCTGTAACTCCTCATTTCTCCAGACTAGAGTGTCACCTAAAAGCTGAGCTGTTATTCTCCAAACAGCTCTTCTCCCTCTATACAACCTGCCACCCAGGACAGAAAATTAATATCTTAAAGGCAATCCTGCAGTAACAATGTATTTCCAGGGCTCCCTGTAGAATTATATTAAGGCTCCCAGGCTAATTCAGATTCATATGAGCATCAAATTCATATAAGGCTCCCTTTTGCCACTTATAAATGGTAATAATTAGCTCATTAATAATAAGAAATAGTGGTGTAACTTGTTTATAATTGTCAAATAACAATTTAGACAATGTGTCCCTGTGTACCTCCCTGCAGCGCCACAGCAGGTGCGCGATCCCCCACCCCCCCTCCTGCACCGCCGCCTCCCCCTCCCCTAAGCAATGGATTTCCAAAGTGTTACAACCCAATTAATAACCTGATTATAAAGGATTCGTAAACCCTTCATAAGAGTAGCGTTCTTGTGAAGTGGTACCCATACAGGCATTCAATGAGCCACATGGGACATGTCAATCTGTTAATAAACGCCTGGATGGCCCAAGTTCTCCTCCACTCCTCCTTTTTACAATAAATAAGCTCCACTACATCATAAGACTGTTACTTTGCCAAGGCAGGATAGTAAAGAAGGGGAACCTAGATCTGCTTTTCATGACATTCCTGACCTGATGATGAGTTCATTGTCTTCCAGACACCACCAACGCAAACAAAAAATGGCTTGAATCAGTTACAGTCCCACAGGGCAATCAGATAGACTGAGATAACATTATCAAGGTGCCTATGGGGTCTGTTTCAGGGCTTTGCCAGGCTCTGGACCCATTGGCTTTGGATGGAGTGGCGGGATGTGTATTGTGACATTGTAATGGGTGCGAATCGTGAAAAATTTTAAAAATATTTAAAAAGATAAAGATTTCGTAATTAATTTACACACAAGCCCCCCCAATTCAGCATCCCCAGGATTATGGAAGGGATTCATCTGGTGGCTGAGCCAAGAGTTTCACTGAGGAATTTAAATTTTATTTAAGAGGTTATTTTAGAATGATGTTGGTTTAGGAATAGTTCTGCGTCAGGGGAAACCAAAAGTGAATACATTTCTAAATGAAATATGATTTGACAATATTTCACTGGGCAACTTCTTAAGCCAGAAGACTACAAGTAACATTCATCAATCCATCTGAGAAAAATGATTGCTTTACAATATTGTGCTTTCAGTCCGATTGAGTGATCATGGAGCTTAAATAATGTAACATGAAAACAGTCCTGTCACATTTCCAGTAGTCTTAAAGAAATACGAAAAAAAGGCATGAAAGAAAAGCGATTGTCCCTGTTCTCTTCCGGAGGCTGATAGCGAAGGAGATGGCGAGGATCCATTCGATCAAGCCCAGAAACGACTCCTCCTCCAGACCCGTTCTGTGGAAGAAGCTTTCCGAGCTCCTGTGCCTGGCCAAGGCCGCTCACAGTGGGTCCCCCGGGTGGTGAGTCTGGGCCGATGCGTGAACGCTCTCTGCACGTGGGGAACCGCTGCCTTCTCACACCGCTTCCAGCTGCCACACCGGTAGCCAGCCAGTGTCATAATCCGGGGGCTCCCGTGTCATCAGCCTCCACTGCACGCGGACGGGGCCCCTGGCGCGCTACGCTCGCGACTGACCCTGCCCCCCAAGTACACGGAAGGCCCCCATCTGTCGTGCAGTGCGCCAGTGATCAGCTGCAAGGAATCAAGGCCCTGCTTTAGATTCCCTCTCAAACGATTAAGATAAACTGCCTCTCAGCCATGGTCGACCCCCCCCGCCCCAGCCCAATCAATTAAAACAATCAATTACAGCCTGCCAGCTGAGTCTTTAGTCAAGAAAAGGTGAACAGCACAGGCCTGGGACAGAGAAAAACATGCTTCAGAATCTGCATTTCCCGCCATCAGAGGCGGAGCCCTTAAAATTAATAAAGAGATTCTTATCTTTCCTCTGCAGTTAGAGTGATGGCTGCTTTGTGTTTTGTTGTACAGAAGTGAACATTCCAGTTTAATATTAATTCTGCCCCTCTGCCAGAATGCTCCTCCTGCTCACAGCCGTTATTAGAATCCGCTCGTATTATTAAAGCTTCCGCTCAGCTAATGGCTATTCCAGTGTAAACATTTAGCCAAGGAACCTCTTCGTTCTGCTATAACTCAGAGCACTGCTGACCTTTAGAATAAAGTATTATTTTGCTCTTAAAAATGATTATTGCTTGTTAAGAGGGGAATCATGGCATCGACTCCATGTAAAATATGTGCATGATTTATTTATGTAACTTGACTTTCATCCTGTAATTACATTTGCCAGATTTTACAGTAGCAGGTACCCTGAAGCACATTTCTGTTAAAGGCACTCATCTGCTGCCCTTCAAGTGACCACAGCAAAGAGAGCAGCATTTTTTGGTAGTCTTTTCAATAATTTATTTTTAAAAAATAGGTTGAAAAACCACCAGCCATCATTAAGGCATAGTTTTAAAATGAAGGACCAATTCATAGTTAAAAATATTTTCAGATGTTGAATATAACTAGTCTTGGTAAAACAATAAAAGGATATTCTTTTCCAACTGCAGTAGTTTTTTTTTTTATTGGGTCTTTTTCAGCATTTACAGCAAGGCTGTAACTTCTGCACTGCTGATATAGAGTGTGGTGACTTCTGCACCATTTGGTTTGAGTTACTTAGCTTTTTGTTGTGTTTTTTTGGGGTTTTACGGGGAGAGGGTGTAAAAACATTAAAGAGAGGTCTTCTTCGTTACTGTCACATTTACAAAAGGCCTGGAAGGAGACTCCCTGATCCTCAAGGAAACCGGGCAGACATTAAAGACAGGGGCCACAGTAATGGGTTCCCATTTAAACGATCATGGCCCCAGTGACCCCTCGACAGGAGGTGAGGCCCTTTACATCCCTGAGCACAGCTTATCCTGTCCATTAAGATGCCGCTGTGTGCAGATCATGCGTTCTGGAAGGACTGGAACCTGCAACTGAGTTTCACCAGTATGCTCACAACTGGTATTTTCTGAGCCCGAAAATGCTAGATATTTATATCGCCATATCAGCCGGAATGGAATATTGAACTGATTTTGTGCATAATTAAAATGAAACATATACATTATTAAAAAGTGCATCATTTCACAACATTTCAGTGTCGATTCAGTAATCTTGAAATATTAAACACACAAAATGTTGCACTACAAAAACTAATTTGTAGCCTTTTCAGTGTTAGATAAGAGATGACCACTCCACCAAGAGACCCTTTGCTAGCCCATACATCAGCAGGATGATAGTGATGCATGAGTGTTACCCACACGCAAGGCCAGAGGTTAAAGGGGGGCAGCCACGGCAAAGCATGAGGCTTCCCAGGTCTCCCCTGAAGCTCTGCTAGGTGCTCACATGTCACGTCCCTGGGGAGCATTTTCAGATGCCCTGTGCCGAACAGGAAGAAGAGGCAGACTGGTGTCAAATTCGCTGTATTTCACTAAGCTCATTTCAGGAGCACTTCCTTGTTTTCTTTTGTTTGGGGCCAATGTAGCAATTAGCTAACAAGAGGCCATGTATAAAACAGAAGCCAGGAGAAAGAAAATAGCCCAGGGGTGACGTTACTACATACAGATCGCCCCTTACACCAGGGAGGCTGTGCCTTTCAATGACTGACGGCCAGCTATAGGCTAGTTCTCTTGTTCATTGACAGCCTTACTCTGCATGAATTTAATTAAAAACCGATCATAGTTAAACCCCAAGAGGTCAACGTTCACCGTGTTCGTACACATTTCTTTGACTTCTGCAAGCCAGAAAAAATCCTGGACAACTGTGGACACATTTTGTGTTAGGTCTTCTAAGAAAATTGAAATTGTTATTGTGTGCAATATCAAACTGCAACAATACAAACGTATGCCATTATTAAAGAATGGAAATATACTTAAAAAATATAAATACAATGAAATGTACCAGGCAAACCACAGCCATCAGAAAACCCACTGAATTGTTTCACCTGGCGTGACAGAATCTTTCAGAACAGAGCTAACACCTTGCTTCATGTATCTCTTTCAAAACATGTTTAAATGGATTTAAATAATTCATTTACAAACTCAAATGATTTATAATAACAAACTAGGCAGAGTGCTGTAGATGTTAGGTCAAGGAAAAAGGCCATTCATATACAGAGGTTCTTAGGCTTTTTTTCTGTACGCTAATCAAGGCCAAAGCATCAGTATAAACATACTGTGAACTAGACTGTATTCCATGAAAGCTTTATGCACTCCTGCATTCTCATTAATATGATTGTGAATACAGTAGCCTTCAGGCAGTGAGAATGCAGAATAACCCACGTCCCCCCGCCCCCCCGCCATGATGCCGCTGAGATAGAGGCTGATTTAAAAGGCGCCTGAAGTTTGTAGTCTTCTGTCAGGAGACGTTTGGCTTGTGCACCTTTACGATTAAAATACAGAACCAAACACCGATTGTATTATGTACAAGTTTAATTTCAGTAAAAGCTTATTCCTTTTATATACCAACTAAAAAAAAGCTTAACTTGGCATATTTTTTGAAGTTTTAAAAAACTGTATTGTAGGCTATTTGATGCTAACTTTTATTCAAAACGCTACAAACATTTGAAAACAGCTTTCCGAGTGCGCAACAAAAAATAAGAAAAAGAATATCATGAAATGTATTAATTACGTCAAAACGTAATTAACCCATTACTCTTCCACCACTGCTATAAGTTCCCACGGTGGCCATGTCTCACGCATCTGGTGTGACACTCACGCTTTCAGATCTCACGCTCACGCAAGAAATCTCACGGCAAATCTATATCATTCCAATATAAACCTAAAATTAGCTACATCAAAAACGTTTTGGCTCTTGGCAAACCCTACACTACTATTGAAATGGTAATAAATCTGTTACATATATGTACATGCGTGTGCAGACCTGTCTCGAATTGGAAATCTCACGCCAGCCATTTTACCAAAGTTGGCAACCCTGCCTCCTCCCCTCGTCGTTTTTGAATTTATCGGATGTCGCTCCCTACAACAAAATCAGGATGCACTTTACGTTTGTATTTCTAACCTTCGTCTCCAGGACTATGGCGGCTATTTTCCACTATATATGAAGATGTGCTTGAAATGAACACAATTAGCACATTGGAAAATGCAATGATCAGATTAAGAAACAAATGAGATTAAGGTAAATTTAAAGCCAGAAAAACAAGCCCATCGGTATTACAAGAAATTAAAAATAAGCATTTATACATAATAGCCTACATAACAGTAAATAAAATCCACGTAGAAAACATTTTACCATCAAATATACAGGGTTGCCTGGAGTGAGATTTTCAATTCGACATAAATCTGCACATGCATTTACATATATGTAATAGTTTTATTACCTTGTAAATAGTATCAAGGTTTTACAAACTACTTCAATGCTTTTGATGTAGCTAATTTTAGGTTTATAATGGAATAGAATATGTTGTGAGATTTTTTTGCGTGAGAGTCTGAAAGCGGGGATGTCATGGCAGATGGGTGAGGTTTGGCAAACCAGAATATATAAGCCACTCTTTTGAAAATCGGTGTATTATATTAAGTGCTGTAGTTAGTCAGTATTTTCAATAGGTGGCAGTAGATTGTGAGGCTTTCCGAAAAGTGGAGCGAAGCATGTGTTTTTTAATATTACTGTGCCACCACGTTGACTTTAATAAACGTTATATATAACGAGTACACATTACAAATTCAAAAATTATATTTCAGTATAATTTAAATCTGTCTATTATTACCTATGTATTTGGTCGGCATAATATGTGGTTATAATGTGCTTTACAAGGTTGTTACAAACTTAAAGGTGTGTAGGTAGAATGAAATGCGCTTTGACACCCTTTAAACAGTATGTCACTGTTTATGGGGGACATATTAGTGTGCATGGATGACAGATCAGTGTATTTGATCAGTGTGGCAGATCAGTGTATTTGGGTGATATATCAGTGTATCACTGTGTATGGGTGACAGATAAGTGTGTATGGGTGGCAGATCAGTGTATCACTGATTAGGTGTCACTGTGTGTGGGTGGCAGGTGAGTGTATCAGTGTGTACGGGTGACACATGTAGAAATGCGTGCTTTGCGTGAAAGGCAGGCCACACACTGAGCACCGGAGGCCACTGGCATAGTCCCCTCCCCACTTCACAAGTTCAGGAGAGGTAGGACAGCACCAGAGTTGGAAAGTTGGGGGGGGCTGGAGGGGGT
>JABFDZ020000008.1:24400107-24415431 GCA_019775955.2 Pollimyrus isidori
CCCCCCCCCCCCCCCCCCCCCCCCCCCCCCCCCCCCCCCCCCCGCCCCCGCCCCGCCCCCCGGGCGGCCCCCCCCCCGCCATGCAGTACAGCTGCATGGGTGGGACAGAGGCAGGCGCTGTTGTCCAGATCATGGCAGAGTCCTGTCATCAGACAACATCAATAACATCAGATAATATCTAGTTCACATGGAATGCTGCATAATAATCAAGAAATTCTTGACATACACATCCACTAAGAACTACACTTACTTAAAAGGGTAAAGAGACTGGGAAAGTCCAGTTTCTGCTAATCGAAATATGTTAATATTAGTAGAAGAGACATTGTAAAAGACACACGCACACACACACACACACACACACACACGCACACACACCCACACACACACGCACACACACCCACACACGCACACACACACACACACACAGAGTTCCATGCTTTGATCAAAAGGAACAAACAGGCAGTACGAGCCTCTGTCTTCAGAACACCGATGTGGGGACTTTTCCGGTGCCCTGGACCATGTCAGGGATAAGTGGCAGGAGGATGGACGCACGGATGTGTGCTGGAGGGGTTGATTAGACTGCTTGTTTGGCAGGAGAAGCGCACAGGGGCTTTGCCCAGCTGCCCACGGCCGCTCCTTCAGGCGCTCAGCTTGCCGGCCTCCCGCGCGCCGCGATGGCAAACGTAGATTAGCGCCATTCGGACGTGGCGGGCGGTGGGTATGCGGCGGCCCGCTTTTGTCAGGCAGCATTCAGAGGGCGCCCGCTGTTTGATAATGTGCACGGAAACATTTAGGCACACAGAAGGAGAGGGGGGGGGGGGGGCCCATGCGGAATAATACTCCTCCCCTTCCCCGGGGAGGCCCGTGCTCGGTGTGGGAGCACGGCACCCGCACGCTGGCGCTCTGAGATAGCATTCACGGCCCCGCGTGGGGGGGGGTGCTTCCATTCACTCCGCGGGGGGAGCAGCACATGCATGCACGATGTATGCCGTGTTTGGTGTCGCCACAAAGGAACACAGGTAGCTGTGGCTGCCACCTCTGACAGCATGTGTCTTTGTGTGTCTGCATGAAGTAGCATTACTGTGGCCGATGGTTTGTGTACATTAAACCACGGCCGTGTTAATGGGATAGAGCAGGGTCACCACGCGGACTTCTGCTCCGCGCAAGTGGCCCGAACGGGCACCTTCACTTCTGCCATGGCTTTTGAGTTTGGCGTGTGACTCACGCAGCCTGGTTGCTAGTGCCTAGAATGAAGCAGATGGGCCCGGTACAGAGAGGTTGGGAATTCCGAGAATCAAATACAAAGCCGATAATGAAAATCTTGCACGGGACGTCTAGAAGGCGATCAGTTTACGTTGTGAAATCGTCCACAACAAAATAATGCTGGTCTTCGTTTTCCTCTCTGCGCCAAAAAATTGCGGGCGAATTTGATTAATGATATAAAACTACACATTTGTGGTTCATCTAGTTTGAATTTAAACATTTACATGTACTTTCTGTTGATGATAAATTTGTTTCATTCACAACTGTCAAAATCCAGAAACAAGCAAATGAATATAAGCTATATACATGAACAATAAGCTGTAGGGTCACTTTTTAAATGCTAGTTACAAAACTGTGTCAGTCATCATGTCCAAATATGATGTGCTGATGTGCGTCTGTTGCCATATATGGAGCCATTATTCTATAGACCAGGACAGTAAATGGTGATCCGCTGCTAACAGATTGGATTAAAAAGAAACAAGCTAATATACAGCCGCTATTCTCCATAATGTCATAATCACAGTATATAGAGAAACCTTCCCTCTGCTGCCAAAGTCCCCTTTCTGTGACAGCAGCTCTTGCATGACACTTTCTTTGACTGTGTACGGATTTGTCTGGATACCTTTAAATAATACAGAGACAAATGCTATCTGAACATCCGTAGATGTAGGCGTACAAAGATACAGAAGGGGGCCGCAATGACTTTTATCATTCACAGTAAAAGTTATATTGGGTTATAGGGTCCCAGCTCCCAAAGTGGTTCCAAAAACAGCTTCAGATGAGTATATCATATGAACGACAAGCCTTGGGTTAGTCCAGCGAAGATGCAGTTTTTGTGTTTAGCGTTAGACATCTGATCACATCCATCCTCATCACTCGGGGCTCATCTTTGCCGGTGCTCCTGCGTTCCCCCCAGCCCCCCCTGCCCCAACTCTGGAGGGCTCTCCTGGGCTGGAGATTTGCCGGTTTATTCCGGTTCCCCCAGCCCTCGCCCCCAGTGCCTGTTCATTGCAGCCCATGGGCCACACAGAGGATGAACTTTGAAGAGCAGGAGACTAATTCAAAATTGATCATTAAGGGTTTTGTTTTTTAATTAGTGTCTTTCATTAATCATAATATGTTTTTATACAGTGCCAGAGTATCACTAATTGAATTTAACAAAAAATACAAAATGGGAAAGAATGTTTTCATATTTATGAGGGTGTGAGGAAATTAATCATGATATTGAGAGATAGAATGCGAGCTAGACGTAGGCCTTTACAGTTGAAGGGTTCCTGAATAAGTGTGGCACTGTGCTATGTGTACAGCTGAGGGAAGTAGTTAATTCATGGCTCTTTTTATTAAAACCTCAGTAAATGCTTACTTGTATAAACCCAGACATAACTGGGGAAAACGAAAGACATTCATTGATGCAACGCTGTGTAAACGTTACTTTAAAGAGAAAAGGCAGAATGAGTTCTGTGATGTAATAATGCTGTATGAAAACAAGTGCTATGATTGGTTGGAACACATCTGTTGCTCCTGTAAACAGGAAAGCCTGTCTCCTTAGTTTTACGGCCGACACAGTACTCAATTATGTGGACAGCTGTGTGCAAAAACGTTCCGTTTGTCCCAGAGCATAAATAGGTAGAACACTGTTTACAGGACAGTCCTGTGTAGACGCAGGAACAATGCTGTGCTGAAGGTGCCTCCGCAGAGACCCTCCCTTGCTTGATTTATAGGGACCTTTCCGATGAGGAAAACAAACCAGGTACAGTGGGGCAGCTGAACCGCTTAGGACACGTGCCATGTAACACACGGCACTTGCTGTGTCTAACAGGGAGGAAATACTGAAGCATGGTTCACATAGGCTCCATCTAGACCTTCTGGAAAAAACATGTTGTCCTAAACTAAAGCACAAACCTTAAGTCTGTGTTTGCCGCCATTGAGTCACAAAAGGACATTCTTCGCAAATGTCAGGGGAAATATCCTACCGGGCACTCGCTCTGAAAACAGAAGAATGAATACCGCGGTAAATATTTTTGCACATGTGCTTATAAGTCAGGGATGCTTAAACGTATTTTAATTACTAAATATGACAATAAATTTCACGAAAACGTTGCGCTGTCGATTAACACAGATGCATCTAAAAATCAGAGCAAGCGCATTGAAACAGCAACATCCCAGCTACAGAGGAACGTGGCTGTTTCGTAACATTGTAAAAATTTCAGATCAGAGACATCACGTGACATCCCAGACCTTCAATTTATTTTGTGTTGACTGCATTAATTGATATGTCGGTGGACAGGTTTTCCACAAATAGGCACCATCGCCACCACCCACAGCGACGCCACAGTGCATTGGCTAAATTAGTATTATGATTTTAACGGGTGCCGGCACATTCCACCTAATTAATCCCACAGATCACAGGAGAATGTGGCACCATGGGCCAGATATATCAAGGGGCACACATCAAAGACACCAGCACTCTGATTTCTCCAAAGGGAAACGACATTCATTTTATTTTTTTATTTTTATTTAAGTTTTTTTTTTTATGCACCAATGGTCAATTTAGGAATTTAGCATTGCGGTTATTCCATTTCGTGTTCATCTGTGAAGGACAGTTAACTTTAATGGCACCCCATGAAAACTATTTTGAGAAAAACCGGCACTGTTTTTTCCTGTGGTTTCTTGCCATTAATTAAATTTCTTTTTGTTTGTCTTTTTTGCATAAAAAGTACCAAATTCCCATAAAAATAACTATTATTTTGTCTGTATGTATTTATTGAGTTATACATCTCCATATATCTCCATATGCCCTTTAATATGACTGTATGGCTGTATAACTCAACCGTACGTCCAGAAGGATGTTTACAGTTCTGCGAGTTGAGGAAGGCCTGTGCAGGATGCGGTTTCCCAGTAACAGGCAGCCATGGCAAGCAGCAGCTTAACTGCCTCCCCACCTCCTTCACCACCCCTCCGCTACCGCCCACTCAGTCCAAAGCCCTCGGGGGTCCCCCCCCCCCATCGAGGCAGGCCTCCAGTGGAGCCCATGGCAGACGACAGCTTAGCTAGTACAAGGCCATTTCTCAGACTGGTCCTCGGAACCCCCCCCGGCAGCCCACATATTTGCCGTTCTGCCGGGAGCAAAAATTGTCTGGGGGGGTCCCAAAGGACCAGTTTGGGAATCACTGATTGTAAGACACCAGTTCACCAAACCGCATGGTCTTGGACAACAAAAGAAAACCTGAAGGACCTAGAAGGATATGTGTGAGATCCCCGTACGTCGCTGGGAGTAGCTCTCCAGCCCATAATGCAGGAGGTGCGGGCATGGTGGTCTCACTGGGCCCCTGTTACTCACCACCACCAGCATTAGATAGCAACAGGCAAAGCTATTCCTGGGAATATTTGCCATTTATACTCATTACACTGTACAGCACTGTAAAGGCATAACCATTTCTAATGTAAAATGGCATGGATTCATACAATGATAACATCGAGATGATTTTATATAGCCTCTAATTAAATTAGCAGAGTTAATATGGCACTTTCATATCTCACACAACAGATTATCTGAGAGTATAAAACAAAAACAAAGATGAAAAAAAAATCCCAGAAATAAATGACACGGAATGCCAAGTTTTATTCTGCCTCACCGAAGGGATCGTCTGCGTGGTTCTGCCAAAGGTTAAGCAAAAGCAGCGCGACCTTGTGTCTGTGCTTAGTGCAGCGAAAAATAAAGACCAGTGTTCCTTTGTTTTACCGAATTGGCTGCACGCTCCCCAGTAATGCCGCTGCTGGCCAAGCGTACCGCATATTTACTGTTTACTGCGAGCTGCTGCACATGTGGTTTTCACATACGCACCCTCCTCCCGCCCAGAGCGACCGGGGGGCCCTGGCTTTCTGCGCTTCGGCTGCTGAGCACTCAGTTATTTATGAAAAATGGGCTGCGTGACACGGAGACGCCCGTTTCGCCACTCATACGTCGGCGTGTGACCCATCTCTCCGCCTGTCGCCCACTTCCAGGCCAGCCTCAGAGGTTCCCTGCTTTGAGGTTCTGGTGAGCGAGATCGAGGCTCTAAAGCAGCACCTATCCACTGTGGACTCATGCACAGTCCTGTGCCACAATGACCTCCTGATCAAGAACATCATCTACAACAAGACTAAAGGCATGCACGTTTACAAAGAAAGTTTGGAACGGGGGTTCTGCCTCTCATGTGAATCTCATTAGCTTTCAGTCTTCTTCCATTGATATTTCATAGGAATAAACAAAGAAGTTGCTCCTCTGTCTATACAAAGAATATTTCCTGCTCCCTCTCTGGGCCCTTAAACTAGTTCTCTCTCAGATTTTCTCAGCTGGATTCACATATATTCCAAGAAATAAAGCGTACAGACACTGTATATTACCTTTTAGCACATCCATAAATTGCTGTACTTTGATAAATCTACATGGAGCCCTGAAACATTAAGCATAACTCTGTTTTTCCTTTCAGGTTTTGTACGATTCATTGACTTTGAGTACGCTGACTTCAACTATCAGGCATATGACATCGGCAACCACTTCAATGAATTTGCAGGTGGGTTCGACGCCCTAATCTTTGACAAAGGTGACTGCACTCACCACCTTGCTGCAGTGCTGGTCCCTGCCCCATGATCATAAGGCCACCTACTTAGATCCTGTGGCCGGCAAGGTGATCATATAACCATTCAGGCCCTTGACCAAGACCCTCACATCTGAACACTTCTCCAGGGGAGCTGGATGAACCCTGTGTGTCTCGTAGGGGGCATGATGGGATATGTGAAGAATTCCTACGTACCTGTACTGGTGCTTTTACAATGGAGAATGGAGACCCTGTGAACAGGAGCAGACAGGGCGAGACAGTGCTTTGGGGGGTAATTGCAGGAGATGCGAGGGGCCGGGTGGAATGTGTAGATGTTCCCCGGTTGAGGCTAATGTCTGCTACTCAGACTTGGAGCAGAGCGAAGAGGAAAGGATTTCTGACTCCGCATGGGACTGCAGATAATTTATTTGCTTAACGGATGCTTAGATTCAGAGCAGAGTTACAGCTTTACCCCGTAAGGCTGCTGAATATTTACTGAGGCTCTTCTTCTGGCCAAGAGAACCCATCTCTAAGGTGCAACCACAGTACTTTTCCTTGGATTTGAGCTACAGCCCTTTCGATTACTTGGAACAGCTGCTTCACCTGTCATGCAGTATCAGCTCCCTCATGCTGGACTGATACCTTAATGCGCCCCATGGTGGAAGCGCAAAATGAATGGGCCAGCGGTGTCGCCAACCTGGAGGGTGAGGGAGAGAAGCTGGGGGATTCGGTCCTGAAAGCCAGCTGGGGGCGGCGGGGGTCAGAGACAGGAGGTTAACGAGGAGCAGACGCGGCGTCAGATGCATGGGCATGTGTTTCTGAGGCTTGATCCGTCATTTAGGAGCGACCCAGCCTCCCCGCGTAACTGTAACCCGCAGGAAAACAGTGCAATTAACCTGCCAACCGAAGACAGATAATGCAGAAATCAAGAGCTGTTTACCTTAATCTGATTTCAACTGCAGTCAGCAGCAAAATTCCACAACACAAAAGCATGTCTTGTTAACTTTGATTATTGGTATGAAGGGACTACTGAAGAAAAGACTAGATGCAGAAGTAATAGAATATGTGTGACTCAGAGGGGTATGGAAAACAAAATCTCAATTAACCAATTACAGCCTTAACCCAAAGAACTGAAAAAGATACGCAAAGGTAAACATGACTGCAGAAATTTGTGGCTAAATTAAAGTCACTAAGAAAACTTTCCCTGAGGTTAAGATCAACAGGACTATTGTTATGTGCTGGGATACTTCGGGGGGTGTCAGTGTGCCTTAGCATGCCCCCAGCTTGTGTCTCCGATTGCCTTCCAGGGCTACATCCCTGGCTGAGCAGCCTATTTGCTGCCTGACGCTCGTCTGAGGATCCAAGTCAGGCTTCAAGATTTAGGGACAGGCTGGAATGAGGGCAGATGGCGGACGGGCATATGGGGGCGATTATGCAAGAAGGGCAGGATATCTCCTCATGCTCAATCAGTGAGCATCGTGGAGCAAGTCCTGGCACATTTCCGCTGTGTCAGAATGGCCATGCAGATTTGATTTCCTCATATCCGCCCTGGACGTGCTTGCTGTTTTCCTGTGTGGGTGTGTGCGCTTCATGTTTTAGACTGTGATTTAAAACATAATTAGAAAATCCTGGAAGTGTTTTTGACATGTTGTCACTATTTCTCATTTTTCTAATTTATTCATCCATGCTAATGCCAGAATTCCTTAAATTAACACAGGAAAAGCACTACTATCAGACTTTATAAATGTTGCCTACTTTCAATTTTTGTTCAGTTAATGGTTCAGCAGTTTTTAAACTAGACAAATCACAATAACTCTGATTTTAAGGTTAAATTTTCAAGAGTTGCAGTGACTCCAAATTTAAGTGATTGGCCACCGTTAGAAAGGTCTATTCAGCAAACAGTGTGCTTCATGTAAAGTCTCTTTCTGGCCCATAGGTGTGACTGATGTTGATTATAGCCTTTACCCCAGCCAAGAACTGCAGAGGGACTGGCTCACTACATACCTAGAGACCTACAAAGAGTGCCAGGGCCAGAAGCCCACCGTCTCGGAACTGGAGGTGCAGAAGCTGTACGTTCAAGTCTGCAAGTTCTCTCTGGTGAGTCAAAGGCAGCGTGAAGATGTATCAGGATCCGAATGACGGCACACGCCAGGCGGGGGACAGAATGGGCCGAAAAGAGCTCAGGACAAAAGAGAAAGGAAAGGAATCGATAAAGATAAGTTGCTACTGTTCTGCTGAAGAAGTATTTGGGATGCCTGCTTTGCATTTACATTTATTTAGCAGATAGGTTAGTCCACACATGTGAGACAAATGGCAGACATACAGCTGTCAAGTCAGCGAGGCATAAGTGTGGCTAGGCTGAGCTTACAGTGATCGCCCAGGTACAAGTGTAAGCCGTGCTGGAGCAAGAGGCTACACAACAGGTTCTGAACAAAGCAAGAACCATTCTACAGACAAAGTAGAACAATTCCAATCAGCAGACAAAGTGTAAGTACTTTACGGAGAGACGTCGTGGTGTGGTGAGGGCCAGCAACGGTGTTCCTCGGGCAGAGGAGTCTTTTGAACTAATGTTCAAAATTCAATTTTTCTGTTTTAGTTTTTCCATAAATAAATGAGAATAAGTAAAGTTGGTTTAAAAATCACGGAGTCAGTGGGTAGCCGCTGTGAGCGTCTTTCTAGGGACCCTTTGATACAGAGAGCCTGCGATGTGGTTCCTGCCCATTAACTGGCACTTCGACCTTGTTTGCTGTCAGTAGTTCATCTTGTAAGCAGATTCACCAGAATTCAGATTAAAAACCCCTGCAGGAATCATGTCAGATTTTGATGGCCAGAGATATCTCTAGTCCAGAAAAAGCTGGTATTAAAAATGATGAAAGTATTACATATTAATGAGTGGAGTGAAGATGGTTCTGTATCCAGCCCTGGGTGCCATTCCCCCCACCAAACAGAACCTTTAGAAACACAGCTTTCCATCCTGCTGTCTGTCAGGACATTTGGCCCCTTGGGTAATCAGATATCAGGAGAAAATTAAGTAGAAATGAAGGGAAGGATATTTGACAGGGTGCAGATGTTCGGTGCAGTGGTGTGACGATCCGGTGGCGGTAGGTGACATAATGAATTTGGCACGTCATGACGACAGCAGTTAAAGTGGCAGAAAGTTATATGGCCCCATTGGTGGGGGCTGTCCCTGGCTAGTTTGGGTAATTTACTCGAACTCTAGGGTAGGCATCACTGTAGGCCTGGGTCTCGCATGGCTTTGACCGTCAGTAGCTCCATCTCGGGTAGCAGGACAGGCGTGTCCAAGTTTGAACATGCACCTATGACACCAAGGTTTGACTGGGATATGTCCCTCCTTTACTACGGCGCGCCAATTTGAAACAGCAAAATCCTATTTACACGCCTGAGCTTCCCATCTTCTGCAGACTACGATTAATTGTGAGTGAAAGGAGTCGATGGGTTTACAAAGTTAGGCATTTGTTCGAGATGTCAGGAGGGAGCGGCCAGGAAACACACACACAGAATGATACACCCAAATGGCACATCTGAAAGCCCAGTTGGTGTCCTACGGTAGACCATGCATCATGTAGCTAATTTTTAATAATCCAGAGCAGATGAATAAGAAGTCTTTGCACTGTATTGCCGAAGTTTATACGGTACACGCCCCCCCTGTCCATGCAGATTCGATTGATGTATGCTGTTATACCTTGACATCTACCAAGGAGTATGGAGGTATAGGGTTATACCGTATTCATTTAGCTACCCAAATGAGCCGTTGTTTTGCAACTTTGTTAGGGTGAGGTGTATATATCTGTGAGGGTGTCAGCGGAGGCTCAGGTGCGGCGTTAATAAAGGTGAGGTGTGAATGACAGCTCGCTCCGGCGTCACAGCAGTTTCGCCGCCGTGACATCGCTGGGGGGGGGCCTTTTCTGGCAGGATGCGATCACACCTCATCTTAAGAGCCATTCTGCGCGTTATTTCCAACTAAATGACATTATTATGACTTCACTGTTGAATCCCAATTCACCTAATTATAACCCAGAGGTCTGTGATTACGTTTTTTTTAAATATATTTTTCATGCCTGCTGTAGGCCCTCTTCAGCTCTCGCCGCGAGTCACGTGATCTCATATATCTCATTAACATCATTTCTTCCTATCAACACGCAGAGCTAAGTGACTCACATCTTAATGGCAAAAAATACTCACTGTAGGTGTATGATTTCCCTATTAATTACGGTCTGCCAGCCATTGGAGCGGGGTGTTAAGTGATATTCTCAGCTTGACTGGAACATGAGTTATGCTTCAGTATTGACATGTTGTCTCAGAGCCCACTGCAGAAGCCTTCTGCAAGGCCGTCTTTCCTGTGGGTCACCGCTCCTTCCTTACAGTCTATCCTCTGAGCAAAGGCGACAGACCCCCAATACTCTACACCAAACACGGATACATGTTGATTCAATTATTTACATGTCACTCACAGTCACTTCTTTATTATTGCTCCAAAAAACACATTTAGCAGAGAAAATGAACTGCCTTTTACCGCAATGTTTTTCTTTGTTTAAATGTAATCCGTATCCATGCCTGAACACATAAACAGCAGTCTAAATACTCCAGTGTGATTTCATAGACGCGCATTGCTTTACATATCTATAATTGATTTTGTTATTGTAAGTCTTACTTAGAGCTTGGCATTCCTCCCTGACGAAAGGGGCCTTCTCTTCTCAGACAGCATTTATTCTTAGGATAAATAGCCCTTGTTCACCCGTCTCGCACCGGGAATTGGAAAGCATACATCCTTAATAAAGAACAGGTGCTTAATAAACGACACATATTTAATATATTTTATTACTTTCAAATATATAAGTTCTGCGAGGGCGATGTTAAACTTTGATGCTAAACAGATTCCATGTTTTTTTGTTGTTGTAGTTATTTCACTGGGGGGGGGCGCATTTCAGTTCCACCCTGCACAACTTTGTCTTGTAGCCGGCCCTTGTGAGCAAGCAAGTCGACAGCAGGCAATTTACAAAGATGAATGGAGATACTTTCCATTGCTTGAGCACAGAATGTGAGGCACTGAAAATCACAAGGTGGTTTCAATAAAAACAACAAAAAATGTATTTAAGTAATAATCTATGACAGCTGCAGTTAAAAAGCCCCTAGTAATTTCAGTTCTTTATTTTAAAAAGAGAGCATAGGAGACAACAGAGGCTCTCATCCTGAGTACATGATGAGTTATGGGTCAGATGGTGCTTTTAGCTTCTGATCTGTCATCGGTGGGCTGCAGGGCTATCTGTGACTCCATACAGCCATTGTTTCTTGGAGGATATTGCAGCACCTGTGGCTCCAATGGTGCCTCCATGGCCCCTTCTTGCTTCTGTGTGGAGCCGCGTCTGATTTCTCAAGGCAGGCGGCCCTCAGCTCGGGGGTCGCGCACAGCTGCAAGGGGAATGAGGCTGAACACGCAGCAGGTGGGGGGGGGGCCTTCCTCGCACCTTTCCCCATCAGTCATTAATGACATGGTACCAAGGTATACAAGTACCAAGCCTGATGAGAAATTTATATAAAAGTGTGTCATGTTGCAGGACATTGTCAGAGTTCGCAGCCCATGAAAAACGACTGATGTGAGACTGTGGGGATCCAAGCTCCATCTCTCCCTCCCCATCTCTCCCACATCTTATCCATCCATCCATCCCTTCTACTCACTTTATCCATCCATCCATCCATCCATTCCTCCCACTCCCACCATCCCTTCTGATCACTTTATCCATCCATCCCCATCCATCCATTCAACCATCCATCTACCCATTCATCCATTCCTCCGCCTCCCTCCATCCCTTATCCATCCATCCATCCATCCATCCATCCATCCATCATCATCCATTCCTCCCTCTCCCTCCATCCCTCCTGATCACTTCATCCATCCATTCATCCATCTATCCCTGCTCCCTCCCTCAATACCTCCCCATAAGTTTATCCGTCCATCCATCCATCCATCCCTCCCCATCACTTAATCCCTCCATTTATTTCCCATCAATCTGTTCATCTATCCATCCATCCATCCCGCCCCCCACCCTCAATCCCTCCTGCTATCCATCTTTCCTTAAGCTGAGAATCTTCTTGATCCTGAGTCAAAGTAAAAGGCCTACAGCCTCAAAAACCTCAGGACTCCAGCAAGGACCCTTTCAAACAAATCAAGGTCGAACACTTTGTTCCTTCTAGCCAGGTGCGCGTTGGGAAAGGTGCGGCCGGCGGGATCGCCTGTCCCGGTGGGGGACTTGGGGAGCGGCTGGGCCCCTGGGAACCAAATGGTGGCGCGGCACTGAGACTCCATGCGCCCTGAGCTTCGGTTATTTTCGCTAGAGCGGTTTGGCAGCAGCCAAGGAAATAAGCGATGGCTGCATGCAGTAAAACATGAGGTGCAGGGAGCCCGGGCCGCACTTTGGTAACGCATGTAAATTCAATCAGCCATCACAGCTGCTTTCCAGAGCTATGTAGAGCAGAGCCTATCTGCACAGAAAGAATGGTAATGGGTAGGTGCCATGTGGTCACCTAGCCTCTGTTAATCCAATCGTCCATCTTCCAGAACAACTGTCCAGTGGAGAGCTGGGGAAAGCCTGAATCTCATCCCAAGCAACACAGGGCACATGGTGGGGGACACCGTGGAGGGGGCGAGGAATGCATTCCACACATCAAGGGGGGGCACCAACACACTTGCACAAGCACTGCGAAAACATGCAGACTCATGCATAGACCCACAGATATACCTCCTAGTAAAGAAACTTCCGGAACAGCGGAGTCCCTTCTTGCCCTGCCAAAAATGGCCAGACGACAAAAAAAAGACACTTTATTTGCCTTATGAAGGATCATTCCATCACAAAGCCGTTGCCAGATTCATCCTATTCATCACAAAATGATGCTGCTCTTAGTATCCTAAGGAAATTATATTACATGGACCGTTAGGAGCAAGCATGGTGCTTTCCGATTGGCATTGAACATATATGTAGCTGTGCAAAGCCCAATTTTCACATCAGCAGCAGTACCCACCACACACATTCACAGTAATCATCTGTCAAAGGTCCATCCAGCCTGTTAAAACAAAATTCCATTTTCCCTGTTTTTTTTATTTTTATTAATTGTTACTTTCCATTATTTGCGGCACACTAAAAAATAAGAGTCTAAATGATGGCAAATGGCTCACTGGAGTCAACAAATAAAGTAAGGCTAATATTTGTTTGTACATGCTTACAAAACCAAAAAGCTTGCTACACTAATAACATACAAACAGTCATTCACAGAGAGAGAGTTAGAGAAAACCCCCCCTCTCCAAAGTTCCTTTTATTTATTTCTCTGTACCCATGAAGAGCGTAGATTCTGGGTAAATATGATGGAGCTCTTCTCTGCGAAAGGAGACTCTTCCAACTCCTCAGCCAGACAGACGCATTACCTAATAACAAAATCCGGAGAAACACTTAGCCATTTTGCTGCAGGTCAGAACGAAAATTTTGAACTGACAAATTTGATCAACTTTTCCAACCCAAATAATAATAGAGAGTGACCTCCAGTCAGACGTAACATTACCAAGGCATGGGTATCTTTACAATCCTTATTGAAAGTTATAAGACATTTTGCTTTAGAATTAGGCAAATATTAATTACACAAAACATCATCCAACTTCAAGTAACACAAATAATTAAAATTACATTTTTAATTTGACCAAAAAAAAAAAGTTGTTTTAAAAAAGTAAAGTTGCCTATTTATAATTTTAAAGTGCTGATTTATTAGCATGAAAGTGTATGGAAAATGTAGCATTGGTCAATGTTAGATGACTAGTATGAACAAAATGTATGGCAGTGGTAAAAACTCTTATATAAAAATCTCCACTCTGTCATGGAGCCTGTCTGGGCTGGGATTTGCAGCAGGAAGCTTGCGGTCTCTCCACCACAATGGCTGTTTTGTGTCCCCCTCCCGCCTACCCCCCCCCTTCCCCACAAATGTCAGTCCTCTTTGCTAAATGCAGGTGCTGTTCTTCATTAGAGAGATTTCAGCTGTTATAATTAAAACAAACGACAGACGAATGGCGTCGTCGTAGAGACAGCAGACAAAACCCTGCAGACACAGGCCGAAAAAACGCCGGGTTAAATTATTTGTGTAAAATAATTGAATTTGGCCCTGACTGACAGCCCACGGGCTGGCTACGTCAGCGCCGCTGCTTTTGGAGGGAAACTCAGAACTCGCCGTTGAGCACCTACAATAGCGGCTCACAGTGGGTCCTGTTATTCTTGGACGCCGGTGCGGTCGAGTTACAGCTTCTTAGCGTCCAGCCTCACTGTGCATTGCTAGAGGCCTTAATGGCCGGCATACCACACGCGTGTCTGCTGGCAGAGAGCCCCTGTATTCAGCCTTTGACGTGTGGAGGTTTGCGGTCTAACTCAGATGCTCAGACCACCCCCCCCTCCTTTTCGGTTTGTATTTCCAAGGCAATTTTTTTAGACCATTTTCGGCGCCAGTACCTACAGGTCCCACTGGTCCCGTACAGCCTTTCTGCAGTGGACGGAAAATGGTTCACCAGAGAGACTTCACTGCACTGTGAGCGACAGAAAATACAAATACATAATAACAAGAAAAATATTTTAACAGACAAAACGATCAGTTAATCATTCATACCATGCAAGAAATTTGAATAAAATTATCGCTGAATAAAAAATATGGCAACACTTCAAACTAGGGCAGAAAACTAATGTAAGAATGATATCAATGCATAGCAACTTGGTTTACAAGCTACAGTTACTTTTTTGAGATCAATACTCTGTGTACCAGGTAATGAATTTTACCTTGTGGTTTTAGCAAGATTTTAATTTCGTTTTAAGGAAGTCATTCT
Source organism: Pollimyrus isidori (assembly GCA_019775955.2). Taxonomy (NCBI): domain Eukaryota; kingdom Metazoa; phylum Chordata; class Actinopteri; order Osteoglossiformes; family Mormyridae; genus Pollimyrus; species Pollimyrus isidori. Next base: position 24,414,823 of record JABFDZ020000008.1, read on the forward strand.
TGATAATGTCAATTCCAACTGCACAGAATACACAGAATGAATTGTGTGATATATTGGTGTGTGTTGAGAATATCTTATTATGTACTGAGTTCTTCCTTTGGAAAACCTTCAAATGTGATTATTGTGGTATGCTTGTGATTATCCTCTCGTCATCTGCTTCACATTATTCAATTCCGAAGTTAAGACCAAGATGTAAAGAGTTTCAAATGGATATGCAATCATTCACAAAAAAGGTTGTCACGTAAATGACAGCATTCAGTGCACAGGGACGGGCAGATTAAAACTGCTTGCTGACACAAGGACCAAAGAAAAGTATTTCTGCAAAACTATTGTAAATCACATCTGTGATGAGAAGGAATAAAGTACCAAAACATTTAATTTCTCATATTTTGATATTGCCTGTATCAAGCTATAATTAAAATATCTAAATCCTTCTTATCATTAATTATTAAAAATGCAAGCAAAGGAAGATACAATTGGCTATACCTGTACATCCAATTATCATTTTAATATAACTTAATAAAACCATATATTATATATTTGCGGATTTTGGGGGGGGGGGGGGGGGTTGGGTGGTAGCCTTATGTCAGGTCAAATTTGGCAGAAAGC
>JABFDZ020000008.1:24419673-24444325 GCA_019775955.2 Pollimyrus isidori
CTCTATCTCTCCCCTTATAATTTACCCCCCTGACCACCTTCTACCACCTGTGCTACTCTCCCAAGCTGCTTCCCTTTAAAGGAAACCGGGTGAATTAAAAATTGTAACATAATCATCTCCTTTTTGTGTCTAAGCGGATCTGCTTTCACACGACACAACTTAAACCAGCCCTTAATAATGCGTAATAGATGAATAATGCTTTAACCCCCCACTGAAAGCGAGTGTCATGGTAACATCCCGCATAAATGTTAATGAATAACTTTTCAAATCAAAGTCTTACGCTGAGTTCACAGGCAAAGAAAATATTTAAAGGCACTCCTTCCGGAGCTTAAAAGTCCCTCCCCACCTATTCAGCTCTTACCTCACTTGACGTGACATGAGAGGCTCTGGTTCATGGCTGATCAATGGCGTGCTGCTGAATTTCAAATAACTCAGGTGTTGCACTTTTGTTCATCTCTGTGGATGGAAAAAAAAACAAATGTGACAAATATCAAATGCAGCTCCTGGTTTCCTGGTGAATTGCACAGTTAAGTCTTCCCTCCGCTGCATCTCAGTAACCTTTATAAGACGGGCATGTTCTCCTCTTCAAACTTACCTTGAAATTTTAAAACAAACCAAACTAGGGATAATGATCAGGTAGTAATATAGACATTGCAGTAAACATGCATGGAACGTCCAATATGCTAAAATAAGGATTGTCAATGTAAGAGCTAATGAAGCTGGAGTAAGAACTGGGTTAGATCATTGCCCCACCAGACGCTGCACAGAACTCCTGTCTTCCTGTGGATCAGGTGCCTCCTAACACTGTGTGCTGCCTTTCCAGGTATGCTGCGGCCAGATTTGATTACTACTTCCAAAAGAAGGCGGAGTACATGGCTATGAAACTACCTTGAGATGCAGAACAAGAACAGGAACAAAAATACACTAATGGGAATATCAAATTGTTAGGTTTGAATCTGTTAACAGCACTGATTTTGAATCATATGCTTGATAATTCATTTGTAACCCAGTTTTGTATGTAATAGTAAGCATAAAGAATGTATACATACCTATGTACCTGTCGATCACCCATGACATTAAAACCACTGACAGGTGAAGTGAATCACATTAATCATCTTGTTACAATGGCACCCTTGACAATGTTAGCCAAGTGAACAATCAGTTGTTGGGACTTTGACATGGGTCAAATTATGATGGTTAAACGATTGGGTCAGAGTATCTCTAAATAAGCAGGTCTTGTTGGGTGTTGCTAGTATGCAATGGATAGTACCTATTGAAAGTGGTCCAAGGAAGGATAACCAATGAACCAGTGAAGGGAGCAACGCTATCCTATCTGCCCCAATCCCTTAGGAGAGCTACTGTAGCACAAGTTTAATGCTGACTGTGATAGAAAGGTGTTAGAACACACAGCACATTGTGAATTGCTGCGTATGGGGCTGCAGACCGGTCAGATTGCCCATGTTGACTCAGGTCCATCACCAGAAGTGCCTGCAATGTGCATGTGAGCATCAGAACTGGACCATGGAGCAATGGAAGAAGGTGGCCTGGTTTGATGAGTCATGTTTTCTGTTATGTCATGTCTATGGAGAAGAGATGACACCAAAATGCACTATGGGAAGAAGGCAAGCCAGCAGAGGCAGTGTGAGGCTCTGGGCAATGTACTGCCGGGAAACTTTGGGTTGTGGCATTCATGTGGATGTTACTCTGATAAGAAGCACCTATTTAAACATTGTTACAGACCATGTGCACCCTTTTATGGTAGCCGTCTCCTTCAGCAGGATAATGCACCCTGCCACACTGCAAAAATTAGTAAGAAGTTGTTTGGTGTTGACGTGGCCTACAAATTCCCCAACTTCAGTGGCAAGTGTCAAACTGATCAACCATCAGTGGGATGTACCGGGCAAATAAGTCAGGTCCATGGAGACCCATCCTCTGTGACTGCTTGTACTATTTAGGTCATAGGGGATGCAGGTTGGGTTTCAGGGTACCTGGAGGAAACCCCATGATGGGCAGAACATGCAAACTCCACACACAGAACCCTGCTGGAGAGTCAACCCCGGGTCCGACAGGTGTGAGGCAATAGTACTAACCATTGCACCACCATGCCACCCCGCTAGCAACTTACAGGATTTAAAGGATCTGCTGCTAACGTCTTGGTGCCTGATACCACAGGGCACCTTCAGAGCTGTTCTGGCAGTGTGAGAAGGACCTACACAATAATAGGCCAGTGGTTTTAATGTTCTGGCAGATCAGTGTGTATACGTATATATGTATATGTACACACAGACTAAAAATTAACACCAACAAAACATTCTTCGCTGTGGTTTAAAAACCTCAGGAAAACACATAATAAATTTTAGCTCCAGTATGATTTTTTTAACATCTTGGTTAAGTTATTCAGATGTGTTTTTAGCCACAATGAAAATCAAGATAAAGCTAATTTGGCAAAGTGTAGCAGACAAACAGATTTTAATTATTTCCTTATTGAACTGAGCGTAAAATCACAATAATAAATCTAAAATAGAAAGAAAAATTTAAGCTAAATGGAAAAAGGGAACCATAATTTGCATTTTCATGAAAACTGCCCTGCACTATTCATAGCAGTAACCATACACATTATTTAATCTTTAAGAGGGAAAAATGTTTGTTGGCAACTTCAATGCAGGATAAATAAACATATATTAACAGAAATGTGTGCTGATATTTGATTGCAATAACAGGTTTTTATTTGGGCCATTTCTATCGCATATTTTTTTTAGATGTCACATTAAAAAGTTAGAACATACATCTTAATGACGGTGCAAAATCCCACTCTACTGTGAAAATGTCTTGAAATAGATGTCTTTCAACAGCATGTGCGATGTGGAAATGTATCTGTATTTGAACCTCCTGAAAGTCTTTGGAAGTTTCATTTTACATGTATGTAACAGTTTTATTACCTAACAAATAGTCTGTAGGGTTTGTAAACTATCCCAAAGCTTCTGATGTAGCTAATTCTATGTTTATAATGTAATAATATAGCTTTGGCATAAGATTTTTATGTGAGAGTCAGAAATTTTGTATCTCATGCCAGACGCGTGTGAGATGGCAACCCTGATGTTAGCAAAGGGCAGCATGTTGTAGTGATGGTGATGTTAGTAGAAAGCAGTGTGTACAGTGAAGATGATGCAGTGCTTTTAGCAGACAGCAGTGTGTGACCTTGAAAATGTCGTGGCCCTGTAAGCAGAGGATGGCATGCAGCAATGACGGTGATCCAGCGCTGTTAACAGAGAACAGCAGGTATCAGTGATGGTCATGCAGTGTTGTTGGCAGAGAACAGCGTGTTGCCCTGATGGTCATGCAATACTGTCAGCAGAGAGCAGTGTCTCACAGTGATGGTGATGCAGTGCTGTTAAAAAGGGGCAGCATGTTGCAGTGATGGTGATGCAGTGATGTTAGAGGGGAGCAGTGTGATGGTGTTGCCAGGCTGCCTCTGACAGTAAGTATAATGGTCCCATGGTTGTCTCACCTAACGACTTCACGGGTCAGCAGTTGTAGAGTTTGATTTTGTTTCTGAACAAAATAATTCTTAAAAAATACAGAGTCGCTTTTCATCACCCATGTGCTGTGATGTTACCTGAGATACCAGGTCTGGGTTTTTGACTAAACAATAAAACTGCTTTTGAGCAGGGAACCTAACCGAGAATGCACTATTCAGAACCATCCCATTGGAAGCCATCATAATCTGAACCATACCATTGTAACATGCAGGAAAAGTGAGTCTAAATTACTTCAAACTGAAAGGGAATGACCGATTTAGTAGAATACGTCAAAACATATACTAACATTGTTATACGGAAAACTGCTGTTTTAATAGTGGTACATCTTACAGGGGTGAAAATTAGTTACCGTGTTTCTCACAGCTTTCGTATCCTGTTTTGGCAGGTATAGAAGAAAAAAGTTCATTTTTTTTTTGACAAAATGACATAAAATCAACAGACCAGTAAGTCTTTGGACTCCAAGGATTTGTGATTTTGTTCTACCCACGAATAAAAAAGAAACACAAATGACATCATATTTATGGGGGCCTTCACATGTATTCTGTAAAAACGTATAATAGAAGTTCCTGCTGGGTTTTATAAATGGGAAAAACACGTAACTTAGAAACCATTCAGCTGGCAGGAGATTACTTTCATTATAATCTAATTTTTTATATATTTCAAGTTTCCAGACTTTAATTACATAGTCATAGTTCAAGAGCAACTATAATCTTATAAGTGTTGTACACAATCATCCCTACTGCCTTTTACTGACATGCGAGGTTTTTTTCTTTAATTTTCATTACTGTTTCATTGTTCGTTTCACTGTGCCTATAACAAGTAATATATGGACTCGTTTGATCTTTTAAGCATCCAGGGCCTAATATGACCGCACCAGATGATTAAACTGAGCCCCAGCAACCGCGGTGCCGTTTCAGCCTTCCCTGTTAGACCTTGGTTTGTGTGTTCCCTATCTCCACACACTTCCTCCAGCTTGTAAACAGATTACTGAGTTACGGTTATAAACAAGCAAATGCTGCCTATTGAATCTTCACTCAACAACTCTTTGTCTTGGGGAAAAAAAAACCTTGGTAATACAAATGGAGAATTTAATCAGTCAACCACTTTTAAATTCGATACTTCTACTGTATTTGATGTAAAAAATCACATTTTTATCAATTCATTATGACCAAACCAATTTTCTTAAAAATTAGCCAGCAAACAGGAATAAATATCACATTAGGCACATTAAAGGATTTTCTACAGTAGTGTTAAGATTGAAAAGTATATCGGAATATAAAGTGCTTTACATAAAATGATTCAAGTTTTCTCTTGATTTCTTCTGCAAAAAATACCTTTAAAATCAAGGTTACACTATTATCCTGCAACACATGGCTTTAAAACCATTTTAAACACATACTACAGTTCTTAAATATACATTAAAACACAATATAACCCATACTAACATATGTCTCTACTTACATAATTATCATTCAGTTTCAGATGGACAAGCTAATATGTATTTGTATAAGATACATTGTATGACATTTTTTTATTTCATTTTAATTTTTACCATCAGTAATATTAAAAGCCTTGAGTCAAATTAGCAGCTTCCCATAATTTTTATGTTAAATACACTTGGTATCATAAGAGAGGTAAATTTGGCCTGATTCAGATTAATTAAGTGTACATGTGATGATAATTACAAAGGTTTTTTTTACAATGTACATATAACAACTTATTTTATGATTCTGATGAGCCCTTTTTTCCTGTTCAAAATTCAAATTTATGACGCCACAGCTCTCTAAACTAGACTAACTACAGACAACATTCATCATGTATATTGTGCCTGAAATATTAATGCTATTTTGTTTAAATACATTTTTATCATTAAAGGTGAAAGTTGTTGACCATCAACATGATGTAATGAGAGACTCGCTTTAATATCAATTTTAACAAGCTGAAAATGTAGTTTAGGCAGCATTTATAACAACCAGATCTTGAGAGATCATTTTATAATACATTTACTTATCTAAGTTTAATTTGGAAAACCTCTGCACAGTAAAAGCAGGACCTATTTAATATCAAACCAACTCCCCCCATATGTCAGTGTATCCTGTACCTTGTCTTCTCATGAACCTTCAAGATGACAAAGTTCTGAACCTTCAGATCCGCAGGCCTCACAGCATGATCTCTATCACAGGGAGTCCCTGACATTTCTTCTGATAATATTCTGACATCGCACCTCCCTCTGAAGGTAACACAGGGACTTTGCTCTCACTATCAAACAGCATTACTCTTGTTTATACAGGCATGTTAACAATATGAATTTATCGCCACTGCATTTGACGTCTCAAAAGGCACAGTGTGTCACGCATCAACACAACAGGACGCCAGCCTGCGCAAAAATGATTTGTAGTTTTTATGAATTCAAGAATATTTTGATAGCACAAAAAAATAATTCTTAAATAATAATAATGATAATAATAATATCTTGGCATACCAGAGTACAGAGTGAGAGATTTCAAAGTATCTCTTACTAACATCAGTCTTTTTGACAATAGCAGAACAGAGAGATGGACAGAAGGACACAGGAGAAGCAATGGTGGACAGTTAGAGAGGAGATGAAGTTACCAAGCTTTCATTCTGCCTTCCACCAGCAAACCTTGAGCTTTAAGCAGATGTAACATTTTGGTTTAATAATAAAAAGCACTACATAAGATCTTATTTATATCCGTTTCCTTATTTCATATTCGTGTCAAGCACAAATAGATCATGCTGATAAACAGTAAATGAATAGAAAAAGTGACAAGCAGATAAACTAAATCTATACATGCACAAATCGGTTTATCATCGCCTTGTTTTTTTTTTTTAAATCCAAATTATTAAAGTACTTGGATTTTTAAAAGAGTCTTTTATTAATGGCAGACTGTTTTATTGTTTGGCTAGAAGCAGCCATCACTTCTGGGGCTGAGCCAGGAGGTGATATACGCTGCATGTCATCAGTTGGTTCCGTTTCCAGTGAGTATGGCAGCATGAGGCAAACGTGGCTGGAAGCTCAGAAGAGGAGACACTGAAAAACGTTCTCAGCATGTGTGGGGAGCCGCTTTGCCAGTAACATCCTAATCAGATAAGCATGTTCAAACCGCACAGTTGGCCACCTACAGGCTTGAGAAAACACAGCGGCTCTGACGCGGGTGGCGGGCGGGTGGCTGACGGGTGGTTGGTAGGCGGCTGGGCAGTGGGCGGGCGGCTGGCAGGCGGCTGGGCAGTGGGAGGGTGGCTGGCAGGGGGCTGGGCAGTGAGTGCCATTCGGGTGGCTGGCTGGCGGACGGGCAGCTGATGGGTAGCTGGGCAGTGGATGGGTGGCTGGCGGGTGACTAGGCAGTATAAGGGTGGCTGGTGGACGTCTGGGCAGTTGACGGGTGACTGGCGGGCGTTTGGCGGGTGGATGGCAGGCGTCTGCTGGGCGGGTGGGCATGCAGACGACTGGGTAGCAGATGGCAAATAGGTGGCTGGGCGGTGGGCAGTAGGAGGCTAAGCAGCGCATGGGTGACTTGCAGGCAGGCAGGTAGCTGGGCAGTGGGCGACTGGGCAGTTTAAGAGCGGCTGTTGCATGGGCAAGTGGCTGGGCAGCGGGCAGGTAGGCAGTGAGCGCCTTGGCAACAGACCTTGGTCGGGTGGCTTGTGGGTAGGCAGGTGGCTGGGCAGTGAGCAGCGGATGGGTGGCTGGCGTCCTGAGGGTAACTAGGGGGCGGGCAGCTGGGCAGTGGATGAACAAACAGTGGGCGGCTGGGCAGTGTCCATCAGACAGTCAGCTGGGCAGTGGGCGGGCGACTAGGCAGGCAGGTGGGCAGGGACGATGCCAATGTTTCATTCCTCATACCAAGCCTTTGTCAAGGGTCACAGGAGCCCCAGTGCAAATATGTACCAGTCAGGATCAATTCAATGAAATAACTAGGTCAGAAACTTTAAATTATCTTGCTTTAACACCCCACGTCTGACTTTTCCACTACAGATCATTGTGGGTGATATCAGCGACACACCGATAACATTCTGCTGCTGGCTTAGTGACGCCAGGTTCCCCAGCGACCCAGCGGGTTGCTGCCTGTCTGCTGACCCCCCGATGGCGACGGTGGAGGACCCATAGTGTCACCCATCTTCTCTGTGTGTTCCGGCACCAACTGGGAGCACAATTTCCACTGCAAGCAAGGTCTGCTGAGTAGCATGAAAACAAAATAGGGCCCTAACTACATGGCACCTTCATGCAGCCGTCTTCTCCGTGAGCTGCGCAGTTCTTCGGCGCGCCACGCAGCTCGCGCATGTGCAGCACAGCTGCCGTAATGCGCGCCTCTCCTCACCATCTCCCCAGACATGCAGGCAGCATGTGCCACTGGCCCCACCACTAACCACAGAATACCTCCGACACTCTACATCCTTCATTTTGTTTTGTTTCCTTTAACTCACCCCCCATCCCTTGAAAATGTGTGGCTCCCACTGCCCCCGCCCCGACAGACTCTCAATGGAGTACATTGGTGTTTACAGCAAAGCAGCCATTTACATAAATATATTCCGAAGCAAGGAAAACGCAAAAAAGCGCGTGGCGGCATGCAGGAGGTAGCCTCAGCGCACGCTAATCCCCCTCAAGGCCTCCTCCCTCCGTATGTCTGCAGCTCTGCTTTCATCTTAAATTCATGGCCCTGGAACACGACCCAGCCAACACCTCCTATCCTCTGCGGTGGACGTCTCTTGCCGTGCTGCTGCCCCTCAATCACTTATGATTTAATAAGGGGAAAATTAAAAATCCATACTACTTCCCCCCCTCCCTGCACAGCCCAGATTAGGACCAGATAAAGAGTTTCACAGACCCACGGCAGATTTTACACAGAAAACACACACACGTCCTACCACTCAGCTCAGAAGCCCAAAACACATCAATGGATTCCTCTAACTATTCGCTAGGAAAGACCTCATCTCACAGAAACATCTCAGCGCACAGGAGCGAAATAAGGCTGGGAAGAAATGAGTCTATGATTTGCAGGGACATGAAGAAGAGTGTAAATGTGAAGGCCAGATGTCGAATGCTGTAACATTAACCGGTGCAGTCATGGAAGCCGCTCTTCTTAGAGAAGCATAAGCGGCGAGATTCTCTGCAGCACAGCACAGTTTCAGCGGGTCCCCTTCAGGTGTGCAGCCTGCTGGTTCAGTCCATACGCATCCAGGCCTCAAACACCGATTACAGAATTGGCAGCATCATCAACAAAAACACAGCAATCATGGCCTAAACTCGCCAAGAGTCGGAAAAGGACACAGTAACAATAAACATGCACGCCTCCTTCTATAGGCTGAATATATATTTTTAAAATTACTATTACTTCTCTATTCCTTTTTTAGTGTGATTAAAGATCTTCTGACTACACTGGATATGTCTCATTTTTGTGAAAAATGCATGAATTACTAATTAATGAGGTATTCTGGCAGCATTTACATATTCATAGAGGTGTGGCTGAGTAATTGGCACATGCTTCAGAGGTTTGAGTGATAGTTTTGGAGGGAGGACACACCCGTAACAGCCACCTTTTATTTTCTTAGTTTGATTCTTCAAAGAGTCCAAATAGTCAGCGTGTTCTTAAATGTCCATTACATACTCGCTGATCCCAGGAGGAACGCAGCCAAATTCTGTGACAAATAAGTACATGACAGAAATGCAATGAAGGGAGACAATATATAAAATTACATTTAAAAAAATAATATCCCATGTGCATTAGTCAAATATTTATTGTGCAATCCTGTAAGCTCATTACTATTCACTAGTTCTCAGACTGCAGAATTCTGTACATGAATCAGGAGCAAGTTTGGCACAACTAACAGGGAGACACACGTAAATTAAAGTGTAAAAGCTTGATTATGTAACATAAAGTGCCCCAAGTTTGAAAGCAGTAGATGTGCTCTTTTCCCCATGTGTTAATCAAGCTGTGCCTCATCGTTGAAACCACTGAATGAAGAAAAAAATGAAAGAGCCACATTTACCAGAAACTGTTTATCATTGCCACAGACATTATCTCTCACAATTGCAAGATAAATGAATGAAGTAGCTCCAATTGCAGTCAGATAAAGCCGTATGTTGGAGACCAGGTCTGGACCTATGCATGCAATACTGATTTAAAAATGAAATATTTTGAATATGACTTAAGAATTTCATTTAAATATCTGCAGAGTTAATAAAATATAGATATACTAATAAAAAGAGAAAACAGTTGTAAGTATTCACAATTGTTTTTATAAACTTAAGCACAACAGTTTATATAACAATATTTTCACTCACCAAAATACTTTTTTAAAATAGCTGCAAATTAACCATTAATACTTACCAGACTTTTCAGAGAAATGTTTATGTAGAAATCAGCCAACTTGGCCTGCACTGCACAGGATGTTTTAAAGCAGAAAAAAGCTTCATGATCCTTGAAACTCTTTATTGAAATTTCAAGAATTAAAGGTGGGCATAATATCCCAGATTATTTTAAAAAAGAAACCCAAAAGCTCTTTTCTCATGTCATTAATCTCATATGGCAATTAATTTCAGGGTAGAAAACAAATTATATTAACACAAGCAATAAATTGCCTCTCACTTCACAGTCATGGTAAACAAGATAACTTTTACAAAGAAATGTGCTTTTAAAAATCTGTAGGCAATTCCATGCAATGGGACATTTACGCGGGGCCTGAAATTAAAATATCAGATGGTTAGCGTTAGTAGCCAAGGCACTGAAAGGTATGCTGGGAAATAAAAGCAGCCGGCCCAACAGAAAAACGGCCAGCACTTGGAATGAAGTTTTAATTTAACCTTGCAAGACTTTTTTGAAGGTACTTCCTCATCCCGGCAAATAGAGTTGGCAGAGGAACGGTGAGCCTGGGGGGGCCCACACATCTAAGAGATCTGATACTCTGCGCTAATCTGTTTTAAACCATCTGTGAAAGTAGCACGATTCCTTAAACCCTTCACCTCCACGGATTAAAATATTGCCCTGGGCCGAAGCCAGCTTTAATCGCGGACGCACTACATGTTCAATATGCAAAGCTGCTACCGGTACACGATCGCGAGACTCAGGTTTCAGGAGAAATTAGCTCGACTTTGACATGACACACTTTGATGTTTTGAACGTTGGCACATGCATCTCTTTCCTTTGAGTAAAGAAACAAATTTTTCTCTTGTACCTTAAATAACTTTAAATTGTGCCAATAGAAGCGATAAAAATGGTTGTTTTCTGCCCATAATCATATATTTCAGGATATTGATTTGATGGTCTGGAACACATAGTTTTCTGCATTCTTGCACCTTTATGAAATATTGCATTGTCCTGTTCCGGATAAGAAGTTGAAATATGAACGGATGTTACACTTTTTCCCATATTTGAAAGTTAATATGTCATTGTTTAATCAACAGGTTATGTGTGCGCAGCTATGCATATGTTGACCACGGCTGTTGTCGTTTAATTTATAGGTGTAATACTAGCAAAAAATACAACTTTGAGTAATTGAGAAGCGCTTCGGAAATACCGTTCAGTTATGTACAGAATTACTTTTTGACTGCCTCCCATAAATATCGCACAATAACTTAAAGTGCAATGAGCAAATCAGCAAAACCAGCATTATTTGATTTTGGCAGAGCTATCGGCTGTCGGTCCTTATTTAGTGGAAATATTGGTCATATTACACGAGGTAGATTATACAGAATACCTCGTACCGTCGCCAGTTTACGGCCACACGTCATTCGTTTTAACTGAGCTCCGGCTCAAACACCGCGGCATCACCAAGTTAAAAAGAGAAAACACGTCTAAACGACAGAGCTCAGTTTTTCCGGATGCACATTCTTCGCTCACAAGCACACCTTAGTCCGGCTACCCGTGCCGAGTAAACAAGCAGTAAGCTCGGTAAACCTATCCACGACTGCTCTTGATGATGCTGGGCTTTGTGAATTACAATAAGATTTATTGTGCAGCGGTACACGTCTAATTTTCCATCCACCACAGGGATCTTGCAGCTGGATGGAGCTAACATAGGCGCCTGTTATATATACCGCAGTTAAAATGTGGGTTTTTTACGCGCTCTGGGGGGAAAGGGGCTTACAGAAAATCCTGGCAAAAGACGACAAATGATTAATGAAAATAGCAAAAGACGCGTTTAAATGGCTTTCCAGAATGGTTCGGGAATCCCTTTCCAGAAGAGCGACCCTCCTGCGTGTGGTAAACAAGCGGGCCGAGAGGAAAAGTCTGCTTTTTTAAGGCGTATTTTACTGACTTCATACAGTTAAGCTATTTACAGGATTATAGAACCAGAAAGTAATTAGGATCCTGTACTGTCCAACAGAATGGAAGCTGCTAAAAAGAACGCTGTCCCACATAATTAAGATATAGTGCTTTTCTTTTTATCCACTATTATTAATGGATATTATTATTATTACGTTGAAAATATATATTGATGCCCTCCAAAATGTATATTATACGATACGGTGACTATCTCTTGCATGCTTGTATGCAGCCAATAAATACAAAATAACTAACACATCTATAGGCAAATACTGATCAAGCATAGGCCTATAGCCTACACGAATAAAGTATATCAGAAAAAAGTGTCCAAGACACTTCAACCGCATTTGACGCGTTTAGAGGACTTAGATTATACAGAATACCTCGTACTGCAGAAAGGTCTAATAGCTCTTTCTCTGAATCACGTGACCTATAAAAGTCAGGGGATATGAAAGGCATGTTAGAAACGCTGCTTACAAAAACCCAACTGTGAGTTAACGGAGCCACGCCGATACAGGCGCAGGAGAGAAGGCAGGGGCATGGGCACTGAATAAACGTGGGGTTTCTTCGGGTGACGGTACCAGGTGGTTCGAAACAAGACGAAGGGAAATGTTCAAAATACAGCTGGTAACTAATCAAGTAAGGGGGACTTTTTACAAAAGTGACAGAACTATAAAATAATTCTTATGAGAATTTATTATTATTATTAATAATAATAATATTGAAGTCGATCATTGCTGTATACTTTATTTCTCAATAAGCATCAATTAATTTTTATTTTTTATTAATTTGTAGGGAGACAGTGTAATTTTCCCAGCCCTGCTTCATTTAAATTAATTTAAATGCTGTGCTCTGTCCACAGAGGAAACGCTACAGCCAGAGCCTCGGCTCTCGGAGTCTGGGAAATAAGTCACGGCGCGTCTTTCCGCGGCCCTCTCCGATATTTTAAAAGCCACTCATCAAACTGAAACAAACTGCACCCAAAAGACCAAAACAAGCGGATATCTATTTTTCACCTGCCCCTTTTACCACATACCAATCTGCCCAGCATTAAATTCCTTGACACCATAGCAAATATCACATTTACATAATCATTTTTGCTATTTTATATCCAATAGCCGAACACATTTAGTGTATCTGTGTTTCAAATATTATATTTTGTGTTCATTCCCTTGATGCTATTAATTTGAAATCAGCATGCCTTTATTCACTGACGTATATGAAGAAGGTTTACTCTGGATGATGCTGTCTGTTCTTAATTCAGTGTAGTTTTTCGCGTGACCCGAAGTAACCTACAGGAGGAGTAATCTACAACCCGAGTAATCTGCCTAAATGGTTTGGCCTATTCCAAACAGTAATGAACTCTAAACACTGAGCTTTGGCTACAGTGAATTTTGTCTCTCTATGTATTTACTAAATTTACTAAAACAAAACAGAATAACCCAGCATTATTCTTACTTTTGACATTTTCTTTAAAAAGTACAATTTTGGTAAATTTAAAAACTTTATTTTCGGTGTACTGGTAGCTGATAACCTCTATACTGGTTTGGTGTTGTGTTTCTTTGTCTGGACAAATGCTGGCGTAGGTGCCCATACTGGAATAATCTGAAATATTTCAACCAGGGTGCGGTCACATGATCGATTGGCAGAACTGAATGCCAATCAAACGGTTTTTCGGTAGGTAGCATTTCATGTTAAAAGAAGGCTTCATACTGTAAGACAAGACCACAGAATCCCAGATTTTAAAACAAAACGTCTCTTTAATTTGTGTCAACAGCAGTACAAAAGATGGAGTGATGGTGATGGTAAGACTTTTTCGTTGTATGTTTGTGTGTGTGTTTGTTTTTAGGAAAGGAGGAAACCTTTGAGGTAAATGAGTTTAAACAGGCAGTCAGACGCTGTCCCATGCGCGATACTCCACATCGCTTAATGTCACAAACATAAACAAAGGTGCTGTTACATAACAATATGTAAAAAACACCCTTTGGGGGGGGGGGGGACCTAAGAATCTGTACACATTGCTAAGGTTCCTCATGATGCCAGAATCAGTCACAAACTGGCTTGGCATCTGCTGATGCATTAATACTGCGGACAGAGGAGAAAGCTCTCTGTAGGTACTGATGTAGAATAACTTCACTTTGAGTTCACCTCACGTCAGTTCTGCACATGGAAACGGGTGACTGGCTGCATTACATTTTGAAGCCAAGCAAAACACAATTTAGTACCTTTTTCTGTTTAAAACAATAATCCTTAGCAAACTGCTGTCTTTTGTGGTATAAAGGAGAATGTGAAGGCAAATGTAATGGCAACCTTTATGAGTTCAATTAAAAACTTTACACTGGTCTGTACAAGATATTTCCATAAACTATTTACATTTTTGACTTAAAACATTTTTTTTTTCAGAGCAGCAACAGAGACCATTTCATCTCTAGTATCTCCAACAAAATCTGCCATAGGCCGGGGTGCCTACTGAGAAGGGGATTTTGATTTTTTTTTTTTTATGTAATTTTTATTACATAGAGAACTTGCTTTTTCTAGATAAGATTTTAGAGCCAGACAACTCCAGCAACAGAAGGGTCATTGCCCACAGCATTGCTAAACGACCGGAAATTATAGATATAAAAAAGTTAAGCTAAATACCACTGACAAAAAAAAGGAAAAACAAATAAATATTTGCACACCTCTAATCTAACCTCACCAGGAATAAAAATGAACAACAATAACCATGCATGCGCATCTGCATTTAAAACTGTCACATATTTTTGTGTTTTTTTTTTCTGTATTTACCCCCCTCTTTACAAAATTTGGCACAATCCTCCAACCCCTGGTGGATTACATTTTTTTGAACTGCTGCTTGAAGTCAACAAGTACAGAATGGGAAAACCTCAGTTTGAAACGTGTAAACTTAAGTGCTCAATGCGGACACCAGCCAATGTTAAGGGGTTCTGAACGCTGTCCTCATGAAAGATGCGAATCAGGCTTTGTGTTGCTTCACGTGGGATTGCACTGAGTTGCTCTGACAAATGCCGGTTCCTTGAAATATTTTAGCATTTGTACAATTCTTATGTACTAGAATCTTACTTTTTTTTTGCAGCAGAAGACCAACACATATAACCAACAGGTTACTTGAAAGACACGCGAGTGAGGCACCTCAGAAACCCACGTTCAGCTTGAATGCTGCTATCTTTCATGACGGCTTTTAATTCAGCATCTATATGAGGTACAGTGGCTTGTCAGCTTTTTAATGACATCGACTGACATACACTGATGTGTAAAAAAAAAGGAAAAAAGTCAAATACATAACTTACACCACTAGGTATTCATGGATAAAAATATAATTCTATTTTCCTATATTTACAATTTAAAAATCTATGATGAGCTGGAAAATTAAAAAAAAAACTTTGTTTTGAGCTCCAATTCAATTATGAATTTTATTGTAGTTTTTTCTGATTGTCTTGTTATGTCATACAAATCGATAGCCGACACAGGCCAATACATCTGATGAAATATCTGTGTAGTAGACAGTGTACTGTAGGTTAGCTTCCAATGCAGGTCCCGTCAGAGTAACGCCCATCTGTCCCAGATTCTGACGTACCCTGGATCACCAGTTGACCATTCCCATTTAAGAAACACCGGAGCCAAAACAAAGTCCTTATTGTAAGACACACATCTGCATAAATAAATGGTTCAAATAAAGTGGAAAAAACTGACTCAAATCCAGCAACTGTGAGGCACACTCACACGAGTCAAAACTGGTTTTTGTTCTTTTTTTTTTCTTTCTATACAATAGTTTCACATTAGTCAGAAAGGATTTTTAAAAATCATCTATATCCAGTGCTTATAACACTTATGAAATATTATCTCTGCATGACTTTCTGATTTTTTTTTTCTATATTGTTTAAGTGTAATCAAGTTTCAATCCTAAGAACAGTCCTTTATTCATTGATACCCTTCAGGATTTCGGTCATGACTGCGAGAAATAAGGTACAAAATAAGTAGCAAACAGAACACACAACCTAAAAATCCCTACCCGGGGGGGTGGGGGGCACAAATTGAATTTTGTCTGAGAGAACAGAAAAATGTCATTGTACTACATTAAAGCACTAAGAAAGGGTTAAACTGAACAACTTTAAATACCTTTAACCTAAATGTATATTTTCCTTAAAAAGGAGGAAATTGTTCATTTAAATGAAAATAAACAACTCAAGACTGTAGAGTAGTGGAGACATAGGAAAAAGCAAGCAGGCCCTCTGGGAAAAGCCCATGAAGGAAGGGGAGCTGGGAAGAGCTTCAGCCATCAGAGGTACTGGGACGGGAATGTTTCCGAGAAATCGCCTGTTTACTAATGACGTCGACCGATTCAAGGGCAAACGGAAACAAGCAGGACCTCAGCATTAATAATGCTACATTTGAGATGAAACTGAATCGTCAGTCATTTTAATAATCCCCCACAGCTTGATGTACCCGGTTCCATCTGCTCGCCCAACGTCTCGTGGTTCGGCCGGGAGCTCCCTCGCTAGAGCCCTTTGATAAAGGGCACAATAAGCAGCACGATGGATTTCCCCTTTGTCCTCCCCTTGCTGACGTTCCCTACCTCGCGGGGCCAGATGGCACCCCCCCATTTTAGGGCAGCCCCTCCCCCCCCCACATGGGAGTGGAAGCACCACTGGGTGCAAGGAGGAGGAGCTGTGTCCACCTAACCTGCAGCAGGGGAGGCAGCCACTGGGCCAGATGCGGACCGCTGGCCTTCACTCAGCCCAACAAACTAGGGGGGCGTCGAACTGCAAAAGTGACCCCATGACCTTGAGGCACGCAGTGTGGACTGCATGCGCCTTTTTCTGTGGCTGCTTTAAAGTGTCAAGTACATGCAACCCTCTGCCCTTCACTACTCGGCTAGTACACCTTTAAGAACTCTGCAGGTCAGACCTATCGTTTCAACATCCTACACAAGTTAAGATAAATTAGCTAAAAAAAAAACAAACATGACAAAGGTTACCTTCCAGCCTGCCTTTGAGAACTGTTTACTGTTCTGAGAACTGTTTTTCCAGCTAAGCAGTGCTACTCTGTGCCGCTCCAGTTCCACTGGAGGGACCCAACTGCAAGCATTTGCTTTAAGACTGGAGCTGATGCACCCCCCCCCCTCCCCGATTAAGACTTACACGTAGGGGGCCTGCCTGGCACCGAGACCGGAGTCTGATTGGAAGAGAGTTGGCCCCAGATCAGCATGATCAGGAAATGAAGACGGAACAGAAAGACAGAAGAGGTGTCATTCAGGGCACCACCCTGGATAGCATCAGGTCTCACCAGGAGGAGGAGAGGGTTGGCCGTTTGACCTTCCTGTGTGACTGTCACCCCCACTGCCATCAGAGCACTCGGTGGAAACCAGGTACATAACAGGGCATTCTGTCGCCAAGTCCCTGAGTACATCACTATGGTGGCTATAAAAGAAAAAAAAAATCACCAGTATGGTAAAGGTGTTTTACACCATATCATGCAGAGGGCTAAAGATTGTCTAAGACTTGCAGTGTCTCCTTTAAGACTTTGAAATTTGAAGATATAAGTAAAATATTTCATGGAAGGCTTGGCACGCTTGAGTTTGGAGCTCAACACGACCTGTGCTAAGAGCCTGACACTAGCGATGATCAGAGAGCTTGCTGTTTCCTCCTCTGTCCTCGTTGACGCACCGGTGGGCTGGTTCTGCACTTGTCTCTATATGAAATCTGCACATCGTCCTCCTTCCTCATTAAATAGTTCAGTTTAAAAACACATTCACAAGCTGTTGGCTGGAACAGCATACCTGAGTGAGATAGATAACCCCAATCACAAACAGTAACTCAAGCTATTAAACAGCATTCAAAAAAACAAAAAATGATAACGTAAAAGATATTTCCATATGACGAAGTAACACTGTGAGCTATGGATTTATATTAAATGTTAATTTTCAAGTCCTGACATCCAATATTTCATACACAAGAACCTAACTGTGTAAAAACGTCCATGGATAAAAGAAAAAATTAGAAACCATGAATAAAATAAAACAAACAAAAAACAAAACAAACAGCTTCTGCTTCACACATGAAGAAACACTTAAAACAGGTATCTGTCCAGTACGGGAGCCACGCATGCATGCCAGCTCCTCAAGGTGTCCAGAGGGGAGCTCCACTTCTCCTGCTAAGCTTTCCCGGATCTCCTCCCAGGTTCACGCATGGGGTTTCCTGCCAGCTTGGCCATGAGGCCCCTCAGTTTGCGCTCACTGCCTCCTGTGCCTCATTGTCGCTGCTGTAGTCCGATTTGGGCTCCTCCTCGAAGTCCTCGTACATGTCCATCTCATCCTCGCCGTTGATGGTCTCCCCGCTAAGTGTGACCCCGGGCTCGGCCTTCATGATGTAGGTGCTCTGGATGACGGGGATGGCCGGCTCGGGGCTGGCCGACGCACTGGAGCAGTCCGACGTCATCTGCGGGGACGGCGTGGTGGCTGCCAGCCCCATAGCCCCGGGATAGACCAGGCCTCCACTGCTGCTAATGGGGATCTGGGTCCCCTGCCTGGGTGGCCACATGACACAAGGGTAGCAGAGTTAATACCATGGCTAAACATCACCACTCCCTCATTAGCATACGCTCCTTATATGGGCACACACTACCATAGGACTAGTATACACACCTAGTATACATACTCCAGCAGCATGAACATGGACTAGGTTCTACTCAGCCATCTTGGATTTTATGGTTCAAAAATCAAGCCAAGTAGAGTATCATCATGTGTATGCTAAACTCAGTTGTTTTGTTTTTTTAAAATGTGCTTTTATATTTAATAAGACGACAGAAAAGAAACACGTATTATAAATGAATTAAACTGACAACTGCTCTCGTTTGTATGCTACAGTCTGTATTTAAACATTACTTGGCCGGATAAGTAACAATCTTCTTCACTGTGTAGTAAACATTTTATTATAACAAAAGTCATCACTTGCTGTCCTGGTTGGTAAAATCTTGGATTAACCTTACTGATAAAAATAAATTATGGTGAAAAAATTCAGTTGTTTACCTCAAAGCCATTTACTGTATCCATGCTTGTGTTTTATATGCATGTGTTCAATTTCGCAGCTTCCAGGCTGCCTTTGTCATGATTCAATAAATTACAAGGCCATGAAAATTGAATTATATTTGGGTACGGAATTCATTTTAACGCCACAGAAGAGCTCTTTTTATTAAACTATCACAACCGTTTTTATCAGTACTCCCAGAATGCAGCAGCATTGAAGCAGCGATCAGTTATCATGTAGCAGTATGGGCTTGCGGGTGGGCCAGGCATCATACCACACAGGTCTTAATGGGCTGCCATAATAACGCAAGGCAAGGTCATGGCCCCAATACAGGAGATGCCTACTGAGGTGAGCATGATCCACGTTGCATTGTAGGTTTTGCTTTGGTCTCAGCTACACCAAGGCAAACACCAACGCTTTGGCAGCATGATGAAATAACGCAAAATGAACCAATGGAATTAAAAAGGCCAAAAAACAAAAAAAAGTGAGAAGTTCAGACAAGTTATTTAATAATTCAGATGGAACCATCGTGCTTTGGTGTTAAACCGTCTTAATCCTCTTAGGTTAACCGAACAAGAGGAGGTTAAAACAAGGGACATTTCCCTTGTCCTCCACAAAAAGAAGAGCTTCATTGAAATGATCAAACTCCAACTGAACTAGACCATTAACTCTTGTCTCAACAGTGACAACCATAAATTAAATTTCATCAAACAGAACACAGACTAACGTTCCCCTCGCCCCCTAGCACCATTAGTTGTGTCTGGGTTCCTATGACTGCCCCCCCCACATACCCCACAGTGAAGAACTGCCTCATCTCCTGCCTCCGCGAGCGCATCAGCTGCTTGTACTCGCCGATGCGCAGCTTCTTGCCGTCGATGATGCAGGTGCGCTTGGGCCGCGGTTTGTACTTGTAGTTGGGATACTTCTCCAGGTGGATCTTGCTGAGGCGCGCCTGCTCCTCGTAGTACGGCTGCTTCTCCTGGTTGCTCATGGACTTCCAGCGTGAGCCTGTAAGGAGGGTGTGCAGACGGGGCTCATGCAGACGACTGCCCTGCTTTTTCACAAACATGTTAACAGTCTCAATTGCTCCGTTAAAAGTCAAATTTTAAAAAATGACAGAGAAGTCATGTAAAAATAAGATACGACAATGATTATTATTTTATTTATCTATTTGTTTGTTTGTTTATTTATTACAAATGTATTATATTGCTGCAGTGAAATGGGAATGAATATCTTCAAAGAGGGGGGTAAACTTAACTTAATTAAATCTGTCTTATTTTAATCTGGGTTGGGATACTGTACATACATACATACACATCCATCTTCCAAACACTTTCCCATAGCCAGAAAGAGTGGCTGGAAGATAGACAGATGCATTATTGTAGTTAAATTATAACTGGTTAAAAATGCTGTTATGCTGTTAAATAGTGTTATTTAAATTGCTGCTATTTAAACTCTAGAAGTCAGCCTTCTGCTGTATCAACTCAAAATACGGGCATATTAATTTAGAATTTCGAAACTCTACCATGTTCTTCACATCTGCTGACTTTCAGTGGGAATTTGCTGACTATTATGCCTAAAGCTGGATAGTAATCCTGTGAGTAATCTGTGTAATGCTGCATAATAAATAATACTCTGAGAATGGGAAGTAAATCCATCAGAGTGTGACTGAGTCTGCCTTATGTAATGCACTATATTCATGCATCGGCAAAGCAAAGTCTTAGCACCCATTTATACACACAGAATACACAAAAATCCAAGTCAGAAAACAAGAATATGATTTAAAGTACTGTAATTCAGACGACATTTAATTGAATGCAGATATGCAACTGATATGATTAATATTTAATGCATTAATGCACCACATTCTCTGTTAGTTTTTATGTGCAAAATGGCATTTAATGACATTTTGTGTGAGAATTTTTTCTAAGTTATATATTAGATTTTATTTTACTTGCTTGCAAGTCTCCACCTGTCTAAAACAAGATTTCACTTTTACTTATAGGTAAAATATTATACTTTACAATTTAAATGTCTATGTATGTTATGCATAAATATATTGTTATAAAAAGACTAATAATAATAATAATAACATGAGCTAATGATAGATTTTATTAAATTACTTTTTTTTACTACATATTTCTAGTTAAGGTAAAGCTTTGTGTTGTAAGTTTATTAATACAGTTTTTTTTTTCAACTGTTGTTGCCAAACTTAGATCATATTTATTATATATTCAGACTTCAGAATGGCTGAAATGAATTCCATGATTGTCATGGCTCTCCATAGCTACAGGAAAACCTGGGTGTCATCACCGTCACCATAGCTCCTCATCACCGTCACCATAGTTCCTCATCACCGTCACCATAGTTCCTCATCACCGTCACCATAGCTCCTCTATATCACCATCTTAGCTTTACTAGCCTTTCTGTCTTTCCATGCTAGTCTTATACAAACCTCAAAGAAAGACAGTGGCTCTCATCTAACCACCTAGCTCGACTTTTGTCTGTTGGCAACCTGCTTATCTTACCAAGTATTTTGCTGATGTTGGAGTTGTGCATGTCCGGAAACGCCTGGAGGATCTTCCTCCTCTCGTCCTTCGCCCAGACCATGAAGGCGTTCATGGGCCGCTTGATGTGGGGCTCATTGTTGTTCCTCCCCCGGGTCTCCCTGTACACCCGCGCCTCAGCAGTGCTGCTGCCTCCTGCCAGTCACCGACAGTACTGATATTAATCCATACAGTCTTTTAATTTTCTCAAACCACAAAGAGGGACAAGAAAAAAAGGACCACAGAAGCCAATCAAACTAAAATCTTTTGATAACTTACCTTCTGTATAACTTGATTTTAGAACTTAAAACTTTTTGGTGAAAATAAATGATAGGAGTGAATTGCTTAAATCAATCGCTGTAGTTAAAATTACTGTTTGACATTTAGTCTGCCTACTCGTTCTTAGATTTGAGTACAGAACAAGGTTGTATTGAGTGAGATTCAATGAGTTGCCTGCCAGGAATCTGATTTAAAGGAGCACCTACAGTAGGATCACCGGCATGTATAAGCAGCCATTCATATACATTCTTGACTTTATACCATAAGGCACACAACACCCTTGGCCAAAATGGGAGAAACTGTACTAAGGCCATTCATGCATTTTAGAGAAAAAAAAGTGAGGGAATGAGAGCTGGCCAAAATTCCTTGCACAACATTCTCCCTTTTAAGGAGAAACTGAACAGAGTTATTAACTGGGAGCTGTGTGTGTATTTGTGCTCTGTGTCAATCAAGCCATTCATGATCCAGATGTTGGTACGGCTTGTCGGATCATGAGCTGCAGGGGAAAAATTATTCATTTTTTGCTGAAAGATTTGCTTCATTTCATGTACACATTTCCTTTAAGATAGATATTAATTATATAAATCAGTAAATGTGTCACAATAAGTTCAGATAGCTTTTCAAGCAAAACATTCAGTCTAACATGCTTTAGTCTCTGCCTTTATTTTGACAAATTTTGCTTAGCTTATATTGTGGTTTATATTTTTAAATGTATCGAAAGCAACAGAATTGATTAATGTGGATGAATGCTTTGATATGATTTGATGCGAAATTAGCATTATTTATGATGGATGGATCCACTGAAACCTTGTAATGGTAGATGGATGGATAAAGGTGATAAAAACAGAACTGTCAGATTTAAACAGGAAGTGCTTGGGAAGTATGACTCTCTCACTTCTTTGGGTCCATGAATTGGCCCTGGGTGGCTTGCAGGAGGTGAAGCAATAAGCCAGCTTTCATTCACTTATTGTTCCACCGCCCTGCCTATGTTTATGACCCGTAAAGGAGGAGAGCGGCACACTCTGTTTAGCCGTGGCATAATAGCACATCTGGCTGGGCTTCAGGGCCTTCACAGGCATCCGGGCGAAGCGAATGCCCTTCCTTTTGCACCTGCTGGTGGATGGACGGGACCACGGATGGCCCAGCGCAGCCTGTACACCTGCCCCATACTTACTAAGCTGGTAGTGAGATTATCCTACATTAACCCACTGGGTATCTGCCAGGCCACAGAATGCATCATCACTAGACATATTCTATCCATCAGTGCAAACCAAATATGGCAGCAGGATGTCAGGACTCTTCCCACTTTTCCACAGCAGTCAGGTCCCTGCAAACAGAAGAGACCCACCGATTTCCGGGGATAATATCCACCCATGCACCCCAATAGCCTTTCATTTCATTTAGCCTGCAGAGACTGTATGGAAGTAGCAGCCATGTTTATCGCATGACAGAAGGGCAGTACGGGCCGATCCATTTCATTGCACGATAAACAGTCCCAGCCGGCTCCGGATTTATGTCACCCCAACCAAGCAGCATCACTGACTGTCCTGTTTATGTACTGGCATCTTCCAGCTGGAGGTTCCTCCACCTCAGTGCAACAGGGTAGTTAGTGTCTACCAGGAGCTTCCAGGACTCTACCAGCTATCTGCTTCATGCTCATGTCAGGACATGTATTTTATATTCTGCTCCTCTACAGAGAGAAAAGTTGGGTGGGGAGGAGATCAGGAAAATATATCAATGCTTTTATAAATGTGCCCTGTCTACATACTCATGCATCCTCTCTGTTGTGGCAACTAAATGGATCCAGGCTCTGGGTTCAGTCAAACACTCGGATGAGCCACAAAGCAGGGGAAGACTGCCGTCGCCATAGGGAAACGAGCACGAGCCAAGTGCATGTGGCCATTGGCCACTCCCAAGCATGGGTGGTCAACCACTTAGCATACTGGCCAATAGGAAGGCCGCAAGGGCCCGCCTTATTCAAAACCATCCAAAGGGCTGTGAGTTCAGATGGCAAGTACAACACTGTCCTGATTTGCCGGCATAAATGTCTGTCTTAGCTCTGCTTTCCTGGGCAAGACATTCTGATCACAAGCCCTTAGATGTTTTATTGTTAGGCATTCGATTACATTAAAAAATACAGTTCAGATATTGATCAGACTCAGACAAAAATAGTCCTGGGTTATGTTTGGGGTGAATTTGGGTTATATTTAATATGATATATTCTGATTTATGAGGCCAGGAGAACAATTTGACAGTGTGACAGGTTATTTCTCAAAATTCTGTGTTTCAAAAGTGGTCTGGGGGTCGAGAGAGACCCCAATGAGTTGCTGGTGTGGCCATGGCACATCCTCACGCAGGGTAATACTTGAGACCCCGAAACCTCCACTTCCTCGGTGTATAAACAATGAATACGCTATGACAGAGTTGTCTCGTTCTATGTTTCATGTCAAGTTTTTGGTTCCATTCCCCTTTTGTCAGTCTTATAGCTAAACTTCAGCCACAACATTAATTAGAAAGATGATATTTAATAGCTGCTTACATTACATTACAAACCCCTTTTCTCCTGCAAAATATGTCTGTATACCTGAAAACATAGAAAACATATTGCAGTGCAATGTTAGTTTTGTCCGACAAATTGTATCCTCTATTAAACTATCAAACAGCTGGCATCCCATCCAGGGTGTAACAAAGCCTTGTGGCCTACGACAGACTGGCATCCCATACAGGGTGTAACAAAGCCTTGTGGCCTGCGACAGACTGGCATCCCATACAGGGTATAACAAAGCCTTGTGGCCTACGACAGACTGGCATCCCATACAGAGTGTAACAAAGCCTTGTGGCCTGCGACAGACTGGCATCCCATACAGGGTATAACAAAGCCTAGTGGCCTACGACAGACTGGCATCCCATACAGGGTGTAACAAAGCCTTGTGGCCTGCGACAGACTGGCATCCCATACA
>JABFDZ020000008.1:24455566-24473092 GCA_019775955.2 Pollimyrus isidori
CTAGCTGAAGACCCTGCAGCTGACCCTCATGGGCACCGGAGGAGGTGCGACAGGCAGCAATGCCAAGCAGGTTATACAACCTACCTGTACATCGACCAAAACAGGTAACTTGCTCAAAATCGATAATCCATTCTTCGAAAGCAAGTATTCATGTCAATGAAACTGCCAGTGTCATCAAAATGAGGTGTCTTGACACCATCTTTATGAACAAGAGAGTCAAATGGCTTTGTCCTGTTTTCATTATGAAAGTTTACTGTATTTTCTCAGAGTTTTCCAATGCAAAAAAAGGTCAGAACTTGGTGACCCTACCTGAAAATGCTCAAGACAGCACTATACACTTTTTGTACAGACACTTACAGTAACATCTACAGTAAAGTTAGACATTCCTGTGGTTAGGGAAGTAAGTGAGTACAAGACACTGAATACATATGTTTCGCATTTTTACTGTGTAGGCTGCTTGTAATTCTATGTGAAAAAATGTGATCAATATAACAATACATATTGTAACAGAACATACGTAAATCAATCTGGCCACATATTTTCATCTACATACCAAAACGTTTTGTAGAAACCTATAAAATGAACTTAATAGCCAATGATATCTTGTTCAATACTTTTGACTGCAGTGACTTACACAATGACAGAATGACAAGTTTGTCTGGAGTGTAAGACTATGCAAAAGAGGGCTAGACAATGCATTTTGATCATCATGACATAAGCAACCACTGATACATAATATAGCTGAGAATTGCACATAAGCATCTGCCTGAGTGTACTAAAGCAATTGCAAAATGACAAAAAACAGCTGTTATGATGTGCACAACTGACTAGAAGTTGTGAGAACGAGCAGTTTTGAAAACTTCAATTCTGTTGTGAGAAATGCATCAAAGCAACTGAGAAAAACTGTAACATTCTTGAGTTGCAAACAACATCGTTTTGAACAAGTCACTATTACAAATAATGATGTGACTATAGACAAGAAAAATACATTTTTATAGCAAAAGAATCAGCAATGTTTAGAATAATTATAGACTATTTTTGTGATAATGTAAAAGAAAAACAAATGTAATAAGCAATGTTCACCTTTTAAGGGAAAATCTGAATGCCAAACTTTTTGTTTATGGTAATTTTCTGGTGTGGTAACCTTAGTTTGCCCAAATCACTACATCCGTGATCTGAAACTGAAACTGTGAATTTTAGAACGATGTATAATTTCAGACTGAATCTATGAACATACCATTATAACAATCAACTGCTTGATTATACCTTTAATCATTAACCCATATTCGTATAATCTACTTAACTCCATGTGTAGGCTCCAGGCTGCTAAGCATACATAACATACCTGTGGCAACAACAGATCAACAGGCGAAAACTGCATTTCTCTGCAGTGCATGTGATAGACTTTCACTAGATGATTCGAAAGGTTGCTTGTTTCTGTCTTCACATGCAAAAGACTTGCTGCACTTGTGGTGATGAGCATTGTCAGCATTGACCCTAGTGAAATGTCACTACACTTTTGAACGTCTAGTTCTGTCCTCCATTATCAGTAAAAGTGGGGTATCTGTGTGTGCAGCACACGCTGCTACGTGTGAGAGAGCCGCCCCGTGCCCCTCCCCTCTCACACAAGCTCGGAGAGAGATCTCTCTCTTCTGCATTAAGACAGAAGCGAAGCTGGTGAGATGAAAAGTGCAAGAGAACTTATGCAGCGATAACAAATCGCAAATCTATTTCATTCATTTCTTCATACCGCATGCAAACTTTTTGACACTATGGTCTTTAATAATTTAGCCCCTGAGCCCTGTTTAATACTGGGGTGTCGCTTCCCATCCCTACCCTGGATAGGATGTCAGTCCATCATAGGGGAGAATCAATACAATCACTATAACACACTCCAGGAAAGTAAGAGATACAAGTTCACCTAACTACTTCAGCTGCTGGGAAGTAACTAAAACACCCAGAGGAAGCTTACACAACAACACGAGATGAGAAGGACACATACACCGAGAGGAGGCCAGGATTCATACTGCCAGTCTTGGAGTTCTATCCTCAGGAGGCATAATATGTATATGTGTAATTTCTATGTACATGTATAAAGGGCAAACAGATGAATGACATCATAAAACGGAGGCCTGTATAACAAAGCTGAATTTCTTGCTTAGTCAGTTAACTGGTTGGATTTAAGGCAGTTTGGGGTAAATTTAAGTGAACAAAGATATAGTCCATTTAAAAGGGGCACCTTAAATCCAGCATCTTATCTGAGTAAGCAAGTAATCCTGCTTTGTTATGCAGGCCTCAGCTGCAATAGAAATATGAAAGAGAATGTCAGTGTACCTGAACATGCAACACAGGGACAAGCAAACAGTCCCATAGCAATAGACTTCAAACCACATAGTAATTCCAAAGACAAACCGGTACATCCTTAAGCAGCAATTTAACCACACTATCCAGGTCAAATCAGTATTTAATTCTCTCACCAGTGGCCATGCCAATAATTAATCCCATTTATGCTGCCTTTCCGGAATGCTCCGTGACCTTTCATGGTGATGACCTATCATGGTGTCCACAAACAGGGGTAGTGTGTAGCTCTGAGGGCTAGGACTTTGTGCCTCTAATCACCAGTTTAAATACCGTGGTCGGCAGTGTAGCATCACAAATTATCCCCAATAACTTTGGACAAAGACATTTGCTAAATAAAAAAAAGTAAATGATAAACGCTCCAAAACCACAAAATTATGACAGTCTGTGGGAAGAATCCAGCGGGTGACAAGATTCCTGCGACTTTCTAAAGGATGAGCTCTAAAGGGGACGTAGTTCCAGTACATAAAGAAGATGTTCATCTAAAGCTGGGTTGATCAGGTTATCAATATGCAACTTTTTTTAAAGTGATTTAAGCAACTCAACTTCGATATGATATCTTAATAATAAATATACCATGACCTTATGTTAAATTTGGCTACCTTCCATTGCCATTGTGAAGCCCACGGGTCTCCTCTGCAATGTCGTTCACTGAAGCTGTTACAGGCAGGTTTGTCGTGGTAATCGTGTGATTTGAGATCATTTCCGTGCTTCAAAACAAAGAGGAAACAAAAGACTCCTGCAACACGCATCGCTTGACACACAGTGAAAGGCCAGGGCTCCATGGCAATGCAAATAAAAAACAGAAACATGCACAGGCCGCTCCATTCGGGGCTTTGTGTCGAGCTTCCTGACATACCCCGACATGTCCTGTCAGGCCAGGCTGACCATAGCCCCACCCAGCACAGTAACTTTTGGGTTCCAAACCAAGCAATGGCAGCTGAGAGTGTGGAACAGTATTCAGCCACCCACAAATGATTTGATCCCACTTGCCAAAACCATCCAGTTGGACAATTTCATTAAGCGATCAAATAACACCAAAAATTGTCAAGAGTGCTGAGGTGATACAATACTCCCAAATCTGCAGAAGTGCCCAATATCATCAGTCTGAGGAAGGTTTAGCACTTGATGTAACTATTTATGTTCTGAGGTAAAGAGTGATGCATTTCAGAACTCTCCGAGTGTTCATTCATTCCTATGAGGAAAAATCTAATCCCAACATGAGGAGCCTAACCCCCACTAAACCCTAACCATAACCATAACCATATGTAACCAAACAAAATATGTGACTTTTGTGCATTCACAAATCTTTGGAGGACCTGAAAACTGCTACCCACAATACTCAAAATGTGGTCCCCACAATGTAATATTAGCATAATCCACACACACACACACACACACACACACACACACAGAGTATATGACCCACTTGAGTAAGCTAGTTAAAAGTAAAAGTATCAGGTGATGAAATATTAATGCCCTGATCTCCCAGCTCATGCCTGCTCCTCACAGCCAACTGGCCAAGTGGCACCATTCGGAAGGTTGATGAAATATATTTATTTATTCCATGATTGACTGATCGATTGAAGATATTTTTAAATGAACCCCCCATGAGCTTAAGAGCTGTGGGTACAAAGTGGACACATCCTGCACAGAGACACCCCCCCACCCAAAAAAAAAGTTGTTTAATTAGGCAGAGATGTCGCGAATCGATTCGCTCAGCGCCATGATTCCTGGCCGTGTCCTCTTCTGCCCCCCAGGTATCAATCAGAATCACTTCATGGGCACTTAATACACCCTTCTGATGCTGGAAGAAACATCAGTGGAGCCGGGGGGTGTTTAATAAGGGCCCTCACAATCACTAAACACGAAAGCAGGGCTGTGACTACAGTGTGAGCGAGGTGATAGTACAGTGGCGTCTGTACCCTGTGCGCCCCTGTGTATGGTGTCCTGTTTTTGTTTCCCTGTGTCTTGAGCTATAACTATGGGTGTGTGTGTATATGTATATATATATAAAGAGACCTTCTTTTAAATGCAGCCCCTGCATAAGTGTCACAGGAGTGTGTTCCCGTAAATGAAGGAGGAACTGAGAGCATGGCACAGGCAACGCACCTTGTCCCCCCTGCCATTGTTGAGCCCCACGCTAAGGCCCGAAAGCTTGCTGTCCAGGCCCTGGGGGTGGTGATGCATTTGCTCCCTCTGGATCTGCTCCCGGATCTTGCGGGCCTCTTGGATGGCCTTCATCACAGCATCCTGGTCCGCAAACAGTGCCGTGGAGTTTAGGCTGGACAGGATATCTGCGGGTGAAGACACGGATCATGTATTCGTGTATTTTGATTCAGCCATTCCATCCATTCAAACTTCTTGGGGGGAGTTTTTTTTTTAGGTTTAGCTATATGCTGGAATTTTTTTATTATTTAAAAAAAATGATAACATGAAGAAACATGTCTGTCACGTATTATCAGGTCAGATAGAGGTGCAGCCAGGTGACAGATTACAACAGGGAGATAAAATGAAGTCCAACATGTTTCTCTTTCTGAAAGGCATTGAGAAATGCACAAATGTAGACTAACTCACTCACTCTGTTTCTAGGATAAGAAATTGTCCCATAAACAGACCCTAGGGGCTGCATAAAATGCCTAAACATGGCGGTAAAAGACAGGGTGTCTTTAGCTGGCATTATATGAATAAAATGTGCACATAAATCACAGATGGTGAAATCAACACAAAAGGTTTAATGATATAATAGGAGGGGACATGCAGGCTTCACATCGCAAATCTGTCATCAGGACGCTGCGTGAGAGAGTGACTCATCGTAAGAAACGCCGCTAAGTCCCAGTAGAGCTTAAAGGTTTTCAGACTGTTGTGGTTGAGGGATCAAAGAATGCTGAGGATCCAGAATTACTTAGTGAAAAGGGCTACAGCTCCCAATAACTGACAACATGCTTTAGTCATGTACATGGTGCATATGCAGGTGTGTGTGTGTGTGTGTGTGTGTGTGTGTGTGCATTGGTGCAAACATTTTGTGTGACATTAAGAATGGATCTGATTAATACACCCCAAGATGTGTGCATCGATGAGTCTGTGTGTTTCTCTGTGTGAGGCAGGCCTTACCCAGGGAGGAACCCCGGCTCAGAGTCCCCCCAATGGGGCTGGGGATGCCGCTCTTAGCCGAGAGGCTGGTGGGGCTGCCTTTGCTGCCTGCAAACAGGTGGTGCGCTGGAGACATCGGTGACTTGACTGACTCGGCCGTCTTGGGCCTAGAGGAGAGGTTTAGGGGCTGCGTTCCCTCTTCCTGCAGGGATTGGAGGGCAGACATGAATGAAGGCAATGAACATGACAGCCTGCCTCCCGTTGCAGTGGTCCCACACCTCCCAGGCCAGACAATGTGGCCTGCAGACAGCACTCAGCAGGCTAATTACACTCTCACAGTGCTGCTGCGTGCTCACCGACACCAGCATGCTGCGCGCAGCCCAAGAATGCGACCTCTTCTTTGTTTAAAACAGATGCCACCATATCTGTTTACCAATTAGGTGACAATGTGGTTTTAACAAGTCAATGTATTACAATATAAACAAGCCCATCTAATTACTTGTTCATCGCTAATTAAACATATTAACCTATGACTTAAATTGCTTTGTACTTGGTAAATATAGTTAGTGCTGCAGCATCTTAAAGGTTTAAAATAGATGCATATTACAGGATGGTGGATATTCTGCAGAAAAGAAAACAAAAGAAAACATGGAATTTCAAGAATTCTGGTTCATCATAGAAATTATTAAGTGGTTTCAGTTGTAATGATACGTCTGGCAAGAGGAGAGCTCTCCTGGTCATTCAGCAGTGTGTGCAGGAGGTGTGTTTCCACTTGACCGCTTTGTGGCTTCTCATCAGAATTGGCCAAGTGCAGTGCAGCAAGGCGTTATTAATCCTGATGGTATATGAAGTGTGTCCCCCAGGGCACCACACTGGGAACTGTGAGGATGGGGAAGAGGGTGGAATTCTCTGTCTAGAGGAACTAAAAAGGAGGCAACTTATGAATTGCAATGAATTACACTGCTGACAGGGATGCTAGAGTCGGCTTAACAGGTACTTCTTCCAATCGAGTGCCCCTGGCTTGAGGCGACCATAAGCACAGCAGATAAAGAAATAAAAGAGATGCCTGTTCATTGTATATCAGGGAGCGACAAGAGTACATAACTGAATAAAGCCATAAAGAAGAAATTTATACATAATGCACTCAACAAACATATTAACCATAAGTGGTTTACTGATACCTTCACGTATTTCATGGTCTTTCTTTTCAGAAAGCATGTGATTCTCACTCACGGGATGTAAGCCAGTTATATCACCGTACCGGATTTACCGGGCAATCATCAAGTTTCAGTAAAATTAACGTAGAATAATTAATACACACATTATGTCTCTTGCTGCATTTTACCAGCATCATGTGAGTATTTGTGTAAAAACATAGGTTTATTGTTCTAAGAAGGTTCTGAACCACTCTTTCATTCTTAATCGGCTTTTATTACACTGACTTTAAACTTAAAGTTATTTCTAACCATATAATAAATAATACCTGTGATTATCTTTTAAATTGAGCTAGGGGGTGGAAATTAAAAACACACATAAGGGATATAAGCATAATCGTAACTTACGCTTTTTTATTTTGATCTGTTTTCACAGAAGTAGTTGCTTGAATATCGCAAATTGTTGGTCTAACTGAATGTGTCAGAGACTAAGATTGATATGGTTGATCAATGTGGTAAGCTCTCACATACTTTATATTATTGCTGGTAATGAAATGGCAGCATACACAATAGTGTACATGTAAAATTTAAAACTCTCCTCGGAATAGGGCTGGAAAAGGAAAACCTTGATTGTTTTCAACCCTTTAATATGTGTGTGTATATATATATATATATAACTTTTTGTGCTTAGATTAAATGTTAATCACCAGTCAGGTTTCAAAATAAAGCTTGTTATGGGGTTAGGCATGTGCCTCATTATTTATATATCAGCATGCCTCCATATGTTTCAGCAAATTGGAGTTTATTCAGTTTTAATACCTCTTTGCCTGCTACTTTTAAAAAGAAACATTTTTGCATGAATGCAAAATAACTTTCATGTTTGATTTGCTATCAAAAGCTCATATAAAAACCATCCGGCCCACTGTGCATTGTGGGAAATGCAAATGAGCTGCGCAAGCTCAAGACAGTGCCGACAACCAATCATTAAGCAGTATTGTTTGGCCCATAGGTGAACTACACTTGAAATCATTTTCAGTCATATTCAGTAGGTGGTTAAATGAAATATATTGTCCCCTTTGCAAACAATACAAAAAAGTGTCAGATTCACCCCCAGGCCCCGTAGCAAATTTTGTGGCCCACCCACCATTTCAGTGCTGGTGCTGGGCATGTTTAAAATGTGGCCAGTATCATAGAGTATGAAGGGCCACAGGAACATACCAGCAGTGAGAATAACTTCCCCCTATTGTTTATTGACTACCCTGACTACGCAATTCACATGACTATCTTTAAATGCATCTCATAATATCAAGACCTAAGGAGACAGTCAGCATTGACAGGTACAATAGTTCTATACCATGGTAAAGGTCTTGAATGGTTTTAAAGGCTTTTGCCTTAATAATAATTTTGTGAATCATCAATTGCATGTACAGGTGCTTAACAATCCAGCCAACAAAGGGGAAAAAAATCTTAATTTCCTTAAACATTGCAGTCCTGTAATGTGACATTTTAGTGAAACTGCCAGAGGGGAATCTTGTCCAAAGATGATTGAGATGGATGTAAGCAGAACTAGAATAGTTAGACCATAACTGCATGTGGAATGGAGTGAGCTTTCCTGCTGTGGAGTCATTAGCGTACCTTGACTTGTGTTATTGGACTCGAGGACCTTTTCTCACTTTTCAGGCCAGTGGGCGAGACAGGCCCTGATGAGTTTGGAGGCTGTGGGAGCGATGGCATCTTGGCGCCTGGGGAGACTTGCATGTTGGCCAGCTGGGCAGCGTACAACTGCTGTAAGCAAGGAAGACAATGGAGAGTTAGCATCAAGACCTTGCTAGTGTGCTATGTCAATAAAAAAGCGCAAATAGGAGATCTTCAATATGGGCAACTGAAGACATAGTATTTAACATCCTCATAAAAGCTAACTGTGTGTATGTAATGTATCCTCAGTATTATTACTTTACAGTTACAGCGCAGTACTGCTGTGAAAAGAGTCCAAACAGCATTAATCAATCTGCAGTAATGGAAACACATAAAGACTTGAAACATAAACGAGTGGAAGCTGAATGCTCTGCTTCTCATCTCAAGCTTTTAATTTATGAATTCAGGAAACGGCATGAAATAAGCACACCTGACCGACACAGTCAGTCAATATTCTTTACATTACAGGAGATGAAAAGACTACAGTGCCAACTTATTTATCAGTACTACTTGTCTTGATTGCCCAGCACAATCTTACCCGGGCTAGCGTATTTTCATGGTGGTTTTATAAAAAAAGCATGAAGATGTTTTGCTTTTTTCTGCCACCTCTGGGAGGGAGAAGAGTCCCCTAGACTGGCAGTAACTCCTTAAGCTTTTATGGTTATTTACTGGCAAGCTAAAAAGTGGCTAAGAAGGATATTCCTCCAACTTGGGAAGTAGCAAGCATTAGAAACTGCGAGCTGCCATTCGTGTCATTTTCTGTGAGTAGGCTCCGAAGGCTGCCTGCAGCATATGCCTGTTGTCTGCTTAGTGAGTGTTGTCTCTACTTAACTAATTGTAGCAGGTTAGTCAATTGGACAGAGCCGTTATTTTTAGTAAGAATCTCACTTAATGTGGACAGGCAGGCAAATCCTGTAAACAAATTAGACTTTTATACGCCAAACAATTCTTTTATTATCTTTTCTGTCAGGGTAATGCATGCTGCAATTGTGTAAGATCTATATTTATCCTGACTTGTTCTTTCTGCTTTTGGATTTTATAACTCGATTTGGTAAGTTTTTAATGCAACAACACAAAATGCCATCCTTATCGCAGCAGGGGTGGGGAGGGAAGAATCAGCAGACCACACTTTGCTGTCCCCGAGATGGTGTTTTGTGAACAGCAATCCCATGATGTAAACATGCATTTCTGCTCTGCGAAACTTTATCTCCCTCCCATTAGCACTGCACAAAAGCACCATTCTTGTGAGAAACCTGGAGTGACCTAAGGCCCATCAGCAGTGGAAACAACACGCCGATTAGGTTCCCACAACGATAACTGAGGACCTCTGAGATCATACAGATCCCCATTTGTTATGGGACGAGCAGGCAAAAATACGGGGGAATTACTTGTAAAAATCCAGAATACAGTGCAAAAATCTTTTGTGAGTGTGGAAAAGGGAAGTATTTAAGGGTTACATGTGAGCATGCAAAAACATCCTTACGTTCCTCCAAGCTACTTGTGAGGGCTAGTCTGTTGGACAGATGTTTGTTGAAGTCGCTGTGGATGGGTGAGAAGGCTGACCTTGTGTGGGGAGA
This sequence comes from Pollimyrus isidori, assembly GCA_019775955.2. Taxonomy (NCBI): domain Eukaryota; kingdom Metazoa; phylum Chordata; class Actinopteri; order Osteoglossiformes; family Mormyridae; genus Pollimyrus; species Pollimyrus isidori. The sequence goes on from JABFDZ020000008.1 coordinate 24,465,444, forward strand.
ACTTTATTGTTCCGGAAAGACTGAATAAATGAGCTTCGGTCCAAATTAGAGACTGTGAGCCGGTCTTTTGTGATGAATAGTTAATGGGTCACAGCTTAGGAAGAATCACTTAGCCTCAGTGGCTCATTACAGCTAGCCGCAAAAAAGGAAAGACAGTGTTATATGCACAAGAAGTTAGCCACACAGAGTTCCTCACTGTTCTGCCACACAGTGTTCCTTACCCTCCCATTATACTGTGTTCCTTACTGTCCCATCATATAGTGTTCCTTATTGTCCTACCATCCAGTGCTACTTACTCCCCCATTATACTGTGTTCCTTACTGGCCATCATGCAGTTTTCCTTAGTGTCTCAGCATCCGACATTCCTTCCTGTCCCATCATATAGTTCTCCTTTCTGTCCTGTCATGTTCCTTAATGTCTCATGCAACATACCTTAGTGTCCCACCATGCAGTGTTACTTATTCTCCCATCATACTGTGTTCCTTACTGTCCCATCATATAGTGTTCCTTATTGTCCTACCATCCAGTGTTACTTACTCCCCCATTATACTGTGTTCCTTACTGTCCCTCATGCTGATTTCTTTAGTGTCTCTGCATCCAACATTCCTTACTGTCCAGCAATGTAGTCTTCCTTACTGTAGCGCCATCCAATGATCATTACGGCCCCAAGCACAGCAGCTACAATTCAGTTGTGCCACCAGAGCTCAGCTGAGGGAGGGTGACCACAGAGGAACTATACAGTCATGGTCATAATGAATAAGTTTAAGTCTACCTGTAGATTCTTACTGGATGATATGTACCAGCTTCACAGCAGCTGTACCCCCGTCCCCCACAGACCATCAACCCACCTCTGAAGAAACCCCACGCTGTGCTCCACCATTGTTTAAGACCTCTGCACACAGAGGTAACAGAGGTAATCACGGTGATGATGAAGGTGAGCTAGCTAAATGAGAACAAGGACAAGCTGAGCTCTGTGTCTCCTGTCCAGAAGGCCTCTCCCCCTCTTCCTTGTCTGACAGGTTGAAATTCAAGCAGTTTGAACATGGACACCTTACAGGGATGCTGCCCGAAGCTCAAAGGAGTTCAAAGAAGAACAGAACTCAAATGAGACCTGAAACCCGAAAGGAGAGGCTTTTCCACTGAGTGTATGTGCGTGTGTTTTCTAGTCTGAAGGACCACATAAACATCAGAATTGCACCCCCCCCGCCGGTCCCTGGGGACTGTGCTCTGTCAGCCGTATCGCAGGGTCACCAACCAAAAGCTGTAACAGGACAAATACACAGTGACACCGACACAGCTACAGCTAAACTTCGCTCCACGCACAGGGGCGCACACACACACACACACACACACACACACACACACACACACAAACTCTTAGACACAGAGAGACACACAAAGCACACGTAGCTGCACTGCAACTCAGCTTCCTCCCTCGCTACTCATATGCATGCGGGGGTGGAGCCCTACAGACCCTTAGCAGAAGAATGGGTCACTTCTCTACCTCCTTTCTGTTCAAGGCACAAACATCAGCTGTCTACTCGAGCACTAAATGACTTGCTGTGACAATGCTCAGCTAGGCAGAAAAACTCGAGAAAAAACTCGAGAAAACCGTATCTTTTTGTCATATCTGCAGCAGACCCCCCCCCCTTCAACACGCATACGCACATTTGTATTTATGCATCTCCATTCATTTTTATCCCAACATGACAACCTTACCACCTACCCAGCCCTAAATTTAACACTGAATAACCAAAGAATTTTTCTTTGCATTTTTTGTTTTTTGATTGCACAGATCTTTGTGGAGACCTGGAAGATGGTCCCCACAATATCAAAATAGTATGTTTTTTTAGTTTTTATTTTATTTTTTATTTTTATGTGGGGGACATTTGGTCCCCACAATGTCATATAAACATAATCCACACACACACACACACACACACACACACACACACACACACGAGACTATCATCTGTCGCGGTGAGCCCAGCCCCTTCATCCTGCCCCTAGCTCTGTGATCACCGCAGGCTTCATAACAGCAGGGCTTGGTCTCAGGTCAGCCCGTTAGCCTCTGCTAATTAAAAGCAACCCCTCTGGAGGCAGCAAAGGTAAAACCGGAAAGTTCAGTATTCTGTCTCTGATGATGTTCTTCCGGAATTACGCCCTGCAGTCACAACGTGCTTCCAGGACCCTTTGCTCACCGAGACAGGAAGCACACGATGCACTGAAAAGAGCAAATTGTCATGTGTAGTTTTTCGAAGCATATTGTTGCTGGGGTAAGCGCCATACAGTCAGTGCTGCAAAATAAATGCACAGGCCTTCGGGAAGATGGCATTTTGGGGAGTGTTTTTTTTTCCATCGGGGAGTGCGTTTTGTTCAAAGGGCACCTCACTGTTATGTGGTGTCACAGATGTTTAACCGGCAACTCAGGGAGAACTCCATGTGCGTTGAAAGTGCATCTCCAGGAGCCGCTAACCCTCCGTCACGTCACCGTGGAGATGGCCCTGCTCTCTGTGTTAGGCTGGCAGGGAAACATCAAGTTCTTATTTGTTCATCAAAGGGCGAAGGGACAGATGTTGCTTGGTAGCGCATATGGACGGTCTTTCTGCTTCCAGCCATAACAGCACCCCTCCCCTTCTCAATGGAAACCAGAGTCTCAAACCTATTGATTGGCCTGGTGAGTCCAGCTAGCACCAGACCAAAACAAGACGGGGTCTAACCTGGTGAAGGAAAAGGAGGTCAGAGCCGCCCCGCCCCCCCCTCCAAGGTCACCACTACCTCGAAGATGCTGACATTAACTTTTCTTTTGTTTAGCCTTTTTCTGTGGAGCCAACCTGCTCGTGCCACAGGCAGGCCCAGATGCCAGGAGAGGCACGCTTATACATCAAGCTCATTATCCTGGTACTGCCCAGCTCAGTCTTGTCTGTTTCATCTGCTGGCGTCCTCCCGCGGCCCAAAACCCTTTTCCCCCGGACAGCGTGCTCTCCTGCCAGCCGCTCACTGCTCAGGACAGATGGATTCTGGGTCGTCAGAGAGGGGATAGGTAGCGCACCCCCTGAAAGACATCTGGGCTGAGCACTCCACCCGGGCCAGTCGTCCTGGCTCGACCCGGTGGCCGGGCCATACTTCACTGCCGTGCCAGACAGCATGCGTGTGGCGTGAGGCCTCCCCTTCCCGTGTACCTGGGCCTCCGTCCATCTGTCCCTCAGCCTGCTCCGCACACAGACCATCCGTACAGCTGCCTGCCTAAATACCCATCTGTCCGCTTCATTATTTGCTGTAAATGATCTGCCGGCAGTGCTGGGGGCGGCTGTACCGCCGCCTGGCTGCAGAGAAGCTGAAACCTGCCGCTTCCTCTTGCGCTGCCCAGCAATGCAAACATCTGCTCTGCCGCTTTTCATCTCTTTATAGCTCAGAAGTCATGGTACTGCATTTGCCAGTAAAAGTGGAAACCCCAAACGCCGACGTATCCGGGGTTTAAAGAAAGAAAATAAAACAGAAATGGCAGACAATGACAACGTAAGGCTACCCTGGGTCCCTGTCTGAGGTGGAGGACTTCCTCGAACTGAAGCTCCTCTCTCCCTCCTCCTCTACCTCCTCAGTCATGCAGAAGCAGTTTTAGGGTATCCCTCCAGAGGGTCTGCCAGTGCCCACGTCACCTGTTTATCACGCTGAAGCTGGACGGGCTTAATCGCGACCTCTGAGAGTTGCCATTCGCAGAATGATGGGCAGTAATTGCGGCCTGGCAATTCAGTCAAGCAATTTCGCCGAGAGTAAGCAGCCGGCGGGTCTCAATGTGCTTCTGCTTGGCATGTTACTGCCGGGCCGGCGGGGGGCACAGATGTTCTGCTTTATCCAATGACTCTTACTTAAAAAACGTCCGTCTGGTTATTAAAAGCAGACATTTCTCTAAGTTTTGTTTACGTTTCGTATAGTGCCTGGGTGCTTAACGGGCCAGCCTTACATGAGGACCACAGTGATACCGAACGAAGGTGGGTCACATGACCGGAGTACATACACCACCTCGTAAAATACTTTTATTTAATTACTGTACACAGACTGCGCCGTTGCCTTACTCTTATTAGATTAAATGATTCTCAATGTGTCATTCCCAATCAAGGACATAATGTTTGGTGTCACTGGGTACAGCAGCCAGGCCAATTTTCCCGACAGTTTGGCCATGGCTGTGCACTCCGATGGAGATGGAATGGTTTCAGATGACGATATCGTCTCCTGCCTGGGTTGGCTTATCCCAGCCTGGCGTGATGGCGTGAGAGCTAATGAAGAGAGGCATTCTGGTCTTTTTTTTTTTTTTTTGCTCATGACTCGTGGGCTGGGAACAATTTGTCAGGGAGATGCTGAGTGGAATTACTCTCAGCGCGGTACTGCCAGCAAAGGCAGGCAAGAGCCACCAAGGACCTGCAATGACAGGCAAATTACGCGCAGCCCCAACACGCTGCCTGTCCAACGTCACTTCAAAGATTCAGGTCAATATCTTTTATCGTTTTCTTGTTCCAAGGTACAGGTAAGAATACTGTGCATCTAGTCCAGATTTTCATGGAAACAAGCAAGGCATTGTGGGTAATCAATCCATCTTCCAACCACTCATCCTAGGCACAACATGACATGACACAGGTAGAGTTGCCATGTCTTCAGATTGTTGGAGGTAACCCATATAACACAGGAAGAATATACTAACTCCACAAACAGGGAGCACAAATGGTTTTCAAAAGTCCAATCTAGACAATGTGAAGCAACAGTGAGACACCCATACAGAAAACAAGTGTAGCCTAAAAGTATTCTATGAAGGGTTGTATCAAAGGGCAGTATATCTGACTGATGCAGTTTCCTGTTGGACCAAGCTGTAGAAACTTGCAGAATTATAACAGGAGAGGTCAGATTTCCTTTGAAATATTTGCAGGGAACGGCATGATGTAAAAGAATTCATATATATTGAATTCATAAATATATATACACATATATATGTGGCTTCAGAGTGGAAAAGATATGCCTTTCTTTCTGGAAAGAGATGAAATGAAGGCACAGGCAGATGTGATATAAACCCTGGAACAGGGGCTCAGCACACATCAGAGAGTTTGCACGTAGTCATCAATCACCGCTCTTCACTTCCATTTAGGCTCTTTTTTACCTTTTTTTCTGACTTTTCTGACACACATCAGAAAACAACGGCAGAGATTATTATTTTATTATTGAGGTCCCCAACAAGGAGAAGGTGTCCATCACCCATCTCCATAACCCAGCACAGGGTTGTACCGCACGTGGAGCCTAATCAAACAAGGACTCATCCTGCTTCTGAGGGCTGCGGGGCAAATATTGAGTGGGCTTTTAAACACCCTCCTACTAGCTAGTCTCGACAGAAAACCAAAAAGCAAACCCCTTAACCTGCGTCAAGTTTCTCGGGAGCCTTCCTAATTCGTGACTCCGGCGGCAAGACTTTCATTCCTCCACGGACGCGCAGGGACATGCCGTGTCCCTCCCACGCCTCCGTATGGCCGCGCAGTAATGGAGACCCTACTGGCACCTGCCAAGGGCGCTGCTTCAACTTGCCAAGACCCATTAATGCCGATGGCAATAAGCTCTGCAGGACGAATCGTGCGAATGTATCAGTGAGGAGAAAAAGGAAGACGTCTAGCATTCCGCTAGCATTCCGCTGCTAACGCTCGGCTTTGTTTAGCGACAACTGCAGCTCCCAGAGAGTTTAATGTCTAATTAAATGAAACAAATGAATTTGATGAAACAAGCCCCTCCGCCGAAAGAGGGCCCCCACACTCCTCTTCTACCTTCTTTTGTTTCAAAGGGAGAGTCAAGGGTCCGATGGCTCGCATTTGAAATTCTTCTTCAAGTAGCGTCCAAGAAGCTTAAATATTTATGATCGGCCAGTTTCAAAAGACACTATCCATCTTGCGGCTTCGCCGGACCCACAGGCCGCACTCATCATTTCCCAGGCAGGCGGGCGGGAGTAATAACATTAGTATAATTGCACAGCGGCTTTAGCCTCCCATTCCCATTTTGCATATTTGTTATGTAAATACAACTTGATGACAGTAACAAGGGAATACTTATCGCCTATTTCTGAACAAAGACCAGGCAAATGCTTGCAGAGAGCTTAATAACAGCCATAATTATGACGATGACAAGATGGGTAGGGGGGGACAAATGGAGATAATCAGTTTTATTAGATATTTCCACTTGAAGTTCATTATGCACCCAGTACTGCTTTCTGGCTGGCAAAGTTTTGTCTCTGAGTAAGCGCTCATACACGTCTGCAATCTGCCCACATACCTCTTCATGCTCCCTTCATATCCTGCCTATCACCATGCAAATATCCCAATGACTGAAAAAATGTTTTGTCAACCTAACAAAACACCATAGATAAGGGAGCTGACAGGTGATTTAATCTCTATAACTAAATAAACAGCAGTGTTCAGAGGGGCTGCTAACTACCTAAGAGTCATAGTATACGTTGTTACAGGTGCAGGACAACTTAGCTGAACTCTAGAGGCATACTGTGTTTTACAGGCATTATGGCTATCAGAGAAGGTTCTAAAGGTGAAGTTAGTTTGGTGTTCGGTTATCAGCTAGAGGTTAGCGGGGTCCCGAGTCCCGCGCCTCCCAAGCCGCTCATGTTCTCGCTCTTACCTGCAGCTGGAGCGGGTTCAGTCCAGATGCGGCGGCTGCCATCGACGACGGGATGAACTGCACAGGGTAGTTCTCACCTGTGGAGGTGGGAAGGCAGGGGGGTGCGAGAACAATGCACACAGGTTGAGACAATGAGCAACAGGCATCCAGGCAAGTGCGAACAAGGTGCGCCGGTCTTCCCCCGAAACGCCTACCCAGCTCACTTTGCTGCCTGTACTTTTGCGCTTATGGAGGATTGCAGACTGGATCTCCTTCATTGCTCCCGAGAATCTGGCATTCAATGCTCTCAACCACCAAGCCCCATCTTACCTTTCTGAACTGCTTCTCCCCTACCAGCCTCCCCGCAGTCTTAGATCCTGCCCTTCTGGCTCTCTCCTCACCCCCCCTCCAAAACTCCACAGCTATGGTGACCGCGCATGTTCCTGTTTAGCTCCCCCACTTTAGAACTCCCTGCCCTGTGATACTCGTCTTTCGGTCTCTGTGTCAGATTTCAAATACAAGTTAAAAACCTCGCTCAAGTCCATAACATGCATTATTGTTTTGGTATCTGTTGACTTTCTTCTACGCAAGCAGATACTTTTGAGATACTTTGAGATTTTATTCTGAAAAGCGCTATTTAAATAAAATGTATTATTATTATTACATATACAGAGCAAGGAGGAGGTGCTGACCAATGTTAAACACCTCCTGACCCATTTCCCAGTGTTGATGGACTATATTGTAGGAGAGCTTGTTATGAAGGTGGTGCCCCAAGCTAGAGTCCACACTTAAAAAGATGATTTAATAAGAACATAAGAACTATACAAACGAGAGGAGGCCATTCGGTCCATCAAGCTTGCTCGGGGAGAACTTAACTAATAGCTCAGAGTTGTTAAAATCTTATGTAGCTCTGATTTAAAGGAACCCAAGAAATCAGCTTGCACTACATTATCAGGAAGACTATTCCATACTCTAACTACACGCTGCGTAAAGAAGTGCTTCCTTAAATC
>JABFDZ020000008.1:24518220-24530778 GCA_019775955.2 Pollimyrus isidori
AAGCCTACTGTGCTGCCACATTTTTAGCCAAGACGTGTAAATGCCGTAATTCATAATGGTCAGGGCCTAAGGGTGGATTAGAAGATAACAAGTCTTTAACCATTAGCCAGAGGTACCCCTGGCAATACAAATGCTGACTAACTTGGCAGTGCAAGTTCCACCGGCTGGGCTGTAAAACCCAGGCGCCCTCATTAGGGAAAGCCTCACTGGGTCGAGTCACTCCTAGCAACCAATGACGAAATTAGAAATTTGAAAGAGAAGGTGATCATCTGAGTATAATATATACACTGTGAGCAGGTGCAGGGTGCTAAACACGGCCCCAGGACAACGATAAACAACATCTCCACATTCCAGTAACTCAGACACAAGGTTAAACCCGCAAAGGCTTGCAAACGAGAAAAAGGCAGGAAAAATAAGTAGGCAAAATTTGCATAAATGACGTCTCCTTAAAATTTCTGATTCATTTCTGCCAAGGAGAAAAAACTTTGCTCAGCAACAGTTCATATTAACATCTATTTCATTCCAGCTATAAAGAAACCCTAATTGTTTGTGTGATGAAATGAATTCCCCTTGAGTTTTTATACCGTATTTTCACTTAGTACCAGTATAAAATACAATCTAGATGATACTGGGTGTGTAATACGTTTACAATATGTAATAAATAAAGAGGGCCGAGAATCGTTAGGCGTCCTCACAGCTGGGCTGAACACAACTTTTACAGCTAAGGTGACTGCTTAGTTTAATGCATCCCTCAGTGTCGAGAGGACATTTTCATTCATTAGCACAGTTATGAGCACTTAGTGCACTTTAAGAACCCGTTACAGAACAGCGGGGCACAGCGGGGCACAGCCAGCCACGGCGAACGAGCTCACTTCAAAGGAGAGGCAGCTGGACATCAGTGCAAGCAAACTCACAGCCCACCTCAAACGGACTTCATCTACCTCTGGCACAGTGCTCGTCTCCATAAAACACACATTTAATTAACAATATCACCAGGAACAGGAAGCTGTAAAGTCAGCATGAGGAGCTCGTGTTGACAACGTTTACGGACTGCTCCTGTTTCATCACACAGTAATTAGGGGTAAGCAATCAAATGGGTGCTAATTTACCACTTGAGCTGAAGAGTAATGCTTCAAACAATAAGAAAATGAAATATCTTATTTACTTCTTGCTTTTAAATGGCAAGTTTTCTCAACAAAACATTTCCATAGTTGTAAACTTTCAGTGAACTGAGCATGAATTTGAATATACATGTGACATGTCACCATCTGGTGAGGGCGATCGCAAGCAAGCCGCATTATTGGCATGAGAATTTCGCTAAACAGGCCTGACTTACAGGCTGATGGTGAGGAAATAAATGGAATGAGAGAATGTGATGAGCAGTACAGTGATCCGGTGCCATTCCGGGTTAAGCACAGGGCACCCCCAGGACGGAGAGCCAGTCCACAGCACAAGCCGCTGCCATACACAGATTTATAAGCGGAGTGGCATTCAGAGCCATCAGGGTATCTTTGGACCATAAGAGAAAAAGCAGAGTTTCTGGAATAAGCCAATGCCAACATGTGGGGAACAGAACATACAATTTTATTTTTTTTTTAATGACTGAGGTGTTAAATAACTGTCTCTGTATTCAATTGCAGATGTACAGTACATGAAGCTATTACAGTCGGCATATTTTTACAGATAGATGTGCCTAACTAGGGAGACCAGATGGTAAGACTTAATTCTGGAAAGTACACTGATCCTAGATCAAAGTATGCAGGATTAAGGACAACTGCTTCTCCCTGATTCTTAGACGTCCGTGCTGTTCAGACGACAGCTTTGAAAAGCTCTTGATCTAGACGTACTGTAACAGGTTAATCCCAGTGCTGACATGCCCTAAGAGCCCCAAAGCGACAGAAAAAAGGAGAATCGATCTGAAAAATGGCAGCCCAGCATATCTACAAAGTGATTCCGCGGGCAATAGTGACTACAATAGTGAAACTCTCGGACTCCCGGTTTGCTCCTCATCATCCCACCGTTTATGTTCAGAAAACGAGGGTTTTACTCGCAGGAGGATCAGCCAAGAGAGAACAACACAGGCCTTTGTGAGGCAGGCCAGAGAAGCACAGCTGGACCCTGGAGATCCTCCTTCCATAACGTCCGGCACTGCATCGCAGGTGACACTTCACCATTAACATTACCTCAACAATTGTCGTGCCAAATGGGATTTATTACCTCAACAGCTACCCCCACCCCCCCTCAATGAGACAAGCTGTACTGCATAAACCACATGAAGAACGAAAGGAACCCAGCTAGACGACAGTCTCACAGGTACAGACTTGATGGAGCAGTTTGCGCAGACATGCCCATATGCCAAAGTAACGGGTGGAAAGACAGACTGTTATGAGGAGTCATATCATTGGTTTGTGGGCAAAAAGACAGCGGCCTGGTTTATGATGTACGCTCTCAGAAAAACATTAACCCTGTCGTGGCCTTTAACTGCTTCAGTACCAAGATTTAGACTGCAGCTATGGAAATGTTTTGTGGAGATAAACTGAAGCTCGGATTAAGAACAAATGTCCCGGTGAAATATCAATTGTTCTGCTTTTGGAATCAGCCCCACTGCATCTGCGTGTGAATCTCAGGCTTAGGGGGACAGTGGGATGTAGAGCGTTTGAGTGATGGGGAGGAAAGGCTTTGTTATAGGCTTTCCTATAAACCAAATCTGAGAGGAAATCAGGAATTCAGGTGTTGGTAGTATAAATGGGAAATAAATACTAATGAAGAATAAAGAAAAAGACCATCCATCCAATCATTTTCTGCAAACACTTATCCTGTTGAGGGTCTTGTGGGTTCCGGAGCCCATCCCAGAGGCTATGGGCAGAAGGCAAGGGAAGAACTCAGAATGGGACGCCAACCCATCGCAGAAGACAAATATTTAACAAGGGAAATTTCATAATTTAACTGTTCTAAAAACATAATTTAAAAAATGTTATACATTTTGGATTAAATTATACATTTATATAAATTATAAATGATTTTGGAGTTTTATAAATAAAAAGCATTTTTTTAAAAAACAAAACTTTCTGTAGTATTTTATCTAGTACTGAAAAGCCTTTTACCCTACAGTCATAACAACTGAGTTTAACTTACTTCTATAAGGCAGCATTTTACTCTGTTTATTGTTCAGGGGGCCCACCAGTTAGAATACATGAATGACATAGGCTGAATGGGGGTTTTAGCTTGATAGTTTGCTTTGGGTACACTCAGCCAGCGCACTTAAGCTGGAGCGCCTAGCCGCCCACTCTCTGCCACAAAGAATCGTGTTCAGACCGAACTAGAAAGAGGCCTGTCTAGGCCAAGCTGCGACGCAAGTGCTTTCCGCGAGACAGAAGTCTGGGGTGCCTGAGAGCTAAAGCGCCTCTGACTGGCCACAAAACATCCCCAAGAGTGAGGTGCCTTTACTATAAAAGAATGGAACCCGTCATTCCGAAATCTATCCAACAGTGAGAAACGTCAAACTGAGAGAAAGAACTGTAACCGTGAAATCTGTCAGCCTTAAGAAACCTTTACCTGTAACTTTTCTAAGAAAAACCTCCAGCTGAAATCATTCCACATGTTAGGAGCTTCTACCTAGCATTTATTTTCACGCCCTACCAAGGCTTCTAAAAGTGCGAAACACGGGTTTCTGCAGCACACTAGGGAACAATGAGTGAAACGGCTTTGCAGCGCGGTGCCGGCCACATCCAAACTACTGCCAGGAGCTTCTGTGTGTTAGTCTCAGCCACACACCAGCAGGGGGCAGCGTTTCAGATGCAGCGCCGCAGCCTCCCCTGAGGCCACGAGCAACGTGGGAGCAGCATCAGATGACGTACCATCCTGCTCGCTCTTCGTCATCTCCTCCAGCTTCTTCTGCTTCAGCGAATCCACCACGTCGGCCAGGCTTCCCTTGCGACGCTCAGGCGTGCCAAAGGCAGAGCCCCCTAGGAGATCGCCGCGCTCCCGGACCCCCTCCTCAGACTTGTGCGGCGAGGTAGAGTTATTCCGGAGTGAGTAGAGGGAACACACTTTATTGCTGTCAGATTCCTGCAAGAGAAGGCAGGCCGGGGGGAGGAGACGGATTTACCGTTTGTCACTCTTATTCCATATTCAGCTACGTCGCCCCCTCATTGCAGGTCACTGGACCCGAATTAATGGTCCAGTTGCCACGGTGCAATTCAATCAGTGTTCTTTGGCACAGGGAGACTGAGATTAAACCATCGGATCCTGGCAGCCATGTGATTTCATTTCAATGCCAAACCAAATGTCCTGGCAAATTAGGTATGGTATGAGAGCAAGAAGGGTTGTAATGACATGGTTGTGATCTGGGGGGGGGGATGTTTTGTGTGCACCCTACTTCATGCTGCAAGTATGAAGCATGACACAGAATGTAGTGTACACACAGAAACAATGGCGGGCCTGCAGAAAGCTGCTCCCTGTAACGGCTGGTTCCCACCTAACACTGAGCGCAGGGTGAAGGTCTAACCCACCGTGCAATCCCAGCTTTCCCGACTCTGTCCCATGTTTGTGCGGCTCATTGTTTACTTTGGATGGTGCCCTCACCTTGGACCCTGTTCCACAACTGGCAGCCAACCCTGATCCACAACCAGAAATCAGTCCCAGGCCTGAAACAAGCCGGTCATTTAGCAAAATGCAGAGAGGGTACATTTTCACTATGGAAACAAGGGTCCGTCTGATTGGCTGGAGAAGCGACCCAAACGCACGACGTCATGCAAGTCGACCGAAGCGCTGCAGTTGATGCTGATGAGTTCATGGGCTGATCGGCATCAACACATGAGGAGACATAGTCAGCCCTCTAAGGAGGCACCTTCTGAGAGGCGGCCACTGAACAGCTGATTCACTTCACGGGGCGACGGGGGCAAAGCTCGCCCAGACCGCCAAACGGGCTTCAACCAGTACTGGCTGTATGATGAAGGAGACCCATGAGCTGCAGATCCCCATGAACAGCCCGGAGTGGGGGTGACAAAGGCGGTCAGGGACGCCCGGCTCTGGCTCAGCCCGTGTGCTCAGGCCCAAACCATGTTGTCCTTCTGGGAGTGGCTGCTGGGCTCTGGAACACGCACCGCAAAAGCAGTCAATGCGGCTACGGGGTGGCGGCCTATTTCTGATGCGCCATCTGCACATACGTCTATCAAAGAGCCTCTATACCAGCTGACCCTGCCTGGACACCTTCTCAGATGACACTGCTTAGACATCTATTCTGTCTTCTGGTGACTCCAGCAGTCAAACCTTCCCCGACACTCTATCCGCAGTCCCCTGACAAACCCTGTCTCTCTACCGATTTGCTCTCCACACTTTATTTCTCACTTTGTCCTTTGATGGAAAGTGCAGGCGAACCGTAAGCATCAGTCAATTACATTTCCAATGAATAGAACAACATTCCAGCAGCTTCCCCTTGGGTGGAGTCTCCGTCGGCTTAGACTCACTCATATAAAAGCTGCAACTAAGATGCAACTAAGGTATCAGAGTACTGTGACCACCAGCAGAAGGACAAGGAAGAGAATATATCTTCCATCTTCTAAGCAGTTATTCCAGTCTGCGTCATGGGGGGTGGTGGGGCTCATTGTGGCTGGGGGGCCAGCTCACCATAGGGCATATACAGTATAGGCACAGATACTGGTGCACTATGAGCAATTTGCAGTGAGCACAACCACATTGCGTGTTTTTGGACTGCAGGATGAAAGCTGCACGTCCCAGGGAGACCCTGCACAGGCCACCTGGAAAAAGCACAGAGGTGAGCTTAACAAGAATGGGTAAATGGAGCAATCGAGTCACAGTGCAGGAGAACACGCCGTTCAGATAATGGCATTCAGCAGCTGTACCAATACTGATTCTTGTAAATTCTGAATTCCGATTCTGAAGATGTCTTTAAATTCCAGCTAGACAAAGAGGGCGGGGCATTGGATTCCTGTACTTTGGCGGCTCTCTCTCATTGGTAATTTGTCCACTGGTATCTCCACTGTGGGCCTTTACATGCGTCCACGTGACCAGCCTGGATGCTGCTATGCATGCTGGGCTTTCAGATTGTCACCACTGTGTGACGCAGAACGCAGGCCTCCTGGCTCCACCGCATCCGGCTCAGCTAATCCCAAGGCGGCGAGAACTTTACACATGCCTGGGGGGCAACTCCCAGCCATACTGGGCTGTGCCATGATGCCATTCCCATGATGGGGATTTGCATAGATCACATTTGGAGACAAAAATGTCCCCAAAAGTTTGGTAAACCTGAAGCTTCCTGACATCTGGGGATATTTTTCAGGTTCTCATTTGGACAACCTCAGTATTATAAAAATCTGTGAATGCAATCAGAGAAGTAAAAGTACCAGATGTTGTGTCTTCTGTGGTTGGTTACTTATAGTAAGGTTAGGGCTGGGTGGGGGTTAGCAGTGTGCTGATGGGGATTACGGTTTTTCCCCAAGAAAAGAATATAAGGTCCCCATTTATATAGGTGCATCAACACTGTGTGTGTGTGTGTGTGTGTGTGTGTGTGTTTATGCCTATACTATGTAATAAAAACCTGCTACTTTGATATTGTGGGGACCGTTTCTCGGCTCCCCAAAACTGTAATGTGAATGCAATCAAATCATTTAAAATGCCAAAAGTATGGTTATGGTGGGTATGGGTCGTCATGTGGTTAGACTTTTCCCTCAGTGAATGGAGAGAGAGAGGGAGCATGGGATTGCCCAGACATGCTGCACATGCAGACCCCCAGGGCCCCTCACCATGCGCTGCTGGGCTGCCACCATGCTGTTCCAGTCACACTCGGGGGGCACGCTGCTGATGGCCGGCTGCTCCTCAGGGTGGGCCTTGCCATGCAGGCTGTGCAGCGGCATCCGTGGGGGGCCGTGGGGCTCCACGCTCTCCTCCCTGTCCCAGAGCAGGCGTTCCTTGCTCCTGGCGTCCTCTCCGTCAGCAAACGGAGAGGTAACTTGCTTGGAAGACATTACTTTGCTGCAAGGGAGGACATCGCGTTCAGTGACTGCACCACGCATGTGTTCATGGCCAAAGAAGCGCATTAAATCTTGAATCGGCGCCCGACCCAAATAGCACAGCTCACAATCCTACGGGCAGCGCTTCAATTTATTTTACAAGAAATAAACATTGAATTCCTTCAATTCAGTATCCAGCCATATATTTTTACTAAAAGTTTAATACAGTTTAAATCTGTGTAAGTGTCTTCAGAAAAGTCTACTGGGGTTCGGGCTAATGGGAATGAGGTTGACGCCTTGGTTCCTGTCTTACTGCAACGGCGTGCAGCAAGACGTCTGCAGATGCCCAAAAGATGCCCGATTCACAGCCCATATTCACTCATGAGGTAATGTGAGGGCCCATCTCCTTCACCATAACCTAATGCAAGCTCTGAATGAGGATTCTCTTCAAATACACAGCCCACAGATAACTGAAAGGATGTTTGGATGTTGCAATAGACCATTTCAGATGATAATAAAAAATTCCATAGGATTATTAAACAGATTATTAAGCAGAATCCCTCATGGTATGAATTTCAAAACCATTCCCTGGAAGTTGATCATAGATATTTGCTCTTACCTCACGCAGTAATATCCTAAACCGAAATATGGTGAAAATCTATCAACTCCCACACAGTGTAGCACCATAAATTATAACAGAGTCACTCCAACTGCCACATTTTGCAACAGATCATGAGAGATATGGCACAAAGAGCTCTAGAATCTGCAAGCATCATTATAGGATCAATCTTTTGTCTCATTCAGGCGCACAGAGGATCGTACTTGCTGTGTCAGGTGGAATGGCATCAAGTTTCAACTTACACTTCCTAAATTTCACTTGAAATGGTGCTTTTATGTTTGCACAGGATTTATAGCTAATTCTCCTAATTCCCCTTCTTCTTGGACTTAATAAGGATGTTCCTGGGTCATGTCCTGCAGTGAAGGGAATTAATATAAAGTCAACTAATCTAATTAGGTACTCGGGGATAATAAGCATATTACGCCGCTTTGCAAAAACTCTGCCTAATGTCCTTTTTGTGTCTTGGTTCTGCGATTTTATTTAATCTGTGTTGAACATCCCACAATAAAAAATGTTACATGTGACCCTGGACCCCAGCCAAGCGGATCTTCCATCGCGATGGATCAAGTTTCCATCAGAAAGTCTCAGGAGGCCGAAACCGAGAGGAACCTCAGACGCTTTGGGAGTCAGCAGGGCAATTTCTGGAGGGCAGATCAGACAAGGCTGGTCGTACTTTGTGGCACGATGTCGCCTCTGCCCAGCCATCTTGGAGGGGGGGGGGTGGTGAGCCGGGTAATGGAACAGATCCAAGACACTCCAAACTTTTCCAAGCCTGACGTCCTGCCAGGTTTGCAGCGTGGGGTTCACCAGAGGGTGAAGACAAATTTGACACCAAGAGAGATTATTTTAACACTAAGCCATGAGTTGATCTGTCCGCGCGTGCGCAGGGGAACCCACGTCCCCCCCAGCCGGGGCGAGCCAGTCCTTCTGCAGCCTGGCGCGTATCCGGCAGCCGGCTTTACCCTGACATCGGGCTTACAGCGGTGTGACCTACTAAAAACAGCCACACGCTTTGTCCAGGCTTGACGCTGGTGTGCACTTTGCAGCGGAGTGACGCACGCCGGGCCCTGGCCACGCCGGCCACAGCGGATTTTCGCCGTGGACAAACGGACAATGGCAACATATGTTAATGTCAGAGGCAAGTGCAGCTGTGCAAACAGCTCCAGTCTGTCAGTACGCAGGAGCTGTGGACACAGGGCCTTTCCTGCATGCGTGGCTGTTTTCTTAAGAGAGACAGAGCCCTCAATTTGAATCAGCCTATAAATCGTTTCCTGTAATTACATTAAACAGAAAATGATCTGGAGCGCTAATTGAAAAATCAAAATCAAAAATGGGTGGGGGCTCCGCTGGCCCAGCACGACCATGACAGAGCAGGAACTCTCGACAGGAACTCTCGACAAGAACTCTCCACGGGAACTCTCGACAAGAACTCTCCACGGGAACTCTCGACGGGAACTCTCGACGGGAACTCTCGACAGGAACTCTTGAAGGGAACTCTCGACAGGAACTCGTGCGCATTACGGTCTTGGGACCGAGCTGCCGGATCCACATGGGACAGAGGGCATCCCTTTGGGCCCAGAGAGTAAATGAAGAGGCGCTATTTTAGGCTGAAAAATCCTCCATCGTCGGTGTGAGTTGCTGTGTGTTTAGCAGAGGTGGGGGGGTCCAAAGAGGAATGACAGGGAGGGGTGGCGGACCCCAAAAACAGCAGCAAGAATCAACAGATGTTTGCTAGTAATTTAGAATGAGAGGCAGTAATTTATTAAAAGTGCTGAGGCAAGAGACATGGGGGTGTGGAAGAGGGGACACTGGTTGGGCACGTGGATGAAAAGTGAACATGTAGTCGTGAAACAAGTGCCCCCTTACCCCCCCCCCCACACACCACAAAGATGAAGTTCTATGTTTGAATAATACATGATTACCTGCTTCAGTGCATTGATTCAAGAGGCACGCATCAAGCTAACCAATTGATGCCAACTGCAGGAGCGGGCAATGACTGTCACACCTACTGACCCACCATGTCGAACAGTTAGCAACGTGAGAGATGCCGGTCGCTTCAGATATGCACTAGGTCCCATTGTTATTCCGCAGCATTTCATGCGTGTTAAACTTTTAGTCAGATTGGGAGGCTGAGGGGAAACCTGATTAATTATTAAGTCTGTTTTTTTCTGGGAAGGGAGTCTACACTGAGAGTTTGAGTTGGTTAGGTAAATGCTGGGGTGGGAGTCGCTAAGGATCACAGTTTGTCATATGATGATGACGTGCGGGTGACGGACTGAGCCGATTGATAACAGTCATAGAGAGGAGGCAGCGGTCACTGCAGGAGGCAGAGAAGACAGTGAGCTGACCGTGTGCTCGCTCCTGTATTTTTAGGGCTTGGGCCTGAAGATCTCCGAGCGTACAGTCATATGGCCTGGAATGCTTTGACCCGTGATTTGCTGCTGATAAAGTTTCATCATGCAACAACTTATGTTTAATTGGAGAGCATTAGTGGGCCCAGCGCTGGTCCCCCTGAAGGTCCCATGACTGGAGCCATGTGTGCAGGCCTATCCTGTTTCCCCCCCCCCCACCAACCAGCCCCGTAACAAGGTCTGACTTTCAGCCTGCTGTGCTCGCTGTCTCACGCTGTTGACCTTTTATAGACAATGGTGATGAGTAACCCCACACCGACGGGGGGGGGGGGGGGGGGGGGGGGGGGGGGGGGGGGGGGGGGNNNCCGCTCCCCAACACCATCTAAATTGCAGGTCATTTCAGGAGAAAAATATCTGCCCCCTCAGCCCTCAACACTAACTAAAAAGAAAGGAGTAATGAGAAAAAAAAAAACACAAAGGAAGACAGAATAATCTGAGAAGCAGAGAGAGCTGAAGGTTACTTCAGGACACAGAACTTTGTGTTTTCAGAATAAAGGAGAGACACACAAAAAGGCTATGGAAGAAAGACAAGCAGGCACAATAAAGCAGAAAAATCAAGCAAAATAAGGGATCACAGACAGAAGGATGTCTCTCTCACTGCGAAAAATGTCACAGGGATGAGAGGGCCTTTAATAAATTATTTTAAAACACTCCAGGACACTACATCAATGCAGAAGTAAGAAAAGGCTGCAAAAGTAAATGTCGCTGAGTGTTGTGCAATGCTACACTTTCCAGCAGTAAAAGAAAGCTAAATTACAGTATCTTGTCCATCTGTTTTAATTGTATTTTTACTTAAAGTTCACTGGCACTTAAGCCAGGGGAATAACTCAATATCATACAAATCTGAGGTTTCAGGATTTGACATGCAACAAATATTCCGCAGTCACCCCTTAAGTGCGTCACAGATTTATGAGTATTTATGAAACACAGCTACTTGTCAGAAGAGGAGTTATTCGGCTTCCGCCGAAATGCAGGCCCTGTATGCGGTCAGCACAGGCTGCTTCTCAAACACAGTGGCTCGGTACTCTGTCTGCCACCCAGGAAAGTCGACTGGGAGTGCAGGGAGGGAATCGCCACTATTCACATTTCACACGATTGAGTGGCTCCCAGCTGCTCCTGGCCAAGCGAATGAAACCAACTGTCAACCCAGTCGGCAAGCCCTCAGACTTAAGTTTGAAGGGCTTTTGAGTTTTTTCAGCACTGGGACTTGTGATTTTTACAGTCTGTGTCCAAAAGACATTTACAATGTGAACAACTGCTTAATTTATAGCGGCATGAGCTTTACAGATTAAAAGTTATTTAGTTCAATATTATTTAAATAATTCAGATGTCACCAAACATTGTATAAAAGTATATATTTTGATAATATGCAAACTAAAAAACATTGATGATAACATTTGTTTGGATATAGAAACCCAGTTAAGAATATTTAATTAGGATCAATAACGAATATATTATCTTTAAATTAAATTATTTAAGATTCATTTTTAAATGTTAGGGACTAGAGGGGTTCTCTAGCAACTCTAATGAAGTCCCTCTATCCGACAGCAGAAGGACAGTCACAGTTACTACACACAGCCAAAGGGGACTGTGCTGCACCAGGCTTGTTAGCTTATTAACTCAAAGTCATGCCACTGAATTCTGCCTCTGTGATATGGTCACAGCAAAGCTTTGAGGAACACTGACCTCAGCAGTTGCAAATTGAATTAAAAATAAGAGCAATATATTGCACCTGACTTGTGCAAGCAGTACATTTAACATTTAAAATACTTTTCATATCTCTATAGCTGTTACAGCTTCGGTGTCATCCAAACAAACAAGTGATCATGTTGCTAATGTAGAAATTTAGCACACTACATCAGACCACACTACTAGACAGCAGTACAAAAATACCACACTAATTCTGAACATTTCGAAACACCAAAAGCGACACTAGATAGCTGCGCTCTGAAAAGCTCGCTGGAAGCTGCCCTTTCTAAGCACCGAAACTGTCGCCTCCATAATGACTCCCACAGCCCCACAACTTGGAGGCCATATGCATCAGAGATCCGTGGGTCACCGGGGGGGATGTGCCGCCGCCTGGGAGAGCCCCGCACACGCAGGGCAGAGCGCTGTGACCGGCAGCGGCCGGAGAAGACGCCGCAGCCCAAGACGCCACATGCAAGGCGGGACGGAGAGAAGCGCGTCGTTAGTGATTACCTCACACCGTCCGTTACTCAGAGCGGCGTCCTCAGGGCCATCGCACCGTACCTGCAGGTGTCGCGCATCGATCCCACCTCCGGCGGCATTTAGGAAAAAATTACATGATGACGTTACAGAATCCCGCTGAAACATACCCCGGGAAGTCAATAACAGAAAGATTTTTAATAATAAAGATGGTAACGGGAGTAACTGCAGTAGTAGTTGCAATTCTCTTGGTCTATCCCACCGCAGCCCGATTAGGTTAATAAACTGTCACACTGCTGGCTTCCTTCATCTGTGGGGGCGGGGCGGCGGGGGGGGGGGGGGGGGGGGGGGGGGGGGGGGGGGGGGGGGGGGGGGGGGGGGGGGGGGGGGG
>JABFDZ020000008.1:24580574-24592261 GCA_019775955.2 Pollimyrus isidori
GGGTGGCAACAGGGGTGGCAAGGACTTCGTCTGGGGTGGCAATTGCCACCCCAACTAGCCCTCTGGCTCCGCCACTGAGTGAAACACAGTAGAATACAACTATACTGTCATGTAATGCCCGCTGAGAGTTGTAATCAGAGTTGCATTTCTAGGCGAAGACACAGTTCTAAAATTAAAATATTTATTTAGCGTACGGAAGTAGCCTACGATCAGAATAACGTGTTATGTAAAGACTGGTTAAAACACATGATAAATGTCGATTCGGGGCTGCCATTATCTTTGTTAAACAGCTTTTCCTTCATAACTATGAAGAAACAGACTGAAGCCACTCTGATTTTTTTCCCCAGATAGTTGCGTTAAGCTAACACACGAGTGCTGAAATGTAAGCCAAAGATCTACCCTAATGTGAAAACATTAAAAACGTACACAGGGAAAAGTGCTCTTTGTACAGTAAGTTATAAACATAGCATACATAGTTTTATTCTCTTTTAAGGTGGAAACATTTCCAAAGTATTCTTGCATGGTCTGAACATTGAATTATAACTAATTTATACATATATAACGCAAACGTTATATATTTCGCTCTTTCAAGAACGTTTAAAATGGTAAAGAATTTTGTGGACTCTAAATAGTTAACTTTCTCTGTAAGAGAGTATATACATAGAATACAATGTATATCACAGTCAAACAAGCAGGGTTATATTGTAAGCATTAACTTAAAAGCTGAATAGATATCACTGACATACACGGGGAGCGTTGTCCGATGAAACCATTTGATCCCCCAATATGGACAGGTATAGTATGGTTAAGGGGAACTTAATTTGTAAGCTACGTGCCTCACACGCCACCCTTCGATGTTTATGTGAATTGCCGTTTAAGATCGTCCGTGTAACGCAGTAATATGCGCTCCGAAATATTATAGATGTGATCCCAGGAAAAGTCGACAACTTAATTATATTTCAGACTCACGTTCAAGAAACGAAATGTTATCGTAGGCCACTATGTATGAATAAATCGGAGTACAATCTTCATGCAACGACGATAATCGTATCCAGGCAAAGCAACTGTTTGAAAACGTCTACATGGGGAAAAAATAAATGATTATATTTAAATTAACGTATTTGCCGTAGAAGTATGTAGGCCTCTAACTAAAATTAATTCTTTTTATATATATATCCTTCCTTCATCTTAAGAAAAATATAGACTCTCAATTTGTTTGGCTACTTTGATAGCACAGTTCTTAAGTGTATAATATTTTATTTAAATAACACTTTATTGCTAAAGTTTTTTTTTCATTTGGAATAACATGCTCATATGCGGAGCCCAATATATGTAAGGTAAGACATCAATAGCGTTTTTTAAATCTCCAATACGACGCTTCGACAGGATGTTTCAGGATGTGTCTTTCCTTTAAACAGCGTTTCACTATTTTCTCAAATACTCCTTTGACTACTAAAACACATGGTTCTATCTACCCAACATATGTAAATGGTTCTTAAAACGTATTAGGCCTATACTAACTTTCATAGATCGTACAAAATCATTTGATTTCACGTTGGGTTTTACAGTATAAAATAAGTTTTTAAGTTTAAGTTTAAAGAAAAGTGTCTTTATGAGTAACGCGTGAAGGTTACAGATACTGCAAATAAGTAATTTAATTTAATTAAAAATGAATCTCATAATAATTACCACATTCAATATTTGTAAGTACAGTGAATATGTAGGGCTACACCCGAGATGTTACTGTAACAATTATTGTGTCACTGTGTGCATCGGGCCAAATTCTACAGTATCCAAGTGAGCTACATTTGGAAACTATATATTAAAATTAGCTTAATTCACAAAAAACAGCTGACATAAGCCTATGTTATTCAGCCTTTCTCCATGTGAAAGTGTTACATAAACGGTAGGCCACGTCGAATGTGCTATTTTGTGCGGCAGCAATAAAACAAATATATCCAATCTCATAATTAATTTTAATAAGACCAATGTACATCACAAGACCTACGTATGAATTGGCAATAGTTTAGCTGGATGGTTGTTGTTCATACAAACAACGCGCTCTGTAAATAATAGCGGCATTTGTTCTAAATGTAATTGTGGCTTCTATGGCAGCCTTATAAAACTCGAGTTCTTTTAGTTGACGTAGAATCTAAAATACTGGATGTCTGTGATCACGTTGTGGTGAAGTAAATATGTTTTCTATCATAGTGTTTAGTACTGTTTAACTTTTTATTTAGTCATCATTATTATTAGTCTATAGTATTTAATTATTTGTGCATTATTCGTATAGGAACAATATTCCTATGTTGCAATAGTCTGACTAGCTGAATATCTAAAGCATCGTTTTGGTTAATCTATCTTTTTAAATTTTACTACAATAAACCACATTCGTAGAGTTGGACTTTAAATGACGTCACATTTTAAAAACCGAAGAACATCGCTTTATTTCGAATTGGCGTAAAAATATCGTCCAAACTGTCTTACGTAGTATATAACTTATACGTACTGTTGAGTTTCACAGTAACCTTAACCATGAACTGACGAAGATGACTACTAATTTAAATCCCTCAACCATTTGTCGGACCCAATAACAAGACTCTGCTATAGCATTATGTGGATCCACCAGAAACCGAACTTGATAGTCACAGGACTTAGACTTACATGAATACCTTCGACGGTGTTCAACAGTGCAAATTTAAACTTGGTTCCTACAAGAGGAAGCTTAACCATTCAGCTTCCACTTTTTCGTCACTTTCAACTTTCTTGTATTTTTGTTATATGAGCATTTCCTCTTCAGATGTAAATATTAAAACATTCTAATAATGTAGTAACAATTGAAAGGTTATGCAATACATCGAATTACTCTTCGGCGAAACTTAAATTTGTCAAATAACATTGTATTATAGATTTACTTATTTTAAATGGTATATTTTGCAAATGCTTGATTCTCAACGTTTCCTCTCAAGTGCTTTTAAACATGAAAACAAAAACTTGCAAAAAGAGAACTTGACAAACTGCAATTCATTATGTGGCACGAAAAGGATAGGGAGATCATTTTAACCATCAGTGGCAGGGGAACCAGTTCCTTATGGCATTTTCTGTCACGTTCGGGGCTTTTAAACATTTAATTAGAGATAATTGCTTCAAGAGCAGGGACATCTGTGCGGCACTGTTAATCTTTAAAATAGAATTATGATCGGAAAAACAATTGCCTGTTTTCGAGTGTCTTAGCCCAGCCGTAAAAGCTCCTGTTTCTCATTATAGCGCTTTAGAGATTTAAACGGACGCTCGCGGAGCAGTCCACCCCGAAATGTGACTTTATGCGTTTACCTGCACACTAAGAGAATTACGTACCGATTGTATTTCCTTTACAATGATGAAATGTTACTGCACTTGAAGTTCTGCAGAAGGTCTAAAGAGGATGTAGCGCATTCAGTAATTGAATGTATATGAAGGCTTAGGCATTCAGAGTCAACGAAAAGCATATTATCAATCATACCTTTTACTGGTATTTACGGGGATGTATATTTTAATAAATTGTAAGCTCACCAGAGTCTTTAAGATGGCTTAAACTTCGTTATAGGAACGAATATATTTTATGGCTCTATAGTAAAAGAAACATGATCACTGTAGGTAAATTTAAGATGATTTTGTATAATGTTTTTTTTCTTTGTATGTATGGTCACCGAAACATTTTTTCCACAGATGTGAATTTATGTAGTTAAAGGGACAGTATTCAATGAGTGTTAAATTATTCACGTATGTGGTTCTTTGAAATCATTATTTCAAGCATGCTTTATTTTATTGATGGTGTACTCCAGATATATGCACATAAATTAAAAATAACTTCTGGAAGTAATGTTTTAAAAAATGACAATGCAAGCCAAATTAAATAGGAATAAGTCTGAAATTATTTTCCTCCCAGGATATAAATTTCAGTTGAAATGTGGAATTAGTGGTCACTTTGTCAAACACAATGCTTATAAAATGCGTTCTCATCAAACCCCATATAACCTCTGCATTGGCCATCTCAAGGGGACTCTGCACTTACTAGGGACATTAAGAACTACTGTATCTACCATGAAATTATTAAGAGCTGGCCCACACTTCTCAGATACTGTTCCTTAACATTATTGGCTATGTGATCAAACAGATTCAAGATCTGTAATTTGTAAATACTGTGCATAAAAGTTAAATTCATCCAGATGGCCGAGTGACGCGCTGCTTTTCAGTGTGTTTATGATTTTGTCTCCCACATTTATGGTTCACTCCCCGGCACTCCTGGTTTTAAATACGATCATATTCCTTTGCAGACCAGGATCAATTTAACCCAACATTGTGTTTCATCGTGGCAGCACCACCAAGAACTTGGATGAGGCACAGACACCCCATCACCTTCTCCTACAGTACTGCAAGTGCACACAGCGAGCCGGATTAACCTCAGGGAAACTCACCACATGGCCGTAGTGTCGTAAGTGTCACTCCCTCACAGTGCAGGTAACGTGCCTCATTCAGGAATCCTCTAGCAACCGCTCATTCGACTCCAAGTCAAGCCAGCGGTACCCAAGGATTCTCTGAAGAAACATAGTACCGAAGGAGGAAATCACAGCACCATCGGCAAAGTCGAGATCAGTAAATCTTTCTTCACCAGTGGATGTCCCATGAAAACTGGACCCCACTACTTTCTCAAACACCCAGTCCATACAAGTACTGAACGGAGTAGGAGCAAGAACACACCCCTGGTGAACCCCAGGATCAACCGGGAAGAATGCAGAGATTCTATCTCCATTCATACAGGCTGGCCCTAAGTCTCAGGATGTTCCACAGGGCAACTCGATCAACTGAGTGGAATGCTTTACAGAAATCGACAAAGGCTGATATTTGTGCTTGTGCTTGATGAGAACCCTCAGTGAGGGTATGGTCCGGGATTTGGTCGATGGTAGACTTTTTAGGCATAAAACCAGACAGCTCTGGTCACGGACAGGCAAGCAAGTGATCATGGATCTTATTCAGGGTGACCCATGTATGGACCTTACCCGGTACTGAAAGCAGTGTTATCCCCATGTACAGTAGTTCCAGGCAATCACCCTTCCTTTTCCAGATAGGGGCTACAAGCTCTGCTTTCTAGTCAGTTGGGATGACACCCAACTGTTGGGATGCCCACCTGGATGGGTCACCTCAGCCTGGGACCTGAGTGGCGCCATGCAGCCGGCGACCGCTCAGCTCCGCACCAGCCCTGATCCTCAAAAGGCCAGGCCCTACTAGCTCTCCAGCGACATCGACTCATCCAGGGATGAGGCCCCTAAAGGCTTTCCTCCATCCCCTTCATGGTGCGTACAGCCTTCCTGCGGGAGGCTGCAGCAGAGCTACTCCCACGGAGAGCTGAAGAGTATCGTGCTTGTTTTAATCAAGCAGTTGTGAGCTGTTTTATGGTGTCTGGAGCGCCAATCCCACCACCAGGCCCCAGAAAATTCCCTGCAAGTTGGAGGATTGCTTGCCGGGCCGGATGTAGTTCACATCATACCTCCGATTAGTTTCAACCCTAAACCTACAGACATTTAGTTCACCCATGAATACCCAGTTTTCATGGTAAGTTTTTTAAACTGAGTAGCCATTATTATCCCATATACAGTACAGTTTTTTTGTCAAAAATTACACCCTGAACTTGTGCAAAATAAGAATTATTAGTACTGATTTTTAATATCACTTTATCTGCAAAGTAGCGCATGTAGCCAGATTTCTGATGCTCTTCCATTAACACAAACCAGCACAATAGTGGAAAAACATGGACATACGACAAATACATATGACAACAATGACAATGTGATAATTGGTTTAGTACACTGGTAATATATGTAAGATATTCCTTAATAGACTGTTTTCATCTTTGTAACCAGGGAAAGTTAGCACTGCCAATTCCTTCTGTGTTTAATGTGTGTTGGACTGTTGGAGAACACTCACAGATTTAAAGAGACCCCTTTAATAATTAAATACCCACATGTGCCTTATAAACAATTGTGTATTGATGATGAAATATAGCCTACGATGTGATTCAGAGAATTTTTACGTGGACCCCAGTGAAGACACAGACTACCGGGAATATCATAAGAAAACAAGGCTTTCATGGAATTTCACCGACCTTCTGATGAATGACTAAGAAGAATGTTCTGGATGTTTTGTTTTGGAGGTGATTCCACCCCTATACAGTAGAATTTCAGTCATAACAAATTAATAGATAAGGCTGCATTAATTAAATTATTACACTCAATTTTGGCAAAGTAAATTATGAGTCAGCTCTTGTAAACATGCCTGTCAAATGCCTACAGTGTCTTCTTGTGGATGGAATTAATGGCAGAAAGCATGACCCAGAGCACTAGACCTCTGGGATTCAGCCCTTGATTTCTGAGGCATTCCTGACTGCGTCAGTGTGGTGCCTTTATTCAGGCATATATATAGAGAAACTTACCTCTCATGTCTTGGGATAACAGCAGCTTCCTGCTGTGACCTGGTGGCCGTCTGCTGCATTGGTGTCTGGTTCTTCAAAGCAACTCACTCCCATTGTCTGACAGAGGTACCCTTGACTCTAACATCCAGCAGAAATTCATGTTATTCTCCATAATTTGCCTTATCTTTAATGTCCCAACAGCACTTAAACCAGACAGCTGGGATGTATGTGTTCAGTACTAGCGTCAGTATCCACTGCCCCATTCTCAGCCATAACTTCTTTGTTATCTTCGTTGAAGTTGGAGGTTCTCTTGACTCCGAGTCCCTCTGAATATTCTGTGAAAGTCAAATTTCAGTCTTTCTTGGTGCATTACAGAAGACTTGGTTTCTATTATACATTAAAACTCAAAAAACGTAGAGTTGCTCAGAGGTTTTGAAACTCACCAGAAGGAGATAAAGTTCTATCAATACCAGGCTGTGGAACAATACACCATCTAAAATATATAACATAAATTGATATTGTCCTTGGGTTTTATAGTGAATTTCAGTAACATTCTGTTAGCCACATAACACAAAATCAATGAAGAAGTACTACTGTGACAAAGCACTTCAATAAATTATATTGCACCGCATATCTGTTGGTGTTCAGGGTCACCTTTCATTTTTATCGCTCTCTTCCCTGTCATAGCTGATGTTGGGACTAACAAGTTCCTTATTAATCAGCAATCACTGGATCTCAGGGACACAGAGTAAGGGGCATTTCTGGAATGTACTGGACACATTTGGGTGTTTTTTTAAATACTTTATTCATTTTTCCCATTTACACCCACCCTGAGGAAACCACATTTCAGGTGAAACTCTTCTGGGCAGAGTGTGCAGAAGCTGCCCCAAAAGCCTTTATAAATCCAAGGAAATCAAAGCAAGACAGGTCCTAACGAAAACATAAGGCACATCAAAAAGGGAGCATGGAGGCAAGAAGGAAGCAGCTCTTTACTTCCTCCTGACTTTTGTGATGAGGTTGAACGTGTGTGTGTGTGTGTGTGTGTGTGTGTGTGTGTGGTCCATGTCCCCACAATATCCTCCTGAGACCCCACCCATTCATTTATGTCCATTGTAGTGGACATTTTATCTTTGCATCTCTTTTCACTGATGTAAGGAAACATATTTATTCCTATTGTGCACTAAATTTGAAAAAAATCTAAATTGTAAGACGTCTTATTTGCTCCAAAGACAAATAACTTAAACTGAAGGACACTCTTTTCCTTGGGGCTCACTCATGTAAAAAAAAATCTGTTATTTTGACATTGTGGGGACCATTTTTTCGGTCCCCACAAGGGGGAAATCAATCTTATAAAGATCTGCGGCTGCAATCAAAAAAAGTAAAAATGACAAACGTCTCGTACTTTGCGGTTACTTATGGCTGAGGTTAGGGCTGCGTGGGGGTTAAGGTCATCATGTTCTGATGAGTTTTCGCCATAGAAATGAATGGAGAGTCCCCACAAAGATATAATTACAAACCTGTGCCTATGTGTTTAATACAGTACTGGTATCTGAAAATGATTTTCATGTGTCTGTAAATCTTTGCATGTTGGGGAAACTGTAGAGATCTTTTTTCGTAGAAGCAGATAATATTTTGTATGGCTGGGAAATGTCTTTGGTGGGTTTCTAGTGAGGGAAATGCTTTTAAAAGGTTATTTATTAAGTTAGTAGGACAGCAGACATCACCTACAGTCATGAAAGGCAGCATAATTAGCACATAGCTTTCTGCTCAATGCAGCACAGGCACGTTGAGGCGCCCTTAACTGTTCGTGCTGCTCGCAGGTGTATTTTAAGAGCCACATGTTCCTCGACTTACAATTGCTGCTCAAATTAAAGTTACAGGACACGCAAGGGGGTGAGAAGGTCAAGGTGTTCAGTTTACCATATGTGGGTTTTTGTTTACCAAAATATTCCAAAAGCATTTAACATTTATAAAGAACACTAATTACTTGTAATTAAATAATGAAAGTATTATTATTAAATACCTGATGACTCAAAATGTCTGGTTAATATCTTTAATATTTATGTTAAAAAAATTACATTTCATATGTTTGTTCTTCTGCTCATTTTGTTTGCCCAGAAAATATTAAGCATTTTTCCCCCGCAAAAAAAAAAAAAACTACATTTCAATTGGCAAAAATGTGCATAAAGCTTTAGCTGCAGTTTTGGGTTACACAAAAATAATATCTTTAGCAATCTGCTGTAAGAACATATTTTTTTTTCTTTTCACAAAAATACAATTCACATTTGATGCAAATCTGTTTTTTTCCAAAAAATCCCCTTAAAATTAAGAGCGCACTGCAAGACACAGCAAATTATTCTCATTTTGGGGTTAAAACTCTAACTGTGAAGTTCGCACATCATATAATATGTACTAAAAGTGCATCAGTACGTATGTATAAAATGATGATTCTACAACATGATCACTGTTAGACATTTACACTGCTAATATATTCACAGCGGTCTCATAGTCAACAGTTTTGTTTGCTTTTTAAAAATAGTTGAGTTTTAATACCAGTAAAAAGCATCATAAAAATTAATCCTGCAGCTATCACCCAATGCTGTGCAATGAAAGAGCCACATATCAGTTTATAATCCCAGGGTTCTTTAAAATGCTCCACTCTTCGTGCATCCGGTGTCCGGCTACAGCTGCTCACTGTTTAACAGCATCTCAGCGCTGAGCAACTGCTTTAGCTGTGGGGGCAAATGCCAGAAAGAAGGGTTCAGTGCTTACTGCAGCACCACGGAAACATGCGACAGGTCTGCATATTACTGCAGCACCACAGAAACATGCGACAGGTCTGCATATTACTGCAGCACCACGGAAACATGCGACAGGTCTGCATATTACTGCAGCACCACGGAAACATGCGACAGGTCTGCATATTACTGCCAGGACTCAGCTACCCTTAGCGATCACTGATCATTTGGAAATCATTTATTGTTTTAAATTCTTTTACTGCATTCAATTTAAGGTAACATACAAAACTTCACTGTGAATTGGATCCATGTGTTTATTTCTAAGATAATCTACAATTAGATGTCGAGGAATGTGGGCTGACAGGTATATTAGGAAGTTTTATTAAATTGCCAGAAGGAGACAATGTGCACTACTGTGCACTATGGATCACCTTGGCATGTTCATAGCATTAGCATGTTCACTGTGTTCTGTCGATCACCATGGTCCCTGTGTTCTGTGGAACATCATGTTTTAACAATCACTATGCTTACCGTGATCTATGCATCACTGAGTTCTGTGGGTCACCTTACCATAATCACCATGTTCACCACTACACTCTGAGACCTCACAGCTGCCTCTCTCAATGAAAAATAAATAATTTGAACTATTTTTAATAATCAGCACAGTATTTTCACTGAATAATTGTGTTCTGTGGCTCACTGTGTTCATTGTGTTCTATGAATCACCACGGTCACTGTGTTCAATGAATTACCATGTTCACTGTGTTATGTGGACCATTATATTCTGTAAATCACCACAGTTACTGTGTTCTATGAAGCACAATCATCACTGTGTTATGCATCAGCATGCCCAGTGTGTTAACTGTGCCTTAGGGCTGCTTCACTCAGTATAAAATGTATTATTTAACATTCATTCACTCAGGAGCATTCAAAACCATGCAGCTAAAGAGGAAAACGATGCTCCTGTCTTTATTTTCAGAGTCACTGTGCAAACCCGCTGTAGCCCTGAGAAAAGGGCCATGGGCACAATGCAAGGCTGAAACAGGGGGTTCCGATACCAGCAGCTGTGCTGCCGTGCCCTTGATTAGGGTATTCAATCTGCAGTGGGCCAGTCAACATCTCCGGCTCTAATGCTGGAAATGAGCAATAAAGTTTCATGTAGTTCTCAGAATATGTGTATATAACACGGCGTTATATGCAGGTAATGGGAACCTACACTGATACATTTAAATTATTGAAATATTTTCTCAACTTGGGGTGGCTCTGTGATTAACGCTGCCACCTCACTGCCTGGGCTGAAAGCCCTCTATCCAGACAGTGTCTGCGTGCCTGACACTGCGTGGGATGGGCCCAGGAAACCCTGACATGGATACGCAGCTGGAACGGATGGATATTTTCACAGAGGAGCTCTAACACACAGCGTCACAGTTACATTTGGCTTTAATTTTTGCCTGTGTATATGAAAAAGCAGAGAATAAGAAATGGAAAATACACAAAATACATGATGAGCAAGCATGATGGGCCGGAAGAAGGGAGCGGGCAGACGCTGGGCACCGGAATGCCGCCAATGGCAGACATGGCATGAGTGTTCATGCACAAAGGTGAGCATGCAGGGTCAAACAGCCCAGCCCTGGGCACCCAGTACACGGTGGGAGAAGATGGAGGAGCAGTGATATGTTTGGGAGGAGGATTAATCAGGCAGAGCCGGTTACAAATGGCCCCACAGTGTGATAAAAGCCTGTTATTTTGACATTGTGGGGACCATTTTTCAGGTACCCTCAAACACCTGTGGATGCAATCAAACCAGTAAAAATGCTAAAAGTCTCACACTCAGTTTGGTTACTTATGGTTAAGTTTAGGGCTGGGTGGGGATTAAGGTTGTCATGTTGGGATTAGAATTTTCTCCACAGAAATGAAGGAAGAGTCCCCACAAAGAAATAATTACAAGCCTGTGTGTGTGTGTATACGCATGTCGTTTTGTGGGTGTGTGTATGTATATGCTTGTGTTTCTGTGTGTATATGTGTGTGGGTATTGATGCGTGTGCCTACCGATTCTGCCTACGGATTACATTCTCCAGTGTTCATCCTCTACCGGCTTCTACTACTGCAACATGCAGGACAAGTGGGACATTCAGAGAGGAGAGATGGGAGCAGAGTTACATGCCTTTTAAAGCCCATCTGTCTCATTGCCAAGGTGGCTGCTAGTGAGCTCCAGTCTCTGTGATTCAGAGAAAAACGTCCTTCCTCCTAGTGCTGGCACGGAGACAATCAGGCAACCCAGCGCATGCTGCCTGGGCGAGCCGGGGCCGTGTGCACGGACAGCAGGAATGGCGCATGCCTGGACGAGCAGCGAGCGCAAGCTGTGAAGGCGGCCGGAGCGGATCGGCAAAGCCCCGCACGCACCAGCAGTGTCAAACGAGCGGTTAGTCCTTACTTTGATCGCTCTTATTAGACAAACGTGTAGTGAAATCCATTGCTTAGGGGAGGGGGAGGCGGCGGTG
>JABFDZ020000008.1:24610857-24644152 GCA_019775955.2 Pollimyrus isidori
GGACAGCCACCCAAATAACTGCAGCACCCTGACAGCCACCCACATCACTGCAGCACCCAGACAGCCACCCACATCACTGCAGCACCCGGACAGCCACCCACATCACTGCAGCATCTGGACAGCCACCTAAAATCACTGCAGCACCCGGACAGCCACCCACATCACTGCAGCACCTGGACAGCCACCTAAAATCACTGCAGCACCCGGACAGCCACCCACATCACTGCAGCACCCAGACAGCCACCCACATCACTGCAGCACCCAGACAGCCACCCACATCACTGCAGCACCTGGACAGCTACCCTCCTCCCACTTCACTTTTGCAGCCATCATAAACTCCTCCTTGTAGTCTTTAAGTCATTTCATGGTTCCTCCACCCCACTGTCTTATTACATAATTCATAAAGATTCACTATTATAAAGATTCATAAAATCTTACATTATTGGTACATTATTACATTGACAATGTTTATTACATTAAGAATGGAAAAATGATTATGCCATTGCCAGTTATTACATTATTGGCTGCTACCAGGTACTTTCAAATAAAATGTTATATTTATTTTTTGTTATAAAAATTACATTTTATAGCTAAATGTAACTGTCAGATCTGCCTTTGCTCTTTCAGTGAATGACACTGGATCCCTTGAAAATTTTATGTCAATGCTCATTGTTCTGCTTAATTAGTCCCTAATTGCACAATTAGTTGCATGGATGAGATCATTAATAAATTATTTCTGAAGATGAGATCCTTTGGGGACATTCAGGAGAACCGCTGCAATCCAATCTGACGTACTGATAACACAGAAGGACAGGATGCCGTTTTCATTGGATGGCAGCTCTCTCTGAAGCCATGTGACAGATGAGTGAACATCTTTGAGTATTTTAGAAACTGCTGTTTCTCAGCTTAGGAAAATACCGTGATGAGTCAAACTTACACATTACTGCAACTAACATCAATCTCTGTTAAATGAGCCTTTCGCGAGTTTTCCCGTTTTCTCATTTTCTAATCGGCCAATAAGCCCTAAAGAATCAGGCAGTCTGTTAAGAGTAAAAAAAAAAGCTATCAATCTTTAACTGTTCAGAGATTTGCTCTTTTTATTATCAATTTCAGGTGGGAAAGACATCACTAGCCCTGACACCAGAGGAATCTTCTATCATTCGTGGCACTGAACTATAGCCCTTCCCAGCACAAATTCAGCACTCAAATACCAACATCATTGTACTGGCAGCCAGTGATTCAGATACAGGGGTCATCACTGCATGCACATGCGATCCTGTGCTCTCTGATAGCTACTGGCCTCTCCCTTTGATTGAGGACATCTACACTGAGGCTGGCGACTCGCTCTGACATCATCATAGCAATTCCGGCGAACAATGATCACTGCTGTACCAGGCAAATCAAGAGACAGCACAAAGGGAGTGGGACACAGAAGCACCAGGGTTAACAGCAAAGGGGACAATATGTAATTTGAACGAGTGCTGTTTTAGTTTGTGGTTAATACGGTGTTACCTTATGCAGGTCTCTTGCGTGAGCCCTTTACAGGAATGGTTTCACCAAGAAGTACTTCCGTTTAGTATGCCTGGATCAGCACTAGTGCATGGGGCTTGGTCCTGAATGTACCGTTTCTGATCTGAGCTAGGTATAGCTCCCCCTACCTGAGGAGGACTGCCACTGTGTCGTCAGAGCTTGGACTTCAAGGAATCCAAGCAATTTGTTCGCCACAAAATAAAGAAAAAAATATATAAAAAGCTGATTCATGTTGGAGCCGTCGTGTTTGCAGGGACAGCAGAGTGCAGAGGAAGAGGCTATTCAGTGAGCTAGCGTGGCGGCATGGGGGTGGGGGGAGGCTGCCACGGGAACAGCGGCGGCAGGGTGAGAAATGGCGCATTGTTCCTGCACTGCTGGGAAAGCAATGTGGGTCACACCACTGCTACAGAGGAGCCACATGCTTTCCCAGTGGGACACCAGGGGGTAGCAGTTCCCCTTAAAATTTCCCCTGAAGGCTAGTGGGTGGGGAGCACAGGTGACAGTGAATGGCATGCAAACCGCATACCAACCAGACAACCAATCAATCAATAAAATAACCAGAAAACCAATCAATCAATAGACTGACCAGATAATCACACAATCAATAAAACAACCAGACAAACAATCAGACAACCACGCAAATAACCAACCAGACAACAAACCAACCAAACAACTGAACAAATCAACCGACTAACTAAAACAAGCCAACCAATCAACCAACTAACCAGACAACCAACAAACCAACCATAAAAACTCAGAGTATGTAATCCAGGCAGGTTTGCAAGTAAACCATGTTGAACCGTCTCACAATTTAATTCATGTTTGTACCAAATAATGTGTAACAGACTATATTTATAAAAGTGTGATAGAGTAATACACTTGTATTGAGCAGAACAGGGGTCCCATATGAGCACACATCAAAACAGACGTTCAGACATGGCAACAGTGAGAGACTGTGGGCACAAAGCCACAAGTCCTCTCAATGCAGACGTCATCCAGCAACTGTTAGCTTCTCATGCTCCTCTTTCAGGCAGCCAGAGAAAGCACTGAACACATCTCTGTCCTCTTCCAGAGCTCATCCGAGCGGAAAATGAGAGTCAAACTGATGGAAAGCTTGGACATCAGTGTCAGGGGCTGGGCTGGGGTTCAAAGGGAGTTTTAGTACCATTCTGTCACAGCTATCCCACACAGAAAGACAACATCAAAATAAAAAAAGAAGCACGGAAAAGATTTTGGCCATGTGCACTTAAGAGGGCTAGAATTAGCCTAACCTCATGTTGTACCCCCATGACATGATGGATGGACCATAATGGCTTAAAATAGCTTGTTTTATAAAGCAGTACTGACAAAGCACTGTTGACCTCTGACCTCTGGGTGCTGGGGGCCTGCACAAGAGCCGCCTGATTCATGGCTCGGATCCAGCTGTTCATATCCTCCTGGGTGTCAGCACTGAAGAAGTAGGTGCGCATGCCGCCGTGCTCAGTCCGGGAGCCTGCCATGGCCTCCTTGTTGTTAATGTAGGCTCGCATGCCCGTGTGGCTGGCCTGTGGGGAAGGGGCGGGGCATCAGTGTCACCTGCTCAGTCGCCGTGGGAGACGGCATCTCGCTGCCACACAAACAGTCCACAAAGAAACTGCGGTGTAATAAGTACGCTGTCATGACCGATGAAGGCATAACTATTCCTAAGCAAGGAGATTGTACCAGTTATTCCATCACTGGCCTCTAGCTGAAATTCTTACAGGTTTCCTCTAGATAAATGAGGCCAGATGACAATTGGGGAGGCTGCTGCCCCCTGTTTGCGAGGCCCCATGTCCTACACACCACACCGCCTTGGCCAGCCCACCCTCCCATCCGCTGGATGCTCTGCTCTGCCTGTGACCCAGAAATATACTGTTCTAGTTGGACACAATTTCCCCTAAACTTTTTACAAAAGGGGTTCGGGTGCAGAGGGGGTGGAGTACACATGAAGTATGACACTCATCTAAGTATGACTCCATCTCTGCTTAAATTGCATATTCAGAGCAACTCTCAGGGTCATGTGATCAAAATAACAATCATAACATTGTAATATCCATCCATCCATCCATCCATCCGTGCCTCTCTGACACAAGGTCAGGGTGTGAGCTGGAGTCGGTCCCTGGCAGCCCAGTGCAGAGGTTAGGGGCAGGCCTGCCGGGCCGTGGGTCTAATGCAGTCAGTCTAAATGCGGGTCTGCATGCAAAATAGGTTGGAATGATAAATGAGATGGAGAGTGAG
This sequence comes from Pollimyrus isidori, assembly GCA_019775955.2. Lineage (NCBI taxonomy): Eukaryota > Metazoa > Chordata > Actinopteri > Osteoglossiformes > Mormyridae > Pollimyrus > Pollimyrus isidori. The sequence continues at coordinate 24,614,644 of JABFDZ020000008.1, forward strand.
GAGCTCTGCAGTGTTTGCACTGTGCTGGGTGACCATCCAGCCCCTTCTTTTAGTCTGGAAATGCCAGAAAAAAGCCTGTTGGGATACAGTCTATTCAGCCCAGCTTTGCAAGTCCAGGGCAGCCCGAGCTGGGACTCAGAGAGAAAGTGCTGAGCAGGACAGTCAGGCTGCAAAAGACGCCCACACCACCCAAATAGCTAAACAGAGGCAGCATACCTTTTCATATACTGCAAGCCTCTAAGCCTCTGCACTCTGATCGATATGAGATAGTCCCTTTGGTTCTTAGAAACCCTGCTTCATCTTAGCAAGAGTATGTTTATTGTACTGCCTTTGGCCACGGCCTGGCTTCCTTGGGTCGGTTTCTGGGCACTTGCAGTCAGCAAAAGTATTGTTTTATGTGTATATCTGATACTGTCCTGTGTTATTCCACTGTCTCTTTTCAAAGATGAAATGCCTGCAGAAATATACAGCACTGTAGGAGAGGGAGGTCAGCGGAGACTCAACAACAGAAAATAAGTGGCTCATACAGCACAATTTATTTTGTAAACTACCAATCGGAATGCAGAGATGCTCTGCTAAAGAGAGTTCCACAGAATACAAGCATAAAAACGCTTGTTCCGACCAAACGTCCCCAAGTACGATAGAGAAGACATTGTATGGAATGCCGCCAGGGTATAAACCGTCAGACAGAATATGTCTTGTCAGGGCATTTTACCCTAAAGATACCAGAAAAATGAAACAGCATAAAAACACGAGTTATAAAAATGCATGACAACCTGGGTTTTTTAATCATATTGACACGGTATAAATGTCCCCAATTTGCGTGGGACACTAATGATGCGCACTTTGACAACGGTCCCAAGCAGAAGGGTTGCAGTTCCAAAACTAACCCGACATACAACTAGCATCAGGTGTGTGTTGCAGGGAGAGAGGAGGAAATGAGGTGTCTGGAGGGTAAAAAATTACCTGTCCAAAGGCAGCATGTCTCACTGTTTATACCCTCATGGCATTCCATAAAACTGATTATTGCCATAGCGCGAATCCCAGTTATTTATGACGTGTCCCCGTTTACACTGACCAAGGTGTCTGAAATTATAGGTGTTCCAGATGAACTGGTACACAATGTACTTTTGTGGGAAAAACGCTAATTTTAGCGCCAAAGCATGCAATACAGTGTGAATTGTGTATCAGTAATGTTACTTATATGTAGCATTAGTGTTTGTCTTTACATGATGACGTGTGCTTAGACAAACGATACCGTATTAGCAGTCGGCACAAAGATAAGCTACGCATTTGTTTGTTTTGCAACGTTTTTAAAAAGTTCAGCATCCTGGACGGCCTTGTTCCTGCCCATGCTGCCTATGTCGGGCAGTGTCCTCAGCATACGCTAGCACTGCGGGCAAGGCAGCCAGAGCGATCGCTGCCACTCGCCTCCTGCGCTCTGAATGTATGGTAAGCAAAAGTCGGGCAATTCCCATAAATAATGTACATGATGACAAAATATTTGTTTTGTGTAGGACATGCTCTTCCAATCACTGAAAGTCTGCTCCCCTAGAAAAGGTACAGGTAAAAGGTACAGGTAAAAGGTACAGGTAAAAGGTACAGGCAAACCTTTGCAAACACCTCAGCGGGTGAATAATGTGAAACATGGACCTCAAAATATCCGAAGGCCGGATGAATGGATGGAAATGGAGAAAACGTCACCAGGGAAAGTCACAGAATGCACTTCCCACTTGACAATACCAGACTCAGTAAAATACAATCATTGCCGGCCACCGGAGACAGTAAGTACTTAAGGGGTCTAAATAATTAACATGCAGTACAGAGCCATAGAACTTTGCACCTGTGTGTTACTTGGCCTGTGGGGTCTAATACATAATTAACCTGCCTCCCTGCAACGCTGGCAAAGATACTCAGTGGATGGAAAGCTGAGAGGGGCGGAGCGGGAGCAGTACAGACAGGCACAGTACAGACAGGCACACCGGCACGAGAAAAGCTGCACAGAAAAAGCGAGAGAGAAAAAGAGCAGCACACTTACTTCACAAAGGCAGGGAAAATCCTCTGTACAACATCAACAGCTGTACATCATCAACTACTGTATCACAGCTGTAGTGTTGTAGTAAACATCCTTTATACATATGTATAATGAATGTTTTATATAGACAAACACACACACACACACACACACACACGCATACACACACAACAAAACCTGGAATTTATGGAATGATTATATATAAAAATTGTTAAATATTTTTTGTTTTGGGTGCCATAATATGTTTCTGTGTGAGTCATGTATGTATCATGTAGGGCAGCAGGGTTCCACTGATTGGAAGCGCATAGTCTGTATGTTCATATGTGCAAAAGGTCCTAAAGGTATCATAATTGGGATTAGGGTTATAGAAATTAATAAATAGTCTTCTTAAAGATATAGGTACCTAATATGTGTGCATGTGCCTGTGGCAATGCATTAATAGTTCATAGCATTGGAGAAGCCCTTTTCCTGAGGTGAAACTCAGTTTAGTAGAATATCTCACTATGACAGGTGTAAGTTCAACACGTGGCCCTTTGTACGGTTTGGTGTGAGGCCAAACTAATTAGTATCAATCGGTTTAATTAATTGGTACTTTTATTGATCCCCGTGGGGAAATCCTCTTTCTGCCTCCCTGAACTTGCTCTTTGTGGAGTAAGTTGCACAGTTTGGAGCCTTGCTCAAGGAGCCACTAGGCCACACGCTGCTCAAGTATGAAACAGCTTAAGCAACTAGCACATGAGAGTAAGATATCAAGGAGAAAGCTCACCACCAGATTACACAGGAGGTATTGCTTTTACTGCAGGTCCCACATATTGTAATACTACAATCACTAAAGCCTAACAGCAGGGAAAAAACACTGTGTAGCACAGCACATTATTCAATGCTGATGCTGCAGGGCCCTCCACGTGAAGATTAGTAGAACTTACAGAATTTACAACAGTTCGTATTCCAAAAATACTTGTAAACGAACAGAGCCTGGTTTGCGCTTTGGTAAAGAAGCCATTCGATATTAGCCACAGTAAATGTGCTGCAGGAATACAGGAGTCTAACGAGTAGGCAGCGCACTGAGTAAGCTGCTGGGCGTCACAGCGGAGAGATCAGGCAAATCTGCTGCCTCAGGAGCCAGAGGGGACAGCGGCAGGGGGCCCGTGAAATGGTCGGGCAGCCGGGCCCAAAGACACCGTGACTCAGGAGCGATGAACTCTGCCGCTGGCCAGGCTCCTTATCACTGTGGTAGCAGTAACATGCTGGAATTACGGTGCAGAGGAATATCGGATGGAGATCAATGAGGACACACACACACACACACACACACACACAGATAGAGACAATTACTAACTCACACATAAAGACACACACGAAGAATTACTCACTCACACGCACAGGCACACACACAGAATTACTAACTCGCACATACAGACACTCGTATTAAGTTTCTCCGCAATGTCAGCAGCACAGGGGCGGATCAGCTTTGCTTCTCCCTGCTTCAACTGCCCCATGAGGGCAAGGGGCCAGAAACCCGGTGCCAGATGCATGTCTGGGGCCTCACCTTGAATGCGTACTTGCGGCTGATGTGGTCTGCAGGCTCCACTGGAGAGATGACGTAGCTGGGCAGGGGGATGCTCCCCAGGACGGCCTCCTCACGGCTGTCTGCGGGGGCACAGTGACACTCAGCGCTACCCCACTGCTCCCTAATACTCTAATGCAGCGTTTCCCAACCTGGTCCTGGGGGACCTGCAGACAGTCTATGTTTCTGCTCCCTCCCAGCTCCCGGTAAAAACGTGGACTGTCTGGCAGGGAGCTGGGAGGGAGCAAAAACGTGGACTGGCTGGGGGTCCCCAAACACCGGGTTGGGAAACACTGCTCAAGTGCATTTACACACTTGTAAAGAATGAGAAGAGTGCCCCCTTATGGAGGGAGGTTGCCATGTGTTTAAACAGGATGAAGGAAAAATTTTGGGGAAGCTCAGTAAGAAATGCTAAAAATACCCCAAGTATTTTTGCAAAATAACTCCAAAATAATGTTCTCCGCAACAACCAGGAATAACCTCAGCATGACTTCACTATGACACATGGGTGCATACCTGTATGGAGATATTTAATATATAAAGCAAGACACTTTCTGTACTGTGCTCACAGCCTCATCAGAAAGGGTTATTCAAATCACGGCCCTCAAGGACCGAGCATTGCTGGTTTTTCAGCCTTCCTTTACTGGAGAGCCAGTTGCGAAGCCTCTGACCAATCAGAATCAGTAATTATTAAACTAAGTACCTGGGAGAACTGAAAACAAGGCCTTGATTTGGAATCGAGGGCCAGATTTGAATAGCTGGGCTTTAAAGTAATAAGGTGCTGGATATGGATCATAAATAAAGCATAAAAATGCAAAGATGGCTCCATTTTACCACAAGGATCCTATGACTTGCAAATTAAGTTGTGTCATTCATAATAAAACTGCTCCAGTGAAACTCAACCTGCAGAGTTGTGTGTCTGCGTCCACATGCGGCCTGCATGAGCCACACTAAAGTATCAGCAATACACTGAGAAGTTTGAGGTCTTGTCTTCATATGACAACCTCCGAGTGTTTTACTTGGTTTGCCAAGGTTCGACTGGAAGAATTTCAGCCGTAATGCAACTGAGGACAAGTGAACCCCCCTCCCCACCCAGCACAGCATACATTTGGAATTGCTTTCTCATGCAGTATTTTATTTCCATTTGTTTTATGCTGGCATGTTTGGAGGCAGAAGCACATGGACTGACACGAAATGAAAGTGCTTTTGGCCTAAGTTAGAAAGTGGGATGAGTGTCTATGAAAGACCCTTCATTTGCATTTATATCACTACTTTTTCTTCAGCAGACCATGTAATAGGATTAAACACAACATAGTAGAAAATAATAATGACACCCTTTCATAAGCCCACACAGCACCGGGCAGTACTGGCTCTGGTGACTGCCTCCTTCTGAGAGCTGCACTTAACCTTGGTTGTGATCCAACACTAATAAGATGACCACTGAATGTACGAGAGGCTAATACTATGCATGTCTTTGGTCACTGCCAAGCAGTGACATTGCTGTCGTAATATTCATCCTTCCCCTCCTCATGTGATGATATTCAGTCCAACACATTTTCAGTAAGACTGGGGGTTCTTTCATTGCACTAATACTTTAATCAGCATGATGATAGTGTGACCCACCTTTGTAATAAAACAGGCAATGGTCAGACAACACGAACCACTTTCGTTTCCACAGCCTCATCCCAGAGCTGTCCTGGAAATGGGGAGACAAGTGACCTTTTGAAGTCTATGTCCCATCACTGATTTCTTATTGCAAGCATTGAACGAGAAAGCTTGCAGGATAAAGCAGTCTTCACCAGTTTGCCAACGGAGACTGACTCTGCGGCTGATAATTGCGCATCGGCATTTAAAGTGCAACACAAACTTATTTTTCTGCACTCATTTTCATTTTACATGTAGTTTATTTTACACACAAACCTTTAGAATAAAGGACTTAAAACACTGATCAGTCATCGTTTAATGCTTTGTAGGATGGATTAGGTAGTATTACAGGTGTGTACATCGAGGTTATGGCCAATTAGGCTTTGCTAACATACCCGAGTGACACTGGATAGACTCACCTGTTTGTAGAGCCACCCCCTCACCACCACGGGCACGTTGGGATTCCTTTTGATGGCGTGGTCCCTCTTCCCAAAGCTGTGCACCTTCCCACTGGACTTGGGGGCCTACGATACACAAAGGGCCTGCTGATAATAAAAACAGATTATTTATCCACCGCAGGCAGATTAACTTGCAGGGTGTGCCAGGGAGGCTGCTGGAAGGCGCCAGAAACATCAATGCAGCTCCTGATTTATGCCGAACAGCCTGCTAACATGCTCAGTAAATCACACCCACTTGCAGGAAGCTAAGAAGCATGATTCGCCAATGGGGAACTTTTCACGATGCTTATTAAAGTGCAATTAAGTACTATTAGATTCAGACTGATGAACGAAAAGAATAAGTACCGCCTTAGGCTCTTTAAAGTGCAGAAGTAAATTTGCTTTAACAATACTGGATTATTTTTGTCTGTAATACACAAAAAATACCTCATTCCACATGTAGATTCTGCCCTAGTGGATACAGTTAAAGATCAACTGCACATGGCGTTTACAAAACCAGCAATGCAGGCAAATCATTTGACAGAAAATGAGCTGCCCTCTTTTCTATGCATCGGTGTGCTACAGTGCGCATTTACTTAGCGTGGCAAGAACTGCCAGCATCACCCCATTATGCTGCTTCAGCAGTGCAGACATGGTGTTCCTTACCCTGTGGCTGCATTAAAGGCAGTCCTCTGCATCGCTTTCATTCACTGAAACAAGTTTAACGCATATTTAACATAATCTGGCTTTAGACAAACAGTATACTCCCTTATCATCAATAGTCAAAGTTTTATTACAAATCCTGCCAAATTACTTGGCTCAGGAGATTCCTTTTTTTCTAGATGCAATCTGTCAGGGCTGTGGGAGAAAGTTCTTTTGGGATGGCTAATTGCAGTGACCTTCAACAGAGCTCCGATTGCAAAATAAGCAGAAGACACATTATGAGTTCCCGGATTTTACAATGGCAGATTAGGCCTTTGAAAAAACCTCCCTAGTTTATAGAACATTGCCAAAAAAGAAACATAAAGAAAAAAATTGAAGGCCAGGCTACACTTGAGAAAGGTTGTGCTGCTGAAACATTTCAGACCATATGCTAAATTCACCCATGATTTACCAATGTGATGCAGCAGCGTGGGCATGGCTCCAAACACTGGCTTATTAAACATGAGATTTCCAGACCCAATTCTTTCTGACATGACATCAGCAACGCAGCCACTGGATTTCTCTTTAATAGCCATCTGGAGCGTGGCGTTTCATCCTGCTGGCTACGTACTTGTGTCACTTGTGTAAACACGGCTGAAGTTCTCAAGGCAAATAACACGCCCATGGGTCACGCCATCCAAAACAAGCCCCAGCCATTCCTCACACCAGCTGACTCAGCTGAGCTCCTTTGTGCCATTAAACCAAGGAGACAGGAAACCGCAGTGAAATGCATAAATAAATCTAGTTCTTTCTGCAATTGCAAGAACAATAATGACGTAAATGACATGTTCCATTTGGATTCTCGTTAAGGAAGCATAGACAGTAAACAGAAATTCCTAAGAGCTGATAAACACAATGGGAATAGCCAGCTTATGGTATGTTTGCAATTTCCATAAGCAGTGAACCACTTCTTTACCTTTGGTACAGAAGGCGGGTCCCCAGTGGATGAGGTCATGGTTGTGGATGACTCGCTCACCATGCTGGGGGTCCTCTGTTTGGACTTCGGATTGGACATGCAGGAATTCGGACTACAGGGAGACAGGAAACAGGAAATGGTTGAGGGCAGTCGTGGTCATCCTCAGCTCAAGGACTATTGTCTTTCAACCCTGAAAATTCAAGAGGAGTGACACGTAGGAAACAAACTGTCAACAGTGATAAAAGATCAAGCATCACAGAAGGAATTGTTTGCCACTGAATAACAAACATCAGCATGAAGAGCATATACTAATACCAAATCAGGGACTTATAGGAATGAAAAACATGGATATCCGTCATTCTCTTCAGCCACTCCAATGCAGTCGTGCAGAGGGCAATCCCAGGAAGCACAACCCCAAACAGGAAATCGTGCCACCCCAGGGCACAGATGCCCACAAGCGTACATTGATCCAAACCGCCATAGCTGCTTGTCTGTGGAAAGGAGACAGAACACCTAGAAAAACTCCATTCAGACAAACCGCTCAAGCGAACATGTATTGTGTTTAAGCAAACAGAAACAACACAAAACAGAATTTCATTCACCTTTGAGCTCCCGCGCAAAGATGTCATGTGAGAACACAATCTACACCACATAGCTTGTTTTGTATTCCTGGCATCCAGGTGACTTTAAATCTCAACTTCCAGAAGCTGAAAAGATGCAAAATATGCAGCAAAAAGATTCCTCTATTGACCCAAATGACAGTTTTTTTTATTGCCCGTGTCACGCTTAAGCTGAAATACCAGGTACTAGGCTACACTGTTAATGATGGGAGTCAGTGAAAAATAGTACAGTTGGCATAGTAGAGCTAGCTGTCTGACTAACAGCCCATAAAGTCATGAGGAGAAAGCAAGGCCTTGGCAAGGAAGCAAGGGAATTCACCCATCAGCCTGCCAGTGGGCCATAAACTAAGAGATCCACCTCAGATAGGAAAACTCTGTCTTCAGTCCCAATACAACTGCACTGAGCTAAAGATTTTGATAACTAATCTTATTTTATATAGTCAAAAATAAACATACACCAATAGCTTTATTTAAACAGGTGTTTATGACTGACCTAACTGAGTCAATTTATTAAACTGCAGAGACTCAGAAAGATCAATACAAAGAAAAATGTAAATATAACAAGCCATGTTATAACCTTGTAACTTGGCCTTAGAACAAGTAAACAACAAGAACTCTCAGAATGCCACACAAGATCAGACTTAGTACATCGTTGATGCTACTTAGCAGAATAGCAAAAACATCACAAATTATTATCATATACAAAAAAATGTGCATTTCTGTGTTTTTTCTGGTAAATATACTTTTTTCCTTTACGTTCAATCACTAACAGCTCTTTGGCCAAACTTAATGACCCATGGCTAAGAGTTGCAAGACAACACTGGAAAGCCAATTCCCAGCATTTCCCCCAGCATCTTCTTTTCACATCATCAGTGTTCAAAGAGGCACCATTGGTGTTTCACCTGCAGAGTTTCTGCCAATGCTAATTCTTTCATTGAACGTTAATACTGGCCGATTGTATTGGTCAATTGGCTAAAACTTAAAACTGAGCCTATATGGGTTAATAGCTGAAGAAAAGGCTGCATTGGCTGTAATCTAATAATCCCAGGGATCGTTTTATCCGTTTTTTTTATATCTTTTTTGCTCTGAAACAGATAGTCCACACAAAAGACCTGCTGCAGCAGCTCTTCACTGAGTCATCGTTGTACACCTGCCATGTGCAGCCATCTAACTGATAAATCGATCTGTTGGGAAATTAATCTTTCAGTTAAACTCAGATGTTCAAGATTAATAGTTAGTTAACCATGCACAGACACCAGTTACCACAAAATCTCATGAGTTTTACAAGCACAAGTACAAGTTCAATAAGTCAACTGGGGTTGCAGTTGATCCCAAATCAATGACGACTGTCATTTACAGCTGTCCTTAAGGTGGAAATGCAGACTTGTGCTCCGGTTGAAATCAATGAGAAAAGCAGCAGAAACTGCTGTTTCCCTCTGAATTACAGCACCCTGAAGAGCTTTTGCACATATAAGTGACGCTTTGCACATCCCCTGTGATTATTTACCCTTATTTATTATTTTTGTGTGTCAGGCAAGAGAGGGAAATATCAGGTAAGTGAGAAGGCCAGGGTCCGGGCCAACTTGGGCATGACCCAACGATGACCATCACTTCCTCCCAGCAAGGACTGGGGCCCAGCTACATTAACGCCTTTTCAGAGCTGAATTTAGGACTGTCATCAATGAATGTGGGAGTGTAGGGCCAAAGGAGCCAATGTCTGTGCCCTCTGTCTAACAGAATCAGAGGCTTCAAATGTATTTGAGACGGCTGACAGGTGTTTTCTGCAGTAAGCACAACAATGTAATATCCATCCATACATAACTGTACAGGGTTGCAGTGTAAACAATAGGCAACACACAAGTAATTTATCACAAAGCTGGTTACAACCAGCAGTATTAAACAGGCTCACATAGTTCATTATACAACGGCCTGCTATTCCAGGCACCTCAAACATTCAACATGGCAGCGCTGCACACACACGCAAGGATAACAGATTCCGCTTTGGACAAGGACAGATGGAGCTTTACTGTAATCACTACTGCAATTAGTTATATAAAAATTGGTTTTTGAATAAAGTTTAACTAACCAATAAAGGAAGGGGTTCTTTTCTTTTAACCTGATGAATTTCATTCTCAAAGACACCCGATTTTCTTTTATTATACTGAAGAACAATGTCAGCCAGTTGTACTCCCAAGGGGTAAATGATACAGTTGGGTGTTGGGCACCCGCAGACACATGCCAAAGCCTCAGCTGTCCCCAGCATCGCTGCTGCTGGTGCCTCATCATACACACTTATGCGAGGTGGGGCACAACAAAACTGCAATCTTTGCAGTCTTCTCCATCATGGGACAGAACAGCACTGCAATCCTTGCGGTCTTCTCCATTATGGGACAGAACAGCACTCCCATCCTTGCAGTCTTCTCCATCATGGGACAGAACAGCACTGCAATCCTTGCAGTCTTCTCCATTATGGGACAGAACAGCACTGCAATCCTTGCGGTCTTCTCCATCATGGGACAGAACAGCACTGCAATCCTTGCGGTCTTCTCCATCATGGGACAGAACAGCACTCCCATCCTTGCAGTCTTCTCCATCATGGGACAGAACAGCACTCCCATCCTTGCAGTCTATTCCATCATCGTCTGCATTCGCTGCACCTGGCCGCTACAGCCCTTTACATTACCCTGGGCAGTAATGTGACCGGTGGAAATAAAACACTGGAGAATGTTCTGGTATTTTGATGGTGATATTTTAACAGTGAAAGGCCTCAGGGTAACAGAGTAAACAGACAAATCACTGGAACTTCCTGGGGACTCATGGGTGCTTTAAAGTCATTAGGATTCAGCAAGTAATGAAGTCGGCTATACAAATAAAGCCCTTTAGGTGGCCCCCCACAGCAAGCTCTGCAGACACAGACACACCCCCACACAAAGGCATACGGTCAGGCACAGACACCCAGCTGTTAATTAAAAAGGCTGCCTGTCTCTGTCTGGGTTAGGGCTGGCTTGATGGGGCTGTGTGACATTGGCCTAAACACCCACCTCCCATTTTTCATCGAAGCAGCTTATAACCTGACCTCACCTCTCGGAGAGTGCAGGGCACCATGATTTAACTCAGTGGGATTTAACTCAGTGAGGGAAAACTCAACAAGTCACTTGCTTACGAGTCAAAAAACATAAGTGCATCTACTGAGGCAGTGTGTAGGTGTTATTCTAAAGCTGGTCACCTTCAGTGTATGCAGTGTGTGAATGTTATTCTAAAGCTGGTCACCTTCCAGTGTATGCAGTAAGAAACAGCTGCATTACACCCACTGCATTACAATCACTGTGATGCAATGGAATATATAATAATACTAACAACAATAATAACAACAAATGTTATTTGTAACACATTTCTCACTCCTGATGTGCTGGCCAATCATTTGCATTTTTATTAGAACTCCTGTAGCAAATGAATGACCACAGTCATGTGATCAAGTGGCTTTATATGGGTCAGACTAGATGGTCAGGTCCCATATTTTTAGACCAAAATTCCGTTTTGATTTCACCCCTGGTAATGTGATATGTGGTGATACTAAAGGATGGGGGACAGGGAGCACCGGGGGAGGATTTACTGCAGGGCTGCACCCGGACGCCTAACGGACTGCCAGAAAACAGCTAGGGCCCCAGGCTCTTTCAGGTATAAAACTCTGCTGTCCTCTTGTTTATCTAGGAATGGTCTGAATGATGGAAGATACTGCACCTTTAAGACCTAAGAATGCCAGCCTGTAGACGGCCATTCCACCAGACCAATCACTTGCTGTTGGGGGACTTCACAGTGACCTACCATGGGATCCCGGGCTCCCCCTGCTCTCTTAATCTCCTTTTCCTATGGCCAGACGACCCAAAAGTTAAACATGGCCTCCCACCCGAAACATTGCACTTTCAAATAATAGGGTGCCTATACTAAACAGCTGTGGTCACCTTTTGAAATGTACAGTTGATTTTTGGCCAAATGCTGGCAAATAACATAAGAGAGACATGCCTTATAGCTGCTGAAGTGTGGAATAAATTAATGTAATAACTTCCAAAGTAATCACTGACAATGGGAGCAGCAGAGGGCCATCAGATACAAGGTCAATGCAGTCAGGATGATGACACTTCAAGTATTACATAACCTAAATTCTGAGAGATGCTCAGCCAGGCTTATTGGGAGACAGGACCCTGCCAGGAAGGCCGCAGTGCCCCACGTCGGCCAACAGCCCTCAGGATGAGGAGACACCCATTGGTCACTGCTTATTGATTTCCGCTTTTGTTGGCAAGACCATGTGAGATCACTTTTAAATATACAACGCTATGGATAAAATAAACGTATAGTAAAGAAAATACTCACTTCTCTTGCAGCATGAAGTCAATGTTTTCAGCGGAAATCTCTCCTGTCACTGGGTGCTGAAACGTAGTCGTCCGCTGGTTATGGCTGAATGAGTGAAGAGAGAGGGATGGGTGGGAGGAGGAGCAGAAATATGGCAAAGGCAGAGTTAGCTCCCCGTCACACATTCTCTCTGGATCACTCCGCCCCAGCTTGTCACTTTAATGTAGCTCCGCGTTCAGACGCAGGCTGGGAATTCTGCAGGAATACACCAAGGTTCCAGACGGGCTACGACATTCCCAGCAGTGTGCTCCACGTGAGGCCCGGTTAAGCCGGCTCCTGCTATTTCACGCAGTGAAACCGGGGCCTCAGCACAGATACCAGAAAATGCTGGGAGTTTCTGGATTCCAATAATAGCAGCTCACTCACCGGCTGCGGCACTAAAGCCTTCTCCCTAAATCTGGGCAGACTGAGCAGAGGCTAAACCTCACTTACAGTCAATGTCACATGCGGCGCATGCTGCACTTTCCTTATCGCTCATTATAAATAAACTCACACTAAAAAATGTGGACTGAGATATCATCCTCAAACATAAACTCATTCCTGATTTTTTTCTATCTGTGTCTCCTTCCATCCATCCATCCATCCATCCATCCACGCTCCCCCTTGCTTTTGAACACAGCCCACACCCACTCATAATGCACACTGACCTATTGTCATAGGAGGGACGTCTCGATAGGAATAACAGCATGGACTGCCATTACACTTCATTCATGCCTGACCTTTTATTATCCGGCTGCCTCTTTTAATTGCCCATTGCATGAACCCTCCAGCAACAGCCTCCGACAGCTTGTTTCACCCAAACTTGCAGCTAGTTTGTCGAAACACACTTCAAAAATGTTTGTCAGAGCAGAGCAGAGGGATCGTGGTGGAACTTTCAGTCCCTTCATTAAGCCAGTTATTACTGTTATCCGCCGCCTCTCATAAAGTTCCTGTTCTTTTCTACATAAACTGGCTCGCTGCCACTATCATTTTGAGGTTTCTTCTGCTTCCCTGAGCTGGTCGCAGGTCAGAAAGCAGCCTTTGGTGAAAAAAGACCCCTCGTCACAGCAGAGGAATCCAGCCGAGCGAGTTACTGTGCAGATTCGTACCAGCTGTGCTGAGCCTCGGTTCGGAAAGCCAGTTGTTTTTACCTTCCATCGGACCCACCCTACCGGGGGGGGGGGGGGGGGTGGGGGGGGGTTTGGAAGTTGTAAAAACAAAAACGACAACCAAAAAAAACAAAAACAACCCCAAAAACACACCCCCCACCCCGACGCCCCCCGCGCCCCAACCCCCCCTGCCACCCCCCCCCCCCCCCCCCCCCCCCGGGGGGGGGGGGGGGGGGCCGGGGGGCAGTGTGAACGAGCCTCACCACAGTATAAGCCCTGACAGGATGACCGCAGTGCCCCACGTCGGGGTGTTAGCCCTAAGTATGATGAGGCACCACCCAGACAGACGAGTCTCTCACACCCACTCGTCACATTCAGCACCGAACAGGAAATATCATGCTGATTCAGTCGTTAAAGATGATACACGGACACAAGGAATGCAGAGGATCATCTGACCGGGTGTTAGTGTAAAACGTGGGGACAAAACTTAGCTGGGGGGAACATAATGTCTCTTTAAGATAGAACTGCTCTTTAACATTGGAATATCCATTTTGTTACAGGGTGAGAGTGCTATAGCATTAATGACTAGTAATTATCTTTCCGAAAGTGTGGAGATATCGTTAGACCTTGCCTAATTTTTATCTAATTGTATCTTCACCTAAGCTACTGTAATAGACTTATTTTTAGCCCTAATAAATGTTTATTTCTGCCTGGAAAGATCTTAGAAAACAAGACACATTGTTCAGTAGAGATCCTGCTGCGTTGTTTGCTCTATTCATGATGGCCCATATGAAACCCCCTTAGTCTCAGAGTAACTAAATCAGTTCCTTATCTTGTACCTTCTACCCACTGACCGCTGACCCGATACCGTCACAATACCTTTTTTAACGTTTGTGGTAGGTTTATGTAACATCACTGACCATACTCGCATTAAGCTGGATCCCTGATGCAAACTGAAGCTGCTTAATAAAATGTTTATGCGTACAACGGCTATAAATGTTTCTGGCTCAGATAATGAGCATTAAAAATGGAGCAGGTATCTGCTGCAAACTGAATTTTCCACTTTAATGACGACCCTCCCATAAAACAGGAAACAGATAAGAATAGCTCATCCGGACATTCGCCCACTGACTGAATAACCACCTCTAATTTTCGTCAGTTTTTCCAATAAAAATCATTTCGGTGACAATGGAAGAGATATAAGATGGAGTGTGGTATTATCACCATGGTGACGTCTGGTGCAGCGTTCTGAGGTTCTCATGATGCTTTTCACATTTATGGAAACATGGTCTCCTCAGGACGGTAACTAAAGCTCACATCTAGCAGATACAACTCTGCAATGAGAAGGAGACAATAGAGAACAGACATGTTACTTAACTCTTACAATGACAGTCTACAAGGATAGTGCACAACTGACAGCTCGAAACACAAGAACATGTATCTTTTTGGTCGGTCAAAATCTAGAAAGCAAGCCCAACAGTCAGTTCGCCACACTAAACGTTGCTTGCTAGTTGAATGGGACACCAGTTGATAGCAAAGGGAAGGTTTCAGAAGAATTTTCAGAGAAGCTTCAGAGAGAACATTTGCATTGAAATCACACCATAGCACTGCTGGAAATAACCCGCAGACCTTTGGATTGTCACCAACCTTCCATTGTCAGTTTGGACATGCAGTATGACATTGGGCTGCAGTGGGAGCAGCACCTGACTGGCCTGCAAAAGCACCATAAACACAGTGAACCTTCGTAATCTGAAGCTGCTCTGCAGACGTGCAGATGTCACTCATCCAGCTTCCTCGCCGCTTTCCTTCATGCTGGCTGACAGATAAATGATGATGCGGGTCGAAATCTCGTTAAAAAAATGTTACACGCGTGCGGACATTCCATCGGCTGCAAAGTATGGAATTCAATTTAGCTTGTACAGTGTTACGAAATACTAAAAATATATTTAGCATCTTATATACAACTGAAGGTAATGTTATACAACATAAAATGCTAGAAAGTTAGAGGGCGATGTCATCGTACCAGACTCTTGGATAAAGTGCTTAATTCTGTTTGCTGCAGGACCGGCTCACTGCAATCCTCACTTGCACATCTCTTTGGACAAAAGCAGCAGCTAAGTAAATAAATGTAACATAAATCTTCTATGGGAAGTACAGGGAAAGCTCAGGCACCCGCTGAGCAGTCTAACATTAAGCATTTCAGATAACCAAAAACATGAATGTGGCAGACTTGCACACAATACCGTGAAAACAGGATCTGTTCCAGCCCGATAACATCCCCTTAGTATAATCCTCACCCCTCTATATACACCTCTATGCTATGCTCTCTTCATTTAGCTGTGCATTCGAACTTCAATTCATTAAGACATTTGTAGAATGTGCCTAAATTGACCAGTGTTTTCACACCCCCCCCCCCTTACCAGTCACAATAACACAACATGAATGCTTGCAATGCTGCTTAGCAATTATATATTCATTTAACTGACATATATTTATTAAATTCACACTGGACCATCAAGACCATGAAATGAGATCCAGGTTCAGCTTTTCATATGCTGGCTTCAATTTGGGTCCACAAATAACAAACACGCCTCAAAGACCTGAAAAGAAAACAACGGAAAAACCAGTGCAAACTACACTCTGTGTGGAGAAGGTCAATCAAGTGACTTGATGAAACAATGGACAAAGAGTATGGAATGATTCCACACACGTGCTACATTTTAAACCCCGGACACTAGCAGGATTTTAGTGTCCTTTGACTCTATGGTGTTAAAGAGGGACCAACGTTCCTCAACAAACCGCATTTCTAGTATCTGACTGGCCAGAGAACTGACTTTGTCCCTATACTGTGGACACATACTGCTAAAGGGCTGATGATGTTTAACAGCATTTATCCATCACATCAGATATCCCCCCCGGATCAGGCTCAGCACACTTTGCATGTGCTGCTGTCCACAGTTCGAGAGGCAGATGGACCAGCACGGTCCCGTTTTAGCGAATCCGCCAGAATCGCCCTTCTATTTTGAGACCGTCTGTGTGGCAGTCCTTAGGTATTCGCATGGGACAGACAACAGGCTGATGAAAGCTGGCAGAAAGAGATAGTTGCCCCAGTAAAAACATCATATCAAGTAAATGAGAAAGCTAAAAAACTGACGTACATGCTGGTATGCATAGAGGAAGAATAATGTTCTTTACTTATCCAACATATTTTTAACAGTACCTTAAACAGCACCACTTCCACTAACTTAGGGTGCATAGACCATCATATGAACTGGCTTGGGATTCCTGACAGCAGAAATGGATTCAAAACAGCCATTCAGTAAGTGGGTGGATCCAGCCAAAGGCCACATCTGTTTGAAGCTTTTTCCATATTCAATGCCTTTGAAAAGTAAATAAGCCTGGAGTAACCGTGCTGAAGATTTTTTTAAGCGGCCCTGGTAGGAAGTATCATGGGATACTTGTGATATGAGCAAAGGCCACTAATCTTGGCACACCCCAAAGACTGTCATGAGCATGTAGTAGAGACTTATCGCCTAGTAAGATCTCTGCCCTCACACCCATTCATTATTCAGACCACAGATGTGTCCCTTAGCATCAACAGGGAGGGCTCAGCGATGGCAGGTCATCAATGAAAGCGGGGAAGAGGCGCCATGCTCAGCACACAGTGCTCTGTAGTTTTTCTGGGCTGCCCCTTTCCTCTGGGGTCCACTCACGTAACATTACCACCACAGCTGAGCAAATTCCTCAAGCAAAATATGCAGAACAGAATCTGGGTCCTCCTCCATGGTTATTCCCGGCAAAGGACAACCCCTGAACTCTGTGAGAGCCCAAGGTACGCCCACGTGCATCGCTACAGACTTCCTAGAAAAACATGGGCCTCCAGTAATATCTGATGGAGGGAGAAAACGAGACATAAGTGTTTTCTGCAGCCTAGGCCATTCTGTGTTTACGCTACTGCAAGGTTCTGGGCTTTTACTCCGAGACGCCAGTAAATGCCGTTCCTCTGCAGCAGGTCACCCATGGTAACTCAGTCCGATATCCAGCCTCCCCACCTCAGCCTTTGGGAAGTGACTGCACATACTAACCTTTTTCTTCATGCCTGATTACCCTCTTCCCAGCTGTCCTCTTCCTCTGGTGCCAGTGACCTTCCTGGCTTCAGAACAGACCTGATTGAGTAGCCACATCTAGTTGTGAGTCCAAGGACTGGAACATGCGATACCGTAAAGTTTCACCCTGGTAGATGCCAATTTCTTGTTCCCGTCCGTATCACCGGAATTCCAGAGAACCGCATGGAGCTTATTAGTCTACTTTTTCTCTTCCAACCTTCTCGCTTAATTCTTTATAAGAGCAACACTCTTACCAGCAACAGCTCTGGAAGCGCCAAGAGTTATAAAGCTGATTGCAGTTGTCCGGTCATCTTTCAGTCAAATAAATTCCAGGTTTAGTACCTGTTCCAGTGTCCAAAAGATTACTCTGCACAATTAACTCCTGTCAAAGTAGCCAGCGGCCGAACTTACACTAAGAATAGCCCAAAACTGAAATTCAATTCCAGTCAACATAACTTATAGCTTACAAGACAAGATTGTAAGCATTAATATTGATTGTATCTGATGCTGCTAAGGGAAGAATTCATCACTCCTCTGCACTGCAGCTGCTGATCCTGGGAGTGTGGGGTGTTGTGACACTCCTTTGACTGCTTTCATGGAAAGGCAGGGCTCTTGGTTGCTTATTGGATGAAGTCCCCGGTTTGGCCTTGCTCCGAGCCAATGAGAAGCAGCACCTCCACTGTAGCATCGCAGAGTATGACAGGCAGCAGTGGAATGCATGGACAGCCTCTGCATCCACAACCAAGAGGACTTTGTAGACAAGTTAGCAGGAATATCAATACTGTGTGCTTTAATGAGCTTCTGCAGTTGCACCACTACAACAACACACTGATCTCATCGGGGGGAAAAAACTGTTTCCTCTTCAGGAAAGTGGGTGGTATTTGCTCATGGCCAAAGTAAATATTGTATCTGATATGGGACAAGTTTGCTTAAAGGAGAAGCCCCACCAAAAACTATGATCACACACTATTTGTTCCATTACTCTAACGTCAAAAGCCTTTAATATCTTTTAAACTTGGTGATGCATGTGCCTATTGTGTGTATAAGTACTACATGTTTGCCAAAGCTTAGCTTATCTGAAATCTTAAAGCAGAAAACTGAATACAGGTGCCCAGAAATACTTGCGTAACATTACTACAATTATAGAGAAACTATGACAAACTATGATTAACAGTGCAGTTCTTTTAAAGACCCATGACAGAGAGCAATATATTTTGAAACAATACATAATATCAATTTGATAGAGTTAAAAAAAAACATTTTATAGAGTGCCAAATATATGAATCGTTTTGTCATTATATTTCATTAGCATTTCATTCAATGGCATCGGTCGTAGAGCGTTAAATGTGAGCCGCAGGTAGGGGACACTGTTCCAGGGACCTTCAGAGAGCCTAGCGGAGCTCCACATTTCAGCACATTTACCCGAGAGAGACGACCTGAGTGCAGAGTGTCTACTGCAGCTTTGCTCATGCGTATTAGTTGAGGAACAAGTCTTCATGGGATATTTATAACGAGGTCACGGAGAATATAAAGATACATCATCATTCCGGTAACCATCGGCGATCAATGACTCACCACCAGCCTGTCAGCTTTCAGCTATGTCCGTCTGTGGGACCTCACAAATGAATAGGATCCAGGCTCGAATAACGCTAAAAGAGCTCTTAGTGAATATGTCTTACAAGATGCTTTCATTTTTAACAGAGCCATGAACTGATGTCCTACAAATTTAAATTAGAATACCTCATATAAATCCATGGGGAAGGTGTCCTGATTTTATGCTATAAAATGAGGAGATTAATGACAGTAAATCCATTTTTATGCTATGAAACTACAAGCTACATGTGTGGCTTTTAAGCAAAACATGGGACCACTGAGAAACTGAGGACCCCACAGCATACAATCCTTTTAACTTGCACTTGCACAGGACATAACCGAAACTGTGGCTGCAAAGCCTGTTAAGCAATCAAGCATTCGGCACTGGTATTTGGGCATATGCCCATTTATACCTCCCAAGGAAACCTTTTAGGTAGAAACAATTTGTTTCCTTTTTCAAATGCATTTTTTTCTTGTTTTTATCAAGCAACCACAAAAGAGCATGCACCTTTTGTTACTTCAGCACAAACACAACATGAGACGACGCTTTTCTTGTAACACAGGCAGCGAGCAAAACAGAGAGATGAAAGCGCACTTCTGCTACGCCGCACATTTCCGCAGTCGAATACCGACCTGTTACCCGGGAATATCAATGGGCAGCCCACGCAGGACTTCAAAGACTGCTCAGCGGCAGACATGCTCCGCGACACCTCCGGAGCGCCCCGGGCCGACTGGCCGCACACACCCACGGCAGAAGCCTCGGGACACGGGGCCGGCATTTCCTCACACGGCCAGCGAAGCGTGAAACCAGCCCGCTTGCCAGAATGGATCACCGAAAGTGACAGCGCGGCTTGTTGTCTCTCGCCGTGCCATGCGGCAGGACGGGTGTGGCCACAGGTTAATGGGCGGGGCAGCATGGCACGCTAAAGCACGGCCAGAATTGCTCCCAATTCACCACACTGAAACTGCATAGCCCTGTAAAATTTAAACCTGTCTCACGCAATCGTTTAATACGGAATGAAAGTTTTAAGCAAACTAGGCTGGAGACATAAGTACTATGAAAATAAATTAAGTGTAATTTAATTTAATACACTAAATGCTACCATTACAAACAGGTTGATAGACCTATAAATCAATAAATCTATAAATGCATTGTCTTATTCATTTAATATTTTAAATCATTAACTCCAAGGATCCTAGCTAGCTTAATTTAATGAATTTTTAAAACGTTTATTATGAGGTTAGTGCTACCCAAAGTTAGTAGAGGAACCACCCTAGGCAGCCTGGTCCGTATTGCAGATCGGCGAGGTAGACCCCAGACAATGTGATGAGCCTATGCTCTCTGCTCTGCTTGGGAACAAGCTGCACAGCTGTGCCCCAGCTGCTATTGTGTCCCTGCTCTCGGCCTGCATTGTTCCAGGCTGCGGATGTCGATAGCGGCCAGGGCAGGAAGGCAGGTCAGCGGTGCTGACCATTGGGTTCCTGTTATGATGCACACAGTGGGGAACCACATTCTATGCATTGCTGGTGGACTTCAAAAGCCAGGTGCTACAGAGACAACACCAGACCCTGAGTGAGGGGGATTAGATACTAATTCTTCAGATTATTAGATGTTACCTGAATGTCCAGTATATAAACTTTTCATGTGCTGGGACTGTGTTTCAGTAGCTATTCATGCTGGGGACCAATCGGTACTGTACCTCAGCAAACATAAGTCAGGCGGTTTGGAGTATGGCTACGAGCATGTGTATGTGAGCGTGTGATGTGACTGCCCATCCAGGGTGTTTCCTGCAACAGGGTGTTTAGGGGGGGCGTGGCTGTTTCAAGTTTTTACCTCAACACACACTTTGTTTCCTGCATGTCTTCCACAAAACACATAGCAGATGGAAAACTAGCTACAATTTTTCGTGTTTGGACACAATGTTATGTACCACTGTACAGAAGCGGAGTTATATTACACCTATTACATCAATCAAAGAACTGCTGGCAAGAATCTGTTATTGCTGAATTCATATAGACCAATTTGCAAGGTAATACAGATAAAACCAACAAGAAAAAGTGCACATCACTGCAGTTTTGGATGCAGAACCACTGTGCAGTATATTTTACTCCATGCAGAACATTGTGTAGGAAGAACAAATCTGAACTTGCTGCAGAAACCCAGTTAATGACCCATGTTTAGTACTGGATCTACACGCAGTTTTACCAAATCTTTATATGCTTAATTTTATTAAGTTTGCCGTTATAAGTAACTAGTTAAAATAGTAATATTTTGAACGTTTGAGCTGACAAAAAAACAGAACGTGTTCATTGTCACAAAGGCAACTGTAATATATATTCAGTTCAATACTTTCAAATCATTACCAATAAGTAAAGCATCCGTCTCTCTTATGCTGCAATCAGAGTAAGCCCTGCCTCAAGCACTCTACTGCTCCTAAAGTCCGGTAACATCAGCACTCTGATTAGTACATTTGCCTATAATTTACAAAATTATAAATATTTATTAGGGGTATTTCAATGCAGCTTATAATGGAGACTCTGCTGTCACAATGGCCATCTGTGTGACGCAGACAAGGGACTCTTAGCTTCCTCCTGAGGAGTGCGGGGGAGGAGAGAGGACAGCGTACTTCAGCCGGTAGCAGGACTCATCAGGAACCGTGAAGAATCAATTTTGTAAGCCGAAGATATCAGCAAAAGCAGCACCGAAATCTGCCTGCTGGCATACACTACATGGACAAACGTATTGGGAGACCTGCTCAACACGCCAATGGGGACTTTTATGACGTCACACTCTAAATCCACAGGTATCTTTAGTAATATGGAGTCGGTCCTTCCTCTTATGGGGAGTCTGTCCACTAGATTTTGGAGCATCTGTGGGATCTTTGGCTTATTCATCCAGAAGAGCATTCGTGATGTCAAGCACCGTTGTTGGATGTGAAGGCCTCGCTTGCAGTCTCTATTCTAGTTCATCCCAAAGGTGTCTGATGGGGTTGAGGTCAGGGCTCTGTGTGGGCCAGTGAAGTTCTTCTACACCAAACTCACCCAACAATGACTTTATGGACTTTGCTTTGTGCACTGGCTCACAGTCATGCAGAAACAGAAAAGGACCTTCCCCAAGCTGTCTCCAAACAGTCGGAAGCATAAAATTGTCCAAAATGTGTTGAAATGCTGCACCATTACGAGTTCCCTTCATTGGACCTAAAGGGTCCAGCCCAACGCCTCAAAAACATCCCCATACCATTATCCCTCCTCCACCAAACTTTACAGTTGGCACAGTGCTGTCAGGTAGGTAACATTCTCCTGGCATCAACCAAACCCAGACTCCATCTGACTGCCAGACAGCGAAGTGTGATTCATCACTCCACAGAACACATTTCTACTGCTCCAGAGTCTGCTTTAAACAACTCCATCCAATGCCTGGCACTGCGCTTGGTGATGTGAGGCTTGCATGCAGCTGCTCACCCATGGAAGCCCATTCCATGAAGCTCCCGGTGCACAGCTTTTGTTCTGGAGTTAATGCCAGAGGAAGTTAGGAACTCTGCAGTTATTGAGTCGACAGAGCATTGGTGACTTTTACACACTCTGTGCCTCAGCCTCTTTCACTTGTTGTTTCTACATGCTTCCACTTCGCAATAATACTCAATGGTGAACTCTAAGTGGTATCTATCAGGGAAAAAATTTCACAAACTGACTTACTGGTGGAACCCTATGAGAGCACCACGCTTGAATAAACTGAGCTCTACAGAATGAGCCATTCTTTCACAAATGTGTGTGAACCTAACTGCATGACTAGGTGCTTGATTTTACACATCTGTGGTAATGGATCTGAATGAAACACCTGAATTCAACGATGAGGAGGTGTGTCCGGATACTTTTGCCCATATAGTGTTTAATCAGGTTTCTGGGTCAGCAACAGACATTGGTGGCCATTTTAATGTGAGACTCAGGACTAAGACTCCCTGAACACATGACACTTTGTCCCACTCCATGACACAATGAGGAGGGCAGTTAGCATCTCGGAGTCTAAGGAGCACAGCAGCTGTCGCCCCCTAATGGCAAATCAAAGGAAGGTATGCCACACGCCATCGTGCCTGTGATCTATTCACAGCTGGATAAAGTAATATCAATATCATCTCAGCCATCGTAAAGGAAATATAATAATAATAATAATAATAATAATTATTATTATTATTATAATTGATACTTTACTGATCCCTGTGGGGAAATTGTCTTTATGCCTCCCTCAACTTGCTCTTTGTAGAGTAAGCTGTCTGCGAAGGGCAGCTGCCTGTAGCGGTTAAGGACCTGTCATGCTCATAAATATTTAACATGGGAGTTGACAAATAGACCAGTATTATCAGAAACATGCACTGTAGCTCTATTCAAACTGAAGAGATTCACGAGTAATATAATATTTTTTTAAGATTCAACCAAAGACAAGCATAGTTTAATGAGGGAACATAACACGAACATAAAAAACTGTGAATGTTTGCCTGAATGAATGAAAATATGGATTCTTAAGAAACCAAGCCAAGCATCATCTGCATATTTCTGCGCTTTGTGAGGGTGTTTGCCGATCTTTGTTATAACCTCCTCGCCCCTTTAATTTAATTAGCGCAGTAGTTTTTGAGAAGAACGGCGTGTCTGAAACGCGCCATGCTCGCCCATCAGCCTGTCCTTGGCACAGCGCTATTTCAAAATCAAACTGTCCTTCAGGACACTGACGCTTTCCTTTCCTGTCCAATAGCGACACACATGTGAAGATGCACTTTGCCTGCGGTTTCTCTGACAACCAATCCACGGAAAGCGCATGTTGTACAAAATAGCTCCCATGACGGCGTCTGTATTTCTGTGTGACTTTTTTCAGGTTTCAAGGTCTGCTACTTTGGCTTACAATAAATTCTGAGATACCAGTCTACCTGTAGAAACCACACATGTACTGAATGGAAGTCATGATTCATGGAGCATCAGATCCAACGGCAGCAGCTCCAGTAGCCAGAGCTAACAAAGTCAGCCACCAGCATTACAGCCCCTGACAATCCAGTATGATGATATATCTAGCCTGCAGTAAGAAAAGTTAGTCTAGCCACGGAAGCCTAATTTACTACTGACAACTATAGTAACGGAATAGCCATGAGACGGAACGAAGATTGTTAGACGGTTATACGGGATACGGGGAAGCACGGGCTTCATAAGGTACGACATTCTGCACATATCATTTTAATTGCAACAATTAAGAATGAACTACTGTCAAAATGATCACCATATTTATCAACAGACCCCAGTTACAGAAACCACACAGAAGAGACTCTGGTGTCGCTTTCTTCCCGGAAGGAGCGTTTATAATCACAAGACATAACATCAATGTTAATGGCATAGAAACAATATAAAATCCTTTGCGTTAATATTTATATTTAAACTCTTATTTACGAATAACTGCACTTTTTGTCCAAAGACAAGTAGAACCTTTTACATACTTAGAGTTGTTTTACTGGGGAGGTAAATTCTGAGTCAGGTTTATTAAAGGACGCCCTTTGCGGGACTCCAGTCTGCTGTCAGACTGCAGGCCCACGTTCAAGCTAAAGATCACCAGTGAATGGGGAATCAACAAGAGGCAGGTAACTCCAGACAGAGCTTATAACGCGGCTTCAGCCTCAACTCGCTGTTGTTCCTTGTGGATTCATCCAAACTGTTTCAGCTAAAAGGACCTTAAATTGTACAGGGGTACTCTGGTCATACAGGACTAACATAACGCTCAATGTGCCATTCGCTTTCTGTATTTATAGGAGCCAAAAAAAACAATACTGAAAAAAGTCTGACTAAGGAAAAATTGGTGCAATCAGACACTAATGTGATTCTCTGACATTTTTTTAAAGTGATGGACCCCATTTTTCATGCATTTTGATTTACAATTACACTGCCTTATCACTCCAACGTTCAGGCCACAAAATCTATTAAAATGACCTGCACAGATTAAGGCGAACGTCACACATTTCTTTAATTACACTGATCAGGTTTACCTTAAAACTTGTAAAACTGGAAAACTAGTCCAACATTCCTCAGGTTGGCCAAAATATTCCCACATCTGCAGCGCTGCAAAGTAGCCAAATGCGCACAGGGCGCTGTAGAGAGCAGCCCGAGGCATGATGGAGGGAGAAGTCAGGGGACACAGAGGTGGGAGAATGAATCTAGAGGAATGACATAGACAGTCATTTTGATGCAAGGATGGAAGGGGGCACAGAGAAAAACCCCAAAAAGCAGCCCTTCATGGTTACCTGACACACTGCCCTTGGATGGACAGGGGATGCCCCCCTACTTCACCCCCTGCCCCCCTCCGTAATTTTATTCTGTGCTCCGTGCAGTGCTTATACGAGCACCTAACAGCCCACATGACACGACATCATGCGCACCCGTATGAATCCGGAACATTCCTATATGACAATGGTGCCTTTTTGATTTATACTGCATTTGAGTAAGATGAGAATCACAGCAGAATGGAACAGACAGAGATTTCCACTTGTATTTATTGACAAATGGAGAGCTAAGACACAGGGCTATGGGTGCCTATGATTTTGCACGTCCTTCCCATGTTTGTGTATGTTTCGTCCCAAAAATGTGTCATCTGTGCATTTTCAAATGGCCCTCAGATGGTTTCTGCTGAAAGCCGGGCGTCTCATGTGAGTTGATACGGCCGGCGATTTCTCCGAGGTGCTCCAGGGATGCTTTTAGGACATGGATGGAGGAATACGCGCAAAAGGCTCATGCAAAGGTCTTTCCAAAAGCCCTCAAATCTATCAGGCCAACAATCTCGAAAATGTGTTCAATCTAGATGTGACATATAGCATTGGCTTTCACTATGTAGAAAAAAGCGTTTTCTGACACTACAGCAACGAAAGAGCTTTACCTCCCTTACTCAGCATTCCCATCTTAAAAGAAAAAGCGAATGCTGTGACTTGTCTGCCACTCTGTGCTGTCAGAATGTCAGAATGTCAGCGTTTATTCCAGGCCTGATGTGTAAAGTGATCTCATTCAGCAGATCGTCTAAAGACGTGGCAGCAATGAGACTGGCCATCACTCTCCAGCCTGGATGAGCTGACTGGACTCTGGGTGACTGTATTATATGCAATCTTCGCAAAACCAACCTCTTACTATTAATCTCCCTGATGCCCAACACACATTATATGCTGATGGAAAACTCATTGTTGGTGAGACACAAACTATATTTCTGAATATCTCACACTTGGCACCACTGATATTACCAAGACCATTTTTATGTTAGTGTCAAAGTGGACCAAATAAAATTTCTCAGATTGGTTAAAATTTCTGTATCTTCAAGGACAAACTACCATCCATCCATCCATCCATCCATCCACCCACCCACCCACTATATTCTACCCAGGAATACCTGTCAGGGCCATGGGGGGAAAGAGCCAACTCAGGGCAGCACCAGCTACAAGGCAGGTTACCACACCCTGGATGGACTCAAGGACAAGCTCGCTGTAGAGAAATGACCGAGCTTACAGAAGTACTATCGAAACAGAAAATCCATCTCTGATGAAGAGCTGGTCATATATGTTTTGAGGAGCAACAGAACAAACAAACATGCAAACACACACACACACACACACACACACAGCCATTTAAGCCTGCTCACGTTTCAGTGTGTATCAGCAATCTGACAGCAGAACATAAATCAAAATCTGTATAAATAAAAACTGTATCAGTCCTATTCCCTTTGCATAAGATATTTTTATAAACCCTGACTGATTCAAATAAAGGGATAAAGTTCATAAGGCTTACAAAGAAATTAATCATCATCACAGTATTTACAAGACATAAATCACTAACAAGCTTGGACTAAGCTTTCAGTGCAACCACGGGAAATTTTACTAGAGCCAGGTTTCCTTGGTGTGACTAGCAGACCAATTCAAACCTACGGGCCCAGGTCACTGGGAAAGTTTCAGTAGATGGTACAGCAGGTGAGAAGCAGAGCTGAGGAGGAATCCTTTAAGTCCTGGCTGGCCTCACAGTTCCCAGTGTAACTACACAAAAACTGCCAAACCAAATCGAGATGTGGCCAATAACGCCAAACACTCAGTGCACTGGCCGGCACCACCAAACCGCCGTGTGAACCAAGCTGAAATGCCAGTTCTGTTACCGGCGTATAAAGTGAGAGCACACTGGGGCTCGACCCATATTCTCCCACTTTGTTTCGCTAATAAGCACTTTCTTCATCTTAGGTGCTACTCTTACTCCTTCACAAGCAAAGATGTAAAGGCAATATAAAGGCTGTCAGGTTTGTGTGTAATGAGTTATACTTTAAAATGCACATATAATAGCACTTCACCTTTGATGTGTGTGTGTGTGTGTGGGGGGGGGGGGTGTCAGGTGATTTATCTATGCTAAATTATTCTACTTGTAACTTTTTATAAATGATTTGTAGGGATCTGTTTTCCTACAAGCCCAGTAATAAGAAACAAGGAACAAAAACAGAAACCATCACTGCTTTCAATCCTCTTTTATTCCCAAAATGCAAGACTTGCATCTGATGTATTGCATCATTTCCATTTTCCCCCACTGCACCTCTTACTTCAGTGCCCACCTGGTCCTCAACTGACTCTGCAAAGTGAAAATCTTCCCCCAAATCCTTCTAGTCTCTAACCAAATCATGTGTCAAGGTTCTCAAAACAAGACAAAGTGTTTGAACTTCTGCATTAAGCGGCCAACTCTTAACCAAACACTTAAACCAGTATTACTGTGCCGCACATTAAACAAACACAGCAGGGCTGAGAGCATACACACCAAGTTGTTGGTAGCTGCTGCTTGTCCATGAGCTCCTCAGCAGAAGAATTCTGTGAATGTTGCACCTTGCATCACCCGGGATGCTCTCTGCCTGACCGCAGAAGCAACTTTCATTTGATCTGCAGCATTAGCGACATGTCACGGTGTCCAGCCAAACACCTGGGCCCTCTGAGTAATCCTGCCAGGCGTTATGCACACACAAGAGCCCCGCGACCATCAATAATTAACAGGCAGTCGCCAGGAAGCAGCACCAAAGGTCGCTGAAGGGGAGGTAGGGAAATAGCTCAGGACCAAGGGCATGAGCCTGTGCATGCAAAGCTGGGCTTGTGAAATGAATAGGTTTCTTATGTCCTATCATATGAACACACTGATAAGATCACCGTCAGAGAGCAGAAAATAAACTTCATGAATGCTCATCTTCAACAGGCAGCACAAACTCACGTCAACATTAACCCACAATCAAGGAGACACCCCAGGCACAGAAGCTCTGCACAGAGCTGACCTTCAGCCAGTGTAGGCATTGCATTTTCTAATGTGACATTCTTCCGAAATTCTGCATGCATCACAAACATGCCATGAGGGACATTGAATACATGCCAGCTGAAGAGGGATATTAGGTCTGGGCAGTGATATTACGCAATATATGTGCAATTTCAATGCCAAGAAGTTTTCGGATGCTCATATACCCGAAAGAAGAACTCACATTTCTGGGTTATAAAATGAAAAGAAGCTTTAATTGGTGCACAGCAAACACAAGGAACATTATGAAATAGCCAGAATTGTCATGGGTTTCCTCTTGAAGTTCCCCCCACCCCCTCAAAAACCCACATATACACAATACCCACTGAAGGAGAAACAGCTAGCAGGATAAAGGCTCCACATGCTAGCCCAGAAAGATCCTTTTACTGGTGGTAGGAAAAGGGAGGTTTCGTGGGACATGAGAGGCCAAACTACATGGGACAGGAGATAGAAACAAGGAGCTCCAGGAGAAAATAAAGGTTCAGAGCAGTAAACAAGCTTCACCAGACTGCACAAAGACGCCACCCCGTCATCCCTCAGCTATGACGTTCACAGCTTCCAGCTACAGAAACACATGCAACACAAGGGGATTGGTTTCAAAGTCTCTGGCGAACCTCCTCTAACCCTGAAAATAACATCTGGAAAGAATAAAACATCGCAGGGCCAAGAAATACTACGGAGAAGGTTTCCCATGGTTCACATAGATAAGGCACGCAGATCTTCTCCCCGAACAGTAACAACCACGCTCACATTCTGCCCCTCCTGAGATGCTCACATTCTGCCCCTCCTGTGATGCTCACATTCTGCCCCTCCTGTGATGCTCACATTCTGCCCCTCCTGTGATGCACACATTCTGCCCCTACAGTGATGCTCACATTCTGCCCCAACAGTGATGCTCACATTCTGCCCCTACAGTGATGCTCACATTCTGCCCCTACAGTGATGCTCACATTCTGCCGCTCCTGTGAAGTATCGAGCAAGGTCACACTCTGTCCCTCCTGTGATGCTCACATTCTGCCCCTCCTGTGATGCTCACATTCTGCCCCTACAGTGATGCTCACATTCTGCCC
>JABFDZ020000008.1:24653706-24665779 GCA_019775955.2 Pollimyrus isidori
TTTTTGACCACGTGTGGTGAGAAAAATGGAAACAACCAAATTTTGACCCATTGATCAATCCATCCAATGCCCCCTTCATGTTTTACCACCAGTCAGAACCACACCCCCCACCCAACCATCAGGTTTTGCACAATGCAGCCCTGTTTAATAACCAATAGTTAACATCCAAATGTCCAAGAAGTTTCTAGGAGCAAAGCACACAAGCACACTTTCAGACAAGTGAGTCATGGCGTCATTAACTCTTCCCATGTTACCTGAGGCTCCATGTGCACATTCAGAGCACAGCTAATGATAAATGCTAGAACGCAAAGGATCCGGCAGCTTACAGTGGTTCATTTGCCATTATTTGTTGTTTATCATCCCCCACAGCACACCTCACCCATTTTGTGCCCGTGACTAAGGGCATGTCCACCTCAGAAACTGGCTACACATCATACCACAAGCATGATTCTTTCCACTCATTCGGACTCACTAATATATCCAACATCACTGAAAGGAGTTAAGCATCCAAAACGAACGGCACTTAAACATGACCAGTGAGCATTAACAGGTGACTCATGGGCACCTGTGCTATGGTTTCGTGGTGGGAAAAGAGGGGAAGGTGTGTTGGCTGGATCTTTCAGTGGGAAGCAAACATTAGAGATTTTGTTCCAGTTACCAGGTTAAACATTGACTATGCAGCATGAGGCTAGTTTGATGCCTGTCTTCCGTCAGCTTGTCTGGCTTGAAGGAGGAGCTGGCTGCCCACACAGAGTAAACGTCTCTCTGTCTCTCTGTCTCACTCACTCATCTCAGGATGAGGTTCGACATGCCAGACATTTCTGCCAAAAATAACAGAAGCCCATTATCTGAGGCCTTCAATGCAGCTGATCTTCACCTTCCTTAATGGGACGAGATAAGGTATGTGCGTCTGTCCCCGGACACATTATCCCACACAACCAGCATCTGAGAGACATGGAAACTCTCAAGGATCCATTTGAAAAGTGCTCACACCAGCAGAACTGCTGCAAGTGAGAGCAGGAGGGTGCAGGGAAGCATAAAAGTGTGCTTAAGAGAGAGTGACACCCCCATTACTCTGCTCGTCACTGCTTTCCACATACACCTTTAATGACACACAATCCCCCCCATCAACTCTATCATCTTGTAAATAATGCAGAGGCTCTGTGTGCAACTTCCATCAAACTACTTCATTCATTCCATTAGCAATTCTTTAATTGGTTAGATGAGCCCTATGGGGCCAGATTAAAACCACACAGAGTATGAATGTTAACTGCGGGCTGCTTTTTTGAAGGACGCCATATCTGGCTTCCTCTAAGTTATCTGCAGGAGTGTTTACAGTGGCTCCAGATATACGTTACAAACTGTTTCTCCCAAAACGAAGTACAAACAAACCCAGTTAAGAGGAAGAAAAACAGTACAAGAGCGACAGCCTCTGAACAGATGGAAATACCACAGCTGCTGTTATTGTTCCCAGGGAAAAAAGAGGCTCACAATGTGCTCCTTTGGTAGCAGTAAGAGGCATAGTTTGAGCCATGGTTTTAAAGTCGAGCTTAATTCTTTAGCTGCAGCCAGAAGCAAGAACAAAAGCTTGAGGAACAAAAGACAGTGAGGGACAATCATTTAAAACATGAAGCCAGTCTCTAAAACACATTATCAGTCAGCAAACTCAGTCCAACATTTAACCTAAATTTACTGCTGGGGACTGATCGGTCTGGTGAAACATTAGGTTTAAACTCATCAACTTCAAGTGATGAAGGGCTATACCCAATGTTAGAGCACATCCAAAAGGTCAAAGGTCATCAGAGGGGCGTTCCCTAAGAGGTCACCTAGAGACCTGTACTAATCTCACCGCTCTCCGAGTGCTTATAGCCGTCACGGCAGACGTGCGTGAAGGCAGGTGGCGAAAGCAAACAGCACCTCATTAGCGCAGCCTGGAGACGGCCTGCAAAAGGGGCTCGCTGCCTGATCAGCATGTAAAGCACTCTGCTGCCCAATGTGCTTGGCTAATTAACTCGCTCCACAACAAACCAATCATAGATCGAGGGCAACAGGTCAGGTTGTGAAACAAAGGGGGGGGGGGGTAATAGACAATTAGGGTCTGTGCATTAATTGCATTGTAGCAGGAGGAGCCTTTGGTATCGAGGCGATGGGGCACTGCAGAGAAACAATTCAAAGCATTTTTTTGCTTATCGTTTTCTCATCCCATTCTCTGTGTGGTAGTTTCCTCAGAAAACCGGAATATAGTTATTTTATGATTACACTGCTTCATGGGAACATTCTCATCTCATCCTGTTAGGCACCATAACAAAGTGGATCCATTTGCTTATTCTTAATTTCATCTTTAATCTTAAAGAGTAATTTATAAATAAGGAAATAAGGAATTCTGCATAGTCTGTGTATATTTTAACATGCTTCCTGAAGCAGCAACCAAACTAAAACATAGCCTAAAGCCTAATTAAATTGATTTTGTGCAAGTGTGGCAAAAACAAAAAAAAAACAAACAAAAAGCCGGCGTCTGAAACAAGGCAAGAACCAGACTGCGATAAATGGAAATGGATGCGATTTTTGTGCGCTGGAGGCATTTGAACAATCGGCTCATTGTGCCCCGTCTGCGCACGTCCAGCGATCTGCTGCACGAGCAACAGCCGGTTGCCACGGCAGCAACATGTGGACTTGGACCCGGCCAGGCCTGCCTGCTTCAATATGCTCAGGCAACTGTGTGACGGCTAAAAACAAAAGAGGACCCCATCAGTCTGTCCATTACAAGCAGGGATCAGGGACACTGTACGCA
Organism: Pollimyrus isidori; assembly: GCA_019775955.2. Taxonomy (NCBI): domain Eukaryota; kingdom Metazoa; phylum Chordata; class Actinopteri; order Osteoglossiformes; family Mormyridae; genus Pollimyrus; species Pollimyrus isidori. The sequence continues at coordinate 24,656,498 of JABFDZ020000008.1, forward strand.
CAAGTTTTTAAAGCTCATTTTTATACACTTTAATACATGCATACAGTGTTTATATATTTTATATAGCTTGTTATATGGCAGTTGAGTTGAATTTCAAAGCATCACGTTTCACAGCATGACATGGTCAGCGTTAGGACACCCACCCCCACCTCCCAGTTTAAACTTGCCCTGGAAGCAACGTCACCATGAGCCATGTCTGCTGCCACAAACCCAAAATAAGCTGCATCAGATGGCAAAGCCCCCGCCCCCCCCCAGGAGCTGACAGGTGAGGGGAGTGTGTGAACCCACAACTGTATGACCACAGGAAGAGAGCCTGACAGAGGACGGCAATGTCTACCCACAACAAAATAAACACACTCACCAAGTGACCAAAACGCATTCAAAACAGACAAACACTTGTAGAAACCACACGCACCAGAGTTCGAGGCCTTATGCCTGCGCCTTTCGCTCCTCTCCACCCAATAACCTAAATGGCTATTTAAAAAGGGCCATTTCATTTTGAATGATTAGGCTACTTGTTGATCCCGGAGTGACTAAATAAATTGGAACATAACTGGATTGGTCTGGTGTGGGGGCTTAATATGATATGCTTTCATCGGGCCCAAAATCTCTAGTGGCACCCCTGACTACAGGCCAGCATGAAGGATGTGTGGCTCTGCTGGGTAGAACTGTGTCTGTAATCAGAAGGTTGTAGGCTTGCGTTAAGTAAGTGCATACTTACATACCCCATAGGTTAATATTGCTCCCAAGTCATACATACATTATTCATGACACTGTAGAAACACCAGCAGAACTGCAAAGGCCTGCACTGTAACCACAGCTAGCTGTGCCGAATGGCCTCAGCATTGTGAGATGATGAGGAGCTGCAGTCCTATTGTCTTATCTGCAACACTCCATTACATCCTGCACCCAAGGGCACCTTATGCAGCTCCCCACGCTCTTCTGGAGTGTCTCGGACAGGCGCCCCCCACCTCACTGTGGCTGCCCAGGACGCTAGGCCTTCTGGGAGCCACCCTGATAGCCACTGCTCTCAACCATGACACCTTTTATAACTCTCATCTGAAGACTGCATTACCTGAAGACTACATCAGTCATATTTACATCTCCAGGTCTAGAGCAGTTACAAAGTACTCCATCCCAGGCCGTTAAAGTAATACTACAGTACAGGCTGATTTACCTCCTCGCTTCACAGCTATCACATGGACCACATTCTAGCAGAGAAAGATCACTAAGAAAAACAAATCTACTCCAACCATAATGTACGAGCAACCAATCATATTAATCACAAAAAATAAAGGAGATATGTAGTAGATATTAGCATTATCCTGCTATGCATGGATATTCCCCAAAAAAATCCTGTATATAAAAAAAAAAAATCACCCCAAAACCAAATTTAAATCAGTCTAAATGAACAGCCTGCCCACAGTGTGACTTTTCCCAAAGTCTTCTTGATATAATTTTAAGAAAACAGACATTAATCGTCAGTGTTCAGGATCAAAACAAAAAGCCTTATGTCACTGACAGCAACAAATAAGCAGTTTATTTTACAGCCCTGACATTCAGACCTTGTATATATCTCCAGGCAGCACTGAACACCCCAGAAAGCCCGTGAACAGAGTACAATAAAGCCCTTCATGTAGCCAACTATAAACGTGTCACTGGGAAGCAATTCTAAAATCATTTAAATTGACCTTTTAATCTGCATGCAACAATGACCTGTTCATTCCTTGGGTGGTCATGTGACTGCCGCACAGAGGTGCCAAGCGCTGTCAGGCTGACGGGCCTCCATGCCGCAGTGCCTCAAAATGGCAGCCAGGTGGCACAGCACTGACAGCACCTGCAGCACATGCACTATGCTGGGGGAAAACACTCAAAGACCAGCCATCACCTATTGATCTGGATTTTTGTCCAAGACCTGTGATCAAGAAATTAGTCAGCAGAATTCTATGCATTATTTAGATAATAATTGATAAATCAGCTTGATAATACTCCCCGACCCCTCACTGGGTTTCGAATTTAATTAGCATACTAAGTGGAATAGAAAGGATAGATTGGACTTTGCAAAAAAAAAAAAAAAACATCTAAAAAGCCAGCACAGTTCTGGAACAGCATTCTTTGGACAGATGAAACCAAGATCAACCTGTATCAGAATGATGTAAAGAAAAAAGTATGAAGAAGGACTGGAACAGCATATGATCCAAAGAACACGGCATCATCTGTAAAACATGGTGGAGGCAGTGTGATGTCTTGGGCGTGCATGGCTGCCAGTGTTTCTTGATGATGTGACACAGGATGGAAGCAGCTGAATGACTGTTGAGGTGTTCAGAGACATCATCTATGCTCAAATGCAGCCAAATTGATTTGGCGGTGTTTCATAATACAGATGGACAATGACCCGAAGCACAGCTAAAGCAACTCAGGACTTTATTAAAGCGAAGAAGTGGAATATTCTCAAATGGTCACAGCCCCACTGAGCCTGTATGTCATTTGCTAAACACTAAACTACAGACAGAAAGACCCTCAAACAAACAGCAGCTGAAAGCTGCTGCAGTTAAGGCCGGGCAGAGCAGTAAAAAGGAGGAAACCCAGCATCTTCAGGCAGTCATTGCCTGCAAAGGGTTTTCAACTAAGTATTAGAAATGAACATTTTATTTGCAGTTATATCAATTTGTCCAATTACTTATGAGCCCCTGGAAGGAGGGAATTACTTTAGTTCCCCGCATTTTCATGCAATGTTTTTTCTACCCCCTGAATTAAAGCTGAAAGTCTGCACTTCAACTGCAGCAGACTTGTTCCTTTTAAAATGTGTTGCGGTATTTATGGTCCTGACTGTATATTAGATTACATACGGTAGACAGATATAATTAATTGATCCAAAGCTGGAAATCCACTAAAACTCTGCATTGCCCCCTAGTGGGTCAAAGCTAAGATAAGGCCACAGTAAGGTATCATTCATTGCTCCAGGACAATGGAGAACCAGAAACCTTATACACATCCTAATTCTGCCTAGTCTGTCTGACAGATAGACTGATACATGTGGTACACTTCACATATGAGGGCAAATTAACACACACCCCCCCCGGTATTTGATGGCATTCAGCATTCATGTGGCCCAAATGTTTTCAAGCAAGAAAAGTCCATTATTTACTACAACTGGCTACTACACTGGAACTTCTGGTAATAAAATTCTACAGAATGGTTTAGATTCCTACAAACAGCCTTAGGAAAACAATAAAAATACAAATATTTCAGAGGATATCAATTTAAGCGTGCTTTGATGTTCTCTATGGAAACATACATAGAGAGGAACATACTTACAGTAGCTACATAAGAGGACAGAGTGTATGTATAGTGTCCAAGGTTCATGCCTTGTGTACCTTGCGCAAGAGTATCAGAAACAAAAACTGGCAGCACAGGACAGGGCACAACAAACCTCACTGGTTCAAAAACCAGGAGCAAAGTAAAGAGAACACAGGGTTGCAGGTGCAATTTCAGATAAAATGTCTCTCTTACTAAAAACAGGAATTCTGCAGAAGGTAGTTTTTGGGAGTCATCTTAATAATATTATTATTATTATTATTATTATTATTAATAATCCTTTATTGTTACCATGGGAAAATTATTTTTACGCCTCCCTCAACTTGCTCTTTGTAGAGTAAGCTTTCCGCAAAGGGCAGCCACCTGTTGGGGTGCCCAGGGAGCTGGGGGTTAAGGGCCTTGCTCAAGAACCCGCAGCCGTGCTGAGGCTGGGTTTGAACCGGCGACCTTGCAATTACAAATACACATACTAAAGATATTATCTGGAACCCAATTCTTACCCTAGATCAACAACTTAAATAGCACTGAGCTGTTGGCAAAAAAAAAAAAAACGTTCACATATAATTTGGATTTGGTATACTGTATGTCCTTGGGTTATGCAGGGACGTAAGGCCGTTTCACAGAACCGTTAGGGGTAAATGAGAAAACACAGGGAACCGGAGCACCGACCAGCACAGGGCAGACACAGGAAACTATTTAAAGTCACATATTTACCTCCCCTCGATCTTTGGACTGTGCGAGTATATGTGGGCACTCACGTGAACACAGAGACGTCACGCTAGCAGAGGCACAAACACACAGCCAGGCTGTATTTCAGGACTCAACCCTCTACATTTGTGTGGCTGGTAAACGATTAAAGGAAATCTTCCAGAGGGGGCAGGACCACTTGGCTGGGGGTGGGGTGGGGGGGATTATCTGGTAATACTCAAAACCACTTTCTCTTTTTGGCCGTGACACATTAACTGGCTTGGCAGCTTTGCCAAAGAATTCAGAGAAACCTCAGTGTGCACAGCCAACCCCCCCACATTACCACGGCCCTTGCTTTGTAGGGAGAAAACTGGAATTTCTTATTGAACGGGACTTGGACACAGATACACAGAAAACTTTAATAGACCTACATAAATCATTTTTTTTTTTTTAAAAAAAGGAAAAACTAATGATCATTTTACAATTGATATCGATATAAACTTTGATCCATTTAAACAGATTTTGCCTAAGAAATGGTTACTGCTTTTTATCTGATGAACACAGGATAACTGCAACAAATGCTGAAGTTCGCCTCTGAACCAATATCCCGTGGTAGGTCAATATATCGGCGTGACATTCAACTTTATAAGACATGAATGAAAAATACAGCGCGGTCATTAGGCTCACCTAATTCATTCACAATGCACAGTCGCCTAAAAAGACATACTACTTACTCTATAAAGTAGCTGGCTCCTTCTTCTGTAAAACCTTCTTCCCAGCCCCGTGGTAAGTCTACAGGGGAAAACAAGCCGTGAGATGTTGCTGTTAATGCACGAAACCTTGTCTCGGCACTTAGTTCGATCATGCACATGGTAGTGTCGCAATCGACCGCTTAATGATTTTTCACCAGTACCTGAGCGGATCATATGCCCGGAGTTAACAGGTTCACTAGTGCGAGGATGGAGCCAAGTAGTGCTGCGAGTTTCGTCACTGCAATGAAACAAAAACACCTGTTACTAAGAAAAAAACGCAAACACTATACTAATGCAATTTTTCTTTGAAGTAAGTAGGTTGGAAAAGCTTAGCAGCAAAGTGGATGCTGACTTGATGAAAAACACCCTTCCATCTCCGCAGACTCCGTAGGACCAGTGATCAGGTAGGGTGTCCCGGCCGATCGGTGCCGCCATGATCCCGGTCTGGAGCGCTACTTCATCCTCTGCTCCCTGGAGTCTCCAGGGAATCGGACAGGATCCAGCAGTGAGCGCACGGGCGACGCAGCAATTAAAGGGGAAGGGCCAAGTGGGAAAAGGTGCGTTCTGTCTTTCCTAGTCCTCTCCTTTGCCGACCAAAAATGGGACAACTTCCAAAGATGTCAGCTTCCTTCAATGCAGTTCGGAGAACTATTAACAAAACGTACTAGGACTCGACTTAATTGCAAGATTAGTTTAATACTGTAAAACTTTCGCAATCCTTAAACCAAGATCGGCATTCCAGCTGTTTTTTATATTCTATGCAACAATCCAAAAGCCTTACTACTTATTTCAAGGGCAATGCACATATGATAATGCAGATAGAGATTCATATGTACTGAAGTCGTTTGCAGGTCCTTGAAATATTTAGTTGACCGGTGTCAGATATTTACAAATCCTCGTATTCGGCAATTTCCTCTCCCTGAAACAGAATACGTAGAGCCCAGGATTAAAAAGCATGGAGATGTGATGAGCTCGCATATTTCCCAGCGTCCCGGACACCACAGCAGACGCTGTACATTCATCGCTGTGAAAACGCAAGTATCAAACATTGAATTTTTTAGACGTGACCACATCTCGCAATACTTGGTCTATACTAAAACAAAACGAGTGCCAAAAATATTAAAGACGTCAAAACTGAGATGAACTGGAATAAATCTAAATCGCCCTGCCCCCGGATAACCTACCTCTACCCTTTGTAACCGGTTACTACAGGCTTGTCTGATGCCTGCAGGTAGCTGTCTGACAGCGGTAAGAGAAGCGATTTCTCACCGGCTCGCCTTTTTATTGCTGCATTATTCCCTGCAAAAAGTAAAGGTAATCTACACTGGATGAATATATGCAGTGATTTTAAAATAAAGGACTCTTGTATGTACAATGGTTTGCTAAGTGAGCTTAATCACCGCCGCCTTTATTAGCCATTCGCCACCTTCAGTCAGGATGTTAAACTTACGTCTTCCTGCAGTATAGTTTGTCCCGCATCCCGTCCGTGCACGTATCATCAATGGACCCGCAAAAACCGGCAGAAGAACAAAACAAGCATGAATTTTTAATGTAACTTCAGCGAAGTATTGCTGACTGTATGTGAAGCTGGAGATACAAAATGCATGCACTCTGTGGTATATTGCAACAAACGACTAATTTTAATAATAAGAATGTTGACTATAAAGAAATGATGTCAGGCTTGTGTGTGTTATCCGTCAGCAATGTTCCTCCACATTCACTTGGGCTGTTGCAGTACTGCATTATCAGGGTTTATCCGTGTTACATGAGACTCTGTCATCTGATGACATTAGGGTGTTGCACCCTATCATATGCTGCATGCATAAGATAATGAAAGTTGAAACATATAAAAGATACACTGATGCTTATATTACATTATAGAGTCACTTAAGTAGAATTCCCTGCTTTATCTTGGCAGTTTGAAATGTACCAGTGCAGGGTGATGGCCCAGCGTTAAGGCTCTTTCACTGGATCAGCCCTATCCTGTGCTCGCCATCAATGCAGCGTCGCTTTTACTTTCCTATTGTTACCTGGTGCTATTTTAGGAGACAGGGAGAAGGATAAGGAGAATGTCAAACAAGCTGGCTCATTTTATGATGCAGTTAGCATTTTCAGTTTACCGAAACTTTACCTTGAGTATTTCTTTTGGGGTTAGTAATTGTATGGCCAAATATCACCTACGAGCCTTATAGTTTATCTCTGGTTAAGTGAGTTCATCTTAAAACTGGAATAGGAAATTTGGTCTTAGAAGGATATTGTGGTGTTTTGCTCTCATGTGGGTTTCTAAAAATAACAAAACAGCAGTTTTGTTCAGACGAACACCAATGAGTTTGCCTTAAATCTGATTGCATCCTTATTGTGGTTTTTGGTAATAGCATTTGATATTTTTTATTTTTTTGTAAGCTGGGTTTCTTTATATTTCTAAAATGTAAAAAGTGACAGGCAGACAAGATGGGATTTGTGTATGTTACACTTATCAGCCAGGATTTTGTGCGTTTCCAGTGGTAAACAGAAATAAATCCTCAGGGCTATTTAGGGATCAAGTGGCAAATAGCTAGATTTCCATCAGCCAGTGCTTTTTACACAACAGATTTTTTTCAGTGAGTATTGAACTGTGAGCAATATCATGCACTACAAAAATCACAGTGCCATGGAAGTCAGGTGCTTCATCTTCTGAGCAAACCTGCCTGCACGACACTTTGGGAAGGGGAGGCAGACGCCCCAGTGCAGCAGGATTCAGGCTCTGTGGTTCTCTGAGTGCCACATGTCAATGGGAGGGAGATTGTCACCCTCTGTAGAGCCTGACACTTCTCGAAATAGGAAAGACAAGGTGACAGAGACCAGAGACGCTTGATGTCACCATCTGGCCTCCTGCTCGCCACACTGACCAGCGGCAGTGTCAGACTCCAGCTGTGCCCTGAGCCGCAGAGCTGGTGGGTGGGGGTAGACTGCTGAACAGTCCCATCCGGAGCCTTGAAAGACTTCCGGAATGTTCTTGACAGGAGCTTGGCACCGTCCTGTACGGCTCTGTGACGTGATGGCCGTCGCTCTGCTGCCGGTGATCCACGGTGCGTCAAGGTGACTCGATGTTAATAGCCCCCCCCCCATACTGGAGGCAGATGCCGACCAGCCAATTAAATGCAAGCACCTCCCTTTGACCCCCTCCCGTTCTGAGTATGGCAGAGGACAGCATGAGACGCAGTGCCCGCAGCCCTGATACACACAGCGACTGCATAATCCCCGCGCGGGCGGCATGCTCTAAAGTGCCGTTTCTGGAATGTGCGTACACACACACACAAGCACGCACACTCACACACACAGTGAGATTCCTCTTTGTCTTTTATGCAAATGTAGCTTAAATAATGCATGCCTGGGTTCACTGGAGACACTTACATAACAATGATATTACCAAGCAGACCTTACAAACTTTCTCCTCACTAACCCTGCATCAATAAATCACGTTAAGTGCATGCAGCTTAATAAGTGTCTAATGCAGGAGAACAACATGTCTTTCAAGTGGAAGCTAAGCAAAAATCCAAGATGGACTTTCTTGTAACACAGACCAAATATATCAAGTAGCATTAGAGTAACAGAAACGTTCTCATGCTTCTCTTATTTCAGGCACCTGCAGATTTGTAAGACATATTACAATTTGCCTGCAATCCCATAGTAGTGTTTCCCCCAATGCAGCAAATGAGCATTTAAGCAGGGCAGTTTTCTCAAGGATTAATACACAATAATTTGAAAACATTACTGGTTCCATGGCTACAGTGCAATCTCCGAGTGTAACAGCAAGCGTTGTGGAAATAACAGACCTGTTGAATTAAGTCCAATTTGATATCAGCATCTGTTTTTTTTAATAACTAAAGTTATGTCTTATCAAAATAAAAGTTCATGTGCAAGCATGAACACCATGCACCCCAGACCACACCCACTAAGTATACTGTAATCTACTTACTACACACCAGAAGTAAGCTTACCTGTTGACATCATTTACATCAAACTTTAAATCTTTCCATACCAGAAGACCTGACTGTTCATCGTGACGACTGGGCGGGCGGCATGCTCAGTAAATATCACCATTCGGGGTATTTTCACAGGTTCCAATGGTCCACCAGTGGTCAAGAGATCTGAATCGGAACAGTGGCTGCGCTCTCTTTTGATGAGTGGTAGTACATGTACCAGTTATAATGGCAATACAGCCCAGTATTGTGGTATGACAGGCAGCGGAGTCTTCAAACAGCCCTTAAGCTCCCACCATTAAGTTTTACCTAAGGATTTCTGGCACAACACCCCCTGTTGTGAAACTGCCTTAATCACCTGTCAAGGCTGACACCTGACCCTAACTTTGAAGACAGTCTCCAACTGTACAGAGTACCCAATGTAAGCTGTACTGTACCACAGGCTCTACACTGCACTCAAAGATTAGGTCAGTTATAACAGTAAAAGGAGATACAACCTCATAGCCAGAGCTCATTTTACATTAACACAAATGTAGACTTTTCCCTTCAGATTGAGTGCAGTT
>JABFDZ020000008.1:24673383-24695927 GCA_019775955.2 Pollimyrus isidori
TAATTATCCATCGTATATTCGTTATATAATCGCGATTCATTCGATTTTAAAATATTAAATCGATTATTGACTGAAACTAACAATTTACGATTCAAAAATCCATGTTTCAAGATCGATGCATATGTATCGGCAGGATTTGTAATTGATGCATCGAGAAAATGAATGAATCATTACACCCCTATTTAAAAGGTACGTAAATGGCGTCTATGTGCATTTACCCTCCACTACACCACTGAATGAAGGATTTGCGTTAAGTAATCTTAATAATTGCATAAAATAATCCAAAAACTCCATGACATCACATAATACATCAGTGTCTCTCCTACCTAATTTCAGCTAATTGTCGTCAAATTCTGTCAGAATTACAACAAAACTCTGCTGTTTCCGCCACATTTTTTAAATGTTTTTTTTCAATTCTCCTAGAATTCAACACGTAAGCTATTCAAAGCACGCCATTGTTTCTCATCACCTTTTTCTTTTATGGTGGTCAGGATCCAGCTTAATGGTACTTTTATTGCCACTGCGGCTTTGGTTAGCTTACTGCTCCCGAATTAGGAGGTCGCCACTGTACTTATGTGTATAATAACGTAGACCCAACTATAATTAATTAATTGGCAACTATTTTAGTAATCAATTTTAATTGATTAAATCGATTAGTTGTTGCAGCCCTAGTCATCACTGAGGTGGTTCCAGTTTCTGCAGCTGGGTGAGAAGTCGCAATGCATCTAACCGTGATGCGTTGCGTCAAGATGAGAATGCGTTGCTTTAAGCCAGCGCTGCAAGTCGAACACACCCAATTTCCAGACTGGGGAAACATTTAAATGCTTTAAAAAAACACATTTTGGTGTAGTTTTGGGGGTATTTCAGTTTTTTGTAATTTTTTTTTATGGCATCAATTTTACAGCCTTTACTTCCAGTTCGCTCTGACCTCTGGGGCTCCTGGACTACTAATGTACATGCCTAGTCCTGAGTGCGGTCTGACACATGGGGTGTTAGCATAACTAGTTCAGAAAGTTCAGAGGTTTCACCACTGTGATTAATCAATAAAAAGTATAGCCAGAGCAACATTTGTAAACACTGGGAAAAGGTGGCTTTCTGCTAAATGAAGACCAAGCACAGGACATATGTGTGCATGTATGCAAGACACCGTGCTGACAAAGGGGGCAAACGCAACAAATTCAGCTAAACATTTACTGGGCCAACACGCGGTGCATTACAAAAAGTTTAGAGTAGTGGTGGCTGGTGAAAAAAAAATTCTTTGTGGGGTTTACATACCAATAGATTTTCCCTTCCTAGTCCAGTATAAGCCTTCAAATGAACAGTCAGAAAATCAGCAGTTTCACAAATATAGTAAAATAACAATTTACAGCTACAGTTATTTTGGGCTTGTCGGGTCCCAGCTCCTTAACGTGGATTTTTTCCACCATCATCCTTCGTGCAAAAGGGTAATTCAGTAACAATCTCGCTGAATTTGGTGGAAGCTGCTCCTCAACTGTCGTCATCGCCATCATCTCTCTCTGACTGACTGACCTGCGAGGAATCCAAAACTTTCCCTTTTTTCTATAGCAGGGGCAAAATTTCCAGTGCCCCAAAACCATTTCATTTGTTGATGCTGATAGGTTGTTTTTATTATTTTCGCCTAGCAACTATACATGATTGGCTATTTTGCTGCACTTTTGGGGCGCTTTGATGAGCACCTCAGAAGAGAAATGATTGGTGGAAATCTGTCGGTGGAAATTCACTGTTGAATGAGAGTCAGTTAGTGGAAATGTTGTTTAAATAATTCAAATTGCATGTAGGCACACTATTAAGTAAAATTGACAATGATAAAATAATATATTTATTTTTAGATAATATTTTACATCTTGGAGGGCGGCACCCGAGGACCCCCTATGAGCCACCCGCCACTGGTTTAGAGAGTGTTATCTCATTTCTGAATCGATGAAGTCTAAGTGTGTATGAGTCTCTTGCAGTTGAAGTTAACAAGTGGCAAACATTTTTTTCTGCGAGTTAAATTTTTTTCTTTTGTAGTCTGTTAGACATTTCTGCATTAAGGCGACAGTCTGCAGTTATATTTTGCTATGGGTCGTGTTTAGCTCCATACGGTTTTGTGAGGTTGTGTTGATTTAGGTTTCATCATTTAGACACAAACGTTGAGTCATGCAATTGTTAGAAGTGTTTGTGCTTAAAGACACAGGAATGCATTACATTTACAAGCTTATCTGTTCTACTGTGCATTGTAATGGTAGTAACACCTGATTTTTAATACCATTTTTTTATTGATTGTATCACTGAACGTGCTTACTACTATAGTAAGTTTGTTTTTGTATATACTGACATGAGTTTACAAAAGCTTGTACATGCCCTGTTTTTACTGCAAACAATTGCAGTTGAAATCATTTTAAGTTACATTATATACAGTGTTGAGTATCAAACGTTACTGAATTTCAATTTTATTGGTTTTGTATTGTGATAATGCTACTGTTGATATTTTCATTAATATACTTTATCTTTAAGGTGCAATTAATTGATAGTTTGCATTTCAAACAGCAAGGAAAACTCGCCAAAGAGCTGGACTTTGTCAGCCATCATGTGAGAACAAGGTTAGATGAGCTCAAGAGGCAAGAGGTAAACCGGTTAAGGATGTTAATCAAAGCCAAGCAGGACCAGGAAGGTGGCGGAGGTATGTACGATCCAGCAGACTGCACCCCTAGTGGTGGGCTGAAGGTGGAGCAGCACACAACCCTGGCACATCCATTCGGTGATTTACCTGCTGTAGGGAGATGTGCAGGGTGGTTAATAATGGAGCAGTACTGCATCCCTCAGGTAGATGTTTTGCAGTAATAAATACCCCGAACATTTCATCTTTTACCTTTGGAATTGCTGCCATTGTGCTTCCACTTGGCTGGGAGATATTAAAAAAATATATGTACTAGATTTTAATTTTTAAATATTGGCATACACAATAATATTGAGTCGTCCATGGATGAAAGAAGCTGCAAAGAACTCATAGCTAGGTGATCAAGGCTGTCGTCTTGCAGGAGAAGTGAGATTGTCATGCACTTGTCTTTCCCAAGCGTCCATAAGAGTCAGGAGGTTCAACATTCCCACCAAGAGGTTGCACTTGAATTAATGCTACAATAGGCAATGTTTGTAAAACGCTGCAGTATAATAGCCAAATATTTTATAGCTTTGGAAATGTAGACTAGAAGGCCAAACAGAGCCAAATATGTTATCTTGTTCTGTGTGTAGCCTTTGCTCACTTCCCCAGCAATGGCAGTAATCGCTGGTCAGTCACTATCAGATATCATCAACCGGGGTAGTTGTCTGATATCAATCACAAACATATATGTTGCTCAGCCCTAACTACCACTGCTCTGCCTCTGGTCATCAGTGACTAATAGTGTAATTTGCTCAATGTTTAGTCTTAGCTGTAGAACTTGTGTTGGCATCTCTGTTTGCATGAGGCTAAATGGTGTGATACCGCATGACTGTGTGATCACGTACATTTCCAGATGTGGAGTTATTCTACTGCTTAGGAAACACTCACTATCCCCAGCATTCTCTGTGTCCCCTTAAATCTGTCCCAGACTTGACTGTGGATCACCAGGTCCTGCTTAAACAGTTTGAACACCTGAACCACATGAATCCACACACTTTTGAAGTGGAAGACTTGGATCGTCTCATTAAATCAGTAGGATTACAAACTTCCATCTTTGTAATGCTGTTTCTTATAGTCTGATAACAAACTGAAAAAATGCTCAGATTCACTTCTGTTCCTTGTTGCTAGGAAAGCCTCGTTTCACAGGAAAATAGACCATCCATGGTTTTGTCTTTAGAACAGGCCATATTTTCTCTAAAGCTTTCCAGTGAACACTGATAATCTTGTAACTTGTTGGAGCATGAACTTGGTGGTTAAATTACCAGTCAAAAACCTGAATGTTTCAATTTACCAAAAGTGAATTTTGCTTATATACTCGCTTTGTTATAATACCACGAACAGTTGAACATGGAGAGAGAATTTCACGAAAGGATGCCTGTACAATAAATCCGATAAGAGTACCACGCTTGAATTCACTGAGCTCCTGAGAATGACCTATTTCACAAATGTTTGTAGAAGCAGTCTGCATGCCTAGGTGCTTGATTTTATACACCTGTGGCTATGGAAATGATTGGAACTCATCACTTTGAATTCAGTGATTTGGAGGGGTGTCCAAATACTTTTCAATACAGTGCATGAGGTACATCACGGTGCTCTATATAATTTACAAATGAGAAGGTACTTGGAGTTACTATTGATTTTTTTTGTGTCTTTCCGCAAAAAAAACGCAAAGGCAACACATGATCTTGAGAATTTTGACAAGGACCGTCACCAAGAGTTCAAAAGGTATGAAATGATGAAGGAACATGAGCGAAGGGAGCATCTGAAGATGCTGGATGAGGAGGAGAGACGGAAGGAGGAGCAGCACTATGAAGAGATGAGGAAAAAGCATGCTGATCACCCCAAAGTCAACCACCCGGTAATGTGTGCGGAGTGCAGCAGGCCTGCTGGAAATGGGTCTGACGAAACGAAATGGCACAACAACCCACAGCATCTTCATCAGAACAAGGAGGTTCTTGCTGTCATGCCACTTGATGCTTTCTGATGTACTGTATAGGGCAGCCAAGACCAGCTGAAAGAAGTGTGGGAAGAAGCTGATGGCCTGGACCCTGAGGATTTTGACCCCAAGACTTTTTTCAGCCTGCATGGTAAATACAACCTTGGATTGGTTGACATTTTCTTACATCCTCTTATAGGTTAAACTATGTGTAAAACACCCAAAATAAAAACTTGCATGAAGCGTATGTTTTGTCTTACAGACACTAATGGAGATGGATATCTTGATGAACAAGAACTGGAATCACTGTTCACAAAAGAGGTGCATGTTTTTTTCTTCCATAAGATGAAGGTTTGAAACTCAAGGGTGTTTGGAAATAAAATAACTTGCATATTTATGATCTTATTAGCTTGAAAAGATCTATGACCCTACCAATGAAGAAGATGACATGGTTGAGATGGAGGAAGAGAGACTGCGAATGAGGGAACATGTCATGAATGAGGTAGTGTTAATCTGAATGGCTGGGAAATGCTTGAGCACTATGGAAGCCCATTTCTGCCACAAAAAAGGTTTGCTTAAGCAAACCTTTTTTTACTCATCAGATTTTTCAACTTTTTTTTTCTTGCAGTTTTGGTTTCATGTTTTGGAATTCCTTCTTTTTTGCACAATTCTGACTTTTATTTTAGTTGCAATTCAGACAGTGTCTCCTCCTCCGGAGAATATTATTTTGGAATGTATCCCAAACACACATTATTCACAAGCATAATATAATGGGAAATTAGTTTATAATTCATTTTGGCGTGTGCCTTGGTTTGAGTTATTTAGTTGTTCTTCTGATACCAGTGTTTGCCTAAGATGTGTAGTAGCCTAACAACTGAAAGTTACGTTTGTTATTTTACTGACTCTAGTTAGTTAGTTGTGATTATTGTTAGGGTCATGTGGTGCACAAAGCATTAATGTTACATATGAAGTGATGGCTGTGGCTGCTTGGTGGTTGTTAGGAAAAACTTGGAATTATGAGAAATAAAGAGAATTTTGAGAAATAAAGCTGCAGTTGTGAGAAATATAGTTGGAATTGCAGGAAATATTCAGTATAGGAAGAAATATTTCTTGACTAAGGTCACTTTTGTGAGAAATTAAGTTGGTTCTATATTTTCAGTAAGTTGCATTTATTGATACACAACCCCTCCCCCCCAGGTTGACACCAACAGGGATCGACTCGTCTCCTTACAGGAGTTCCTGGTAGCTACGAAAAAGAGGGAGTTTTTGGAGCCAGACAGTTGGGAGGTGCAGTATTATGTTGCAGATCTTCTATCACTGCTCTAATTCCCACACTGTGCTTTGATTGATGGTAAAGCAAATAACTTAACTTGGTTGTGATATATTACAGGCTGGTAATACGATTGTAGCAGTGTTGCCTTAGTGTTGGTCTAATGTCTGTGGTCAGACCCTGGAACAAAACCAGCCGTACACTGACGACGAGATGAGGGAATTTGAGGAGCGCTTAGCTCAGGAGGAAAATGACCTCAACCAGAAAGCGACTGAACTTCAAATGCAGAGGAATGAGCTGGAGAGGCAGCAGGTGCACCTGAACGCACGAAAAATGGAGCTTCAGCAGGTAAATGAGGCTCAAACCTGAGCGAGATGCTGCATCTCCTGTCATTGGGCTTTACAACTTCTTCATTTACCAGGCGGTGGAGCACATGGAGAAGTTAAAAACCCAAAAAGCAGAGCCTTTCACAGCATTTAAAGGTAACCCAGTATATTTTTCTAATTGTATAAACACTACCATTTTGGAAAGAACTCTCCCTGCTTTCCTTACTGGAATGGATATTGTAAATATTTTGCTGTTATAACCTAGTTTAGAATGAACAGATAACAGTTTCTTCCCACCTTTTCCCAGTTGGGGAAAGCACTCCTGAAGGACCACTGGGGCAAAACCAGCATGCCCCCGGAGGATATTAACGAAGCAGGCTTCCACCTTTAGCAGGCAGCCTTGTTCTATACAGCAAATCATTGAGCCACTTTGGGAGGCTAAGATGTGTGAGCAGCTCAAATCCACGCTTACACTGCAGCACTGGGTATTTATTCTGTACTGCCATGTAGTCAGTTTTCACAATATCGGATATCGAATAAAAAGACAGATGCACAGCACTATGGGTACCTATGCAATGGAATACCTCATTTTTATGGGGAACCCTTCATTGTCACTATTCTATCCTCCATTGGTTTAATTTGCTATTAGTTAGGGGTTCCACCTGTGACTGGCCAGGGACTGGCATGTTTTGCAAAAATGTCATGGACCGGTGAAGCTGAAGCTTGTGAAGTGGGCTTGGAGGGTTGACAGTGCTATAACTTACCAACCAGGGTGTTTTTTTCTCTCTCTCAGAAGCAGTCAGAACATGTGATATGATGTTAAAGGCATGGCTGTGTATTGGACATCAACAATCTGTGGTTGACCCTCCCCCGCTTATGTTAAGATATCAGAGCTGGAAAACTGAATAACAATGGGAATCAAGGTGTGTGCGGAGTCCACAGTCCACTTTACTAGATGTATAGACCATTTATTCTATAATTTGTAATTGAATGAACACTCCTCACCACTGACTGCAAATGAGTCAGAACACATGCAACTATTCATTTTTAAAATTAGAGTATTAAAATTAAATGCAATGGTTGCCATCAACTAAAAATGCTAGACAAATAGCCTCTTGCTTCAACTGAATATTTTTATAACTTCTAACAAGATTATATACAGATAGGGAAAGGGCTTAATCTGCAAGAATGTTTGTTGATGTCCAGTACATAGGCAGGCATGCACATCAGTCTGATTTAAAACCAGCTGGCTTTTGTTAATGTCACAGCTGGAAAACTAAATATGAGGCTAACTACCATATTGAGCTGTGTATATGAAGTTCTAATTTCAGCACAGGATATCAATTTCAATTTAGTATTGGTTGTTTTTATGTGGCAGAATCTGAAAAATAAATGGCTCATGGGAGTTGTAAACATGTTCTGAATGAAAATTGATTGTTTCAATAAGATAACCAGTCATTTTTTAGGAGGTGAGGCCAACCAATCAGATGCCTTAGGCCTACCCGTTCTACAACCTGATTCGTTCATCCATCTATCTTCCGAACAGCTTATCCTACTGAGTCGCGGGGGTCCAGAGCAGGGAACAACCCTGGACAGGGGGCCAACCCATTGCAGGGCACGTTCACACACAAACCACTCACACATGCACACCTACGGGCAATTTAGGAACTCCAATCAGCCTCAGCATTTCTTTGGACTGTGGGGGGGAAACCGGAGTACCCAGAGAAAACCCCACACACATGGAACCCAGGTACTAGAGATGAGGCAACAGTGCTAACCCCACCACCACCACCATGCCCCTCTGATTAGTTCAGACCAGTCATTTTTCATTTTGCCCTCAATGTATTTAAGTAAAACTCCCCCAAGCCAGCAGATACTTTGGAACTTGCAGACATCTGGAAAAACCTGATGTTCAGATGAATCAGTGTATTAAAACTAAAAAAAAAAAAAAAAAAATCCACTTCATTACACCAGTGGGAATCCAACTTTAACAAGGCATAAACAGCCAAAAATTACTGGCACAAAACCAGTTAAATGGAAGGATAGGATAAAAGATTCCCTCCAAACAATGTCCTTGCATATCAGAACCTGCCTAATCCTATGGCTCTAACAGAAACCCACAGAATTAGGAACCAGCCAGTAATGCAACACATCTTTATTGAAACTTTGAAGAGGCAACATCAATTTACAAATGTGGGAGCTTAAAATGTTTAAAAAAAAAAAAAAAAGTTGAATCCTAAACGAAAGAGCAGCCAGTCAGAAACGCCCTCAGGGGGTAGACCAGCCGCGAGGGGGTAGACCAGCCGTGAGGGGGGATTTTTAGGTTTTATTTTTTTTTACAAAAAATAAATTAATGAATCTTTCAAGTTTACAGGATTGTGTCCAAACAGGTTTGCCAAGGATTGCAGCTTTACATGTATTTTGACATCTACCGTTTTTCTAAATACATAGAAGCGGGCTCACTCAGATCGAGAATGGCTGGGAATACCACTGAGGGGGGGCAAAGAAACGAGGTGGGCTTGGGCAGATGCACTTTGAATGTTCACTGTGGCCTTTGAGGACAGTCCAAAGCTTCAGGACCTCATGACTTGAGCATTCCCTCGAGAAGTACCTCGAGAGCTCTGGCCAGCTCCACGCTTGTAATTCGGCTGGTACCCATCCTGAGGAAAAAGGGCACAGTCACTTTCTGCTAGTCAGCAGGTAAAGTCCTTAAATGGTCTTAGAAGCAGAATCACCAATTCTAAAGAACAGAGGCCAAAAGTGACTGGATCAGCAGGATCTTTGAAATTATCCCAGGAGGATTCACCATGAGAAGATTAACAGGCAGGGCAGCGTATGGTGTTTAGATCAATACTGCTGGAGATTATAGTAAGGGGTGCCATTTCAGGGAAGGGGGGGGATCAGGATGATTCCAGAGATCGGGAAAAAAAAAAAAAAGGAACATAATCGGATTGGTGGGGCTGGTGGCCCAATACCACTAGTGGCACCCCTGATGACAGTAAAGAGTGCAGTTTCTATACAAGGTGTTCACTTCACCCGCTGGTAGCTGTTGTTGGTGTAGTCGCGGGAGGGGTTGAATTGGGCTTGTCCATAACCACTGCTGGGAGGGTTTCCGAAAGGAGGGCGATAACCTTCATAGCCACCTGAAACAATCACATAGGGGAGCAAAAGAATATCTGAGGAATGACTGCAGGAAAAAAATGCCTATAAATTAACAAGCAGGACCAGACCATGTACCCTGCAACAGTCGGAATTCCATTCAAGTATTTTCTGACTAATTTAGCTGTAATTTTACCCAACTAGAAACATTTCCAGTGTGAAATGTACTTTTCCATTGTTTACTAGTCAATAACGAGGTAGAGAAAAAAAGCAGAATTGGGGACAAAATCTTTAAATAAAGATCATTCTTCAGTGACATCTTAATGAGTGCATGTTTTTAAGCAAGATCATTTGCACAGCATCTGTCCTAACTAAACACCTGCTCTTTTAAACAGATGATATCCTCCAAGTGTCAAGCCAATCATTTTACCCCCATCATTCACATACAAAATGCTACTACCACCTACAGAAAAAGGCAACATTCATTTCAGAAATGATTTACATTTGCATTCTACCAAAGAGCATTTCAGTGGGGGGAAAATGATCAAGGACTCACACAAGAGTGTGTGCGGTACCAACAGACAGATGGATTAATGGGGTTTGGGTTGTGTTTGAAGTGAACGCACAAATGGACAAAGTCCTTATGTCATATTCAGCAGGCAAGGAATTTGCCTCAATTTTAAATGTAGTAGTGATGTCTGCACATGTTAACTTAGACCCAAGACCTGCTGAACACAAGCTGCCATTAGGCATACCTGAGGCCTGGTTGAAAGTGTGATGAAGCACCAGACCCCCAAGATAGCAGCACTCCAGAAACCATCTACAAAAAGCTTAACCTTGCCTAGAACCTCACCTACATTCTAAGGCCAGCATACTGGACACAGGCTTTTATGAATACAGATAAGACTTATTAGCTAGACAGCAGATCGAAAGTTCTCTCCAAATGGCATCAGGAAAAAGTTAACTATACTGCACCTCTGAAGCCACTGGAGGGCGCCCTGAATCCATTCAGCATGCCTCGGGAGTTCCTGGGCCCACCGCGCGACATGGCCCTGCTGTTGTAGAAGGACTGTCCCGGCCGGCTGAAAGCCACACTCTGCTGTGGGGCCTGCTGGGACATGGACTGGTGGCCTCCTGGGGCGGGAATGGTTTGCTCTTGTGTGTGGAAGGCACCAATGACTAGACAGGGCAACAGTGAGGTCATGATCAGACCCAGCCATAGCGGCTCCATTTGGAATCCAGTATTGATCCGATTTCCATTGATGATCAGTTCTTACAGCAGATACATGAAATTTTATAAGATACTAGTTATACACTATGTTGAGGAACTGAAGGAAGATTACTGCATTTATCGATTCATACATGCATGTATATATCCTCCACCTCTTCGATGCACCAATGCCCATAAGGTAAACGTGCGAAACTGAAATAAAACAAAGTCTTCTAAAAGTGTTCACATGGAGGAAAGTTTGAAGAGGTGAATTAAATGGATGACTCAAAAAAGCTACACACAAATGTCTTAATGCACAAGATGAATGAGATGAATTGGCAATTTTTTTGGGCAAGTGAAGTGTTCTACATTTTGATTGACAAACAGTTACAATTTCTCTGGCTGACCACCCTTTAGCCTGGAGGCAGTGCTGCTTATTTCAAATCACACAAATGTTTCTCTATGAAAAACAAGACACTTCAAAAGAAATGCTTCTTCTGTTTATCCTAAACAAAACATGCCATGTTCCAGCCAAGTCAGAGCAAAGTTAATACATAAAAAACCTAGTTACTACATGAGCCATGATGCCCAACGTGAACAAATTCACACCGACTGCTATAAAACATAAAATTATTGTATCAAATATGAATACAATTGGTTTACTGATCAGAAACGTATACAAGAATAGTACACAATAGCATAAGCATGAATGGTTGATTGGTGAAATACTGCGCACACGCCTCCAGATGTAGCCTATGAAACACGCAGCTTTATTTCTGTAAGCTAAAGGCAGTTAGCCAAACAGCAATACCTGCAATCCATTTTGAGGTTCCACACACAAAAATGTGTTTAATTTTACTTGCAGGGTTTTTATTGTAAATGTAAGGTGGGGGACTATGTAGCCTTCACTTGCTTATCCATCATTTATGGCATTTGCTCCTGCGGAAGCTGCCAAATTACTGTACCTCACAGCAGCTGCTTCTCAGTGGGGCCAGAGAACGTGACATTGCATCGCGTTTCCTAGCCAGAGCTCTGACTGACAGCTGTTCCCTGGGAGGTAGGACATTTGACTTCCGATTTGTCTAAAATGCAGGACATCTGCTGATATAACGTTCAACAAATATACAACAGTCCAAAGTGCCTGCAAACTTGGATCACCCAGCTATCTAGGGCAGGCTCTATAACTGGGGAGCAGAGCTGGGCCCCTCGCTGAATGCGCCATGAGGACTCCGATGCGGAGCCCGTCCCTTACCAGGCTGCAGCTCCGCCTGCTCGGCTGGGTGCGGCGCTTGACTACCAAAGCCGGGGCTGTAGGCGCTCGGGTACTGTCCCGGCTGCTTCAGGGTATCGGCCTCGGTACCCGGCGGCACTGGGGCGTTCAAGTTGAACACCTGGAATGCCAGGAATGACACTACACTCAGCAAAGTGACACCACAGCCACCCACCTCATCCAAAACCTGCAGGGACGAGTTCACGCCGCACGCCGGTCCAAGAACCAAGATGGCGTCAGATTTATAGCGGGAGAATTTGAGGACCCGAAACACTGACCACGCGTTTATATTAAGCCAGAAGCGAGTGATGAAGGGGCAGCTTACCGTCTGCATGGACTGGAATGGGGCTGCGTTCACATTGATCCCGCTGCTATGGATTGGCTTTGACACAGGCTGGAACACCTGCTGCAGAGAAAGATTGGGGTACTGAGGCCTTCAGCAACACATAGCATTCCCAGCTCCATACCACACACAGCAGACCGCCAGGCAGACTACCTGAATGGGGCTGCTGGCATCAGTTTGTGGTGGGGGGTCCGTCGTGTGGGGGGACTGGTACAGAGGTTGTGCTGAGGAATAAGCTTCGGACGTGGAGGAGACCAGAGGGATCTGGGGTGGGCGAGGCCCCAATTTCATGTTAAAGGACTTGGTTGCTGAGCAGACAGAAGATGTCAAATATAGGCCCCCAGCTTACCTGGGGGGGTTCTTGCAGTATGGGACTTGTGCTGGGTTGGATCAGTCGGGATTCTGCATGAACTGGGAGGGAGGAGCGATAAACAGATTTTGTACAAAAGCATCTGAAAAATAGATTTGCTTTTCATACGTATGGGATGAAGTTCTTCTGCTACCTGGAGGGCACACCATGTGTGGGAGGTCCATGTTCTGAGTGGACTTCATGGGCTGGGCAGACACAATGGCAGGGTCGAGGGCGTGCCCATCAAACTCCAGCATGGAGTCCTGCACCGCAGATGGTAGGACCACACATTCAAAAAGGGCCACAAGAGAACGAGCGTGGCGTTTGCTGGGACGATCCTCACCTGCATGAAGTTGTAGGGGCCCTGCATCTGTGCCATGAGGTCCTGTACCGCCTGCTTTCGGACCACAGGGTCTGCAGGGGGTGCCGACGTGACAGGGTTTGGTGTGTGGGGTTCGGAAACAGCGGTGGGGAGACCTGCCTGCACAGGCAGCTGCTGCTGTTGGACAGTACTGACCTGCAGCAAAGAGAGACACTGAACCGGGGGCACAGTACCCTGCACTGCCCTGACGTCAAGCCCTGAAGTTGCCATGACTGATATACCAGAAGCACTACCGTAATATCCTTACTACAAAATAAAAACAGCAGCCAAGTGCCTCAGGTCTTTTAACCCAAGACTCAGGGTTTAGCATCCTGAATCAAATTAAAACCAAGGCTACAGGTCTCCATGAACCCGTATTATACATAACGGATGCACAGCTCTGAAATCCATTAGCCAAGAGGAACACAAACCTCTGATTCTGCATTCCATTCTTCTCCATGTTCTTTGTCTCTGCTGCTGTAAGCACTTTCTGGAATGAACTGCCGGTTTACAAACTGCAAAGACGGAGCCCTAGCATTAGCGACAACCAAGTGGCTATATGCGCTCAAACGAGACCAATTTCCCTTTGCTCTGGTGGAAAATGGCACTCACCTCCCGGCCATCTACTTCAGTCGATTCTGTGACCTCCTCAGTGAACTCCACTTCTGTTCAAGAGTATGGGAAATGCTAGTCAGGCCAGGCATTCCCCTCAACTGCCACACGTGGGCAGGATACGACCCGACCCCAGGCCGACGTTACCTGGCTCTGCAGGCGGCACCTCCGCTTCGACCTCAGCCGCTGGCTCCTGGGGCTGCAGCTCCTCACATACCCCATTGTGGTGGGCATGGGCTCTGTCAAAGTATCCGCTCGACATAACCCTGTCCAGGGTTTCTCTCAGTGCTTTGTCTGGAGGCAAGATACGTTTCAGAATCACACAATATGGAGGCACAGAAAGAGGTGGACAACAACAGATGCACTAGCCCTATGCAATCAGCATTCACCTCTACAAAAAGCAATTGATTTGCACGATGTGTCACACCATTCCTGATGTTTTAACATCTTTAGTTAAGAGGCAACACGGCAAAGATCAAAGCCAACCTGGGTGGCACCAGGACTGTTCTGAAAATTTGGTTTGTGTGTCAAAGCATAAAGAATGATAGTTAAAGCTCATTTTTTAAATTTCCCGTTGTGGGATATTTGTATCAAAAGTACAAACCACAGCCAGAGAGTGATACAGAGAATGCAAAATGTCAAGTGGAAGAACATTTGGATAAATTAGCTTTGTACTAATAAGGTATGGCATTAAAATGTGATGCGTTCACTGCCAGATTGCTGGCAGAACAGCAAGAACTGATCGCAGTCGGGGGGGTGTCAACAGCCAGCACACTCTCAAAACAGTCAACTCAAAGAAGTAGTTTAAGTGAGGAAAATGGAAGGTGGTTCTGTGTCACAGTAGGCGGATCACTAGTTGGGTTGCATCGGAGCTGGTGGTGGTGGAGACAGAGACCGGAAACACTGCAAACAAAATATGAAAGAACTGCTTGAAGGGCTCTGCTGCATCGCAGGGAGCTAATGGCAGAGGGTGCTTCTCAAAGCATGGGCCCATTTCAAAACAAGTAACATCTTGACACCATTCCTCCCTCCGCCAGCACTTCCAATGAGTCCAGACTGAGTTCTATGACAGAGCTATCGTTCCATACCATGACACTGCTCCTCCTCAACAGAAGTGCAACCAAAAAGACGACACCGTCTACGGCACACTGGTAATACAGCAAGAGGCTGTGCATACCAAAGGACTGCAGTCCGCACAAACAAATCTGGCAGGCAGGGGCGTTTGTCTATGGACAATATGTACCTTAATGTAAGCTGCACAGAAGTGGTTCTCATTGTTTTAAAGCTATTGTCCAGCTCTATAGACTGAACAAATATGCCATCCACATATGAATAATTACTATGCGATAGCTTAAAGTTTTAAATTCAATAACAAAAAACCTATATTTCAAAATTGAAAATTTGGTCTGGTTGGGTTGTTGCTGAGGTACAGTCAGCCGCCATGCATTCGCAAATTCATAGTTCCATGAAAATTACATGTACAAATTTTCTGGAAATGTTCACGACATGAGCTAGCTTTAGTAAAAAATAAATAAATAGATAAGTAAATAAATAGATCGATTGTGAAATTGTTTGTTATTGAATTTTTTATATTTTAAATCAGTTGTTACATAGTTACTGGTACCAGACCAATTTACAAAAAATAATAATAATTCAAAGTTGCTTAAGAGCTACATTAGGCCCATGCAGAATTATCAGGGAGAATTTTACAAAATCACAAGCTTTGTTCAGAGTGCACTGATGACTGCTGCATGTGTCTGTACAGTCAAATATTTATCAAAGCAGCAGATAAATATGCTTTATTGGTATTTGCACATTCAATATCAGGATATTGACAACCAATAGAAACCTCAATAAACGGTCCACTGGAACACTGCAGGAGAGCATACATCAGGATATCGTCAGAGAAAGGATGAAATTCCAACCGTATGGTCACATGGTACTTTTTAAAAACAGACAACCTATAAACACAATGTGTCAGTAAAGAAACTGACAGCTCACCAGCAAAGACAACTTAAGAAGGAGAAAAACAAGGTAAAAAGGCGTGTGGTACGGAGGAACTTTGGCTGTTGAAAGTCTGACAAGACAATAGATTGGTGTGCATTGTAACCTCTGCTGAAAGTTTGTGCCAATTAAAACTAGAAATATTGTAAACCTGGTTCACCACCTGAAGCAGTATTTTGAATAAATGCAGGAATATACAGTATTACAAAACACTGATGTAAAGGCACCTTTGGGTGACTTGTGAAAGGAGCTACAAAAGAGAATTGAAGCACTGACATTCAATAGAATATACAGAATACAAACACTTACAGTCACAGACTGGAGAAATGAGAGGAGACACCATTACCCCCGCAACCCCGCTATTGCCAAGTAATAGATAGGGGAAGAGGCTGACAGGAGAGGGTTAAGGCAAACCCCTTATAGGGAGGTCCCCTGTGCCTTTGGCGTGAACCTTAGCCAGAGACCTTCCTAACACTTCTCTAAAGCTTCTTATTCTGCAGCTCCCTATAACCAGAACAAACCAAAATCACCATGTCCACCAAGCAACGTAGGAGCAAACGTAAAAGCCAAAGAATGTAAACAGATGCCACATTTTCTGAGGCAAAACCGAATTAAACCACAACTTTTACAGCGTTAGCAGAATCGTCACACCTGCCAAGTAACTTTTACAAGAAAACCCTGGAGATGGAGCCCAGGAAAGTGCTCATCGGTCCAAGTTGCAGACAGAATTCCAGTTGAATGGACTAATGTGACAGGAAGGCAGGTGGAAATATTCAAGCCCTGCAGTGAAATCAACAGCTGGACGCCCAGCTATCCTAGTTGGCACAGAGAAAAATACAGAAGTTCCCCAACTCCATTTCATACTTAAAAGGCAAAGCTACAGACGGCGAGAGCACACCACCTAACAGGATATACCATTTTGCAGGGGGGAGTGGGACCTCAGAAAAATCAAAGCTGCATATTATATTGTGATATTATAATACTCACATGTGGTTCCTGCTACTTCCTTGTCCCGCCCCTCAAGTAGCTCCCAGAGATGTACTGACGCATCCTCAAACTGGTCAGTGAGCCTGTCGGGCATTTTAGATGCATTTAAATACCATCATAATGTAACATTATACACAGCAGATTCTTCCTTCCTGGGATGATGGCCAACTTGCCCCATGTCCCAATTCTAACCCATGACACCATCAGCCCTGTGCTATTGACAGAGCAGCACCGAGTGCCCAATGCTGGCCGAGATAATCTGCTCACCTACTGTTCGGGTCACGCTCCACCTGCACCAGCTTGTACAGGTTGTCAAGGTCCGTTAGATCCTCATCTGTGAGCAGGGCCGAGCCGTCGGTGCCCTGCTTCAGGTCCTGCCGCACAGTCCCGTCCCCCAGACTCTCCAGAAGGAACTGCAGCTCTAGTACAGATTTCAGTCGCTTCTGCTCCGCTTCCTCCCGCAGCAGCTGCTCTCTCCTTGCAGATTTTTTAATCGCCTTCTGCATCTACAAGGGAATGCCTTAGGAATGCGCCGCAACACCACGTACAACTGCTACAACCATCAGGACCCTACGAAAACATCCAAACCTACACAAGACCTCAAAGTAGAGACTAACAGACCACTGCTCAAAAGCAGACTCAGATGCTAAAGAGGGCAAAGTAGAAAAAAAAATGCCCCAAGAATTCATAAAATGGCATAAAAACTGAGGGACTCTGATACCAACAGCACTGTCGTTCACACTAGGCATGTACACAACATGCAACCAACTACATGCTGCTATGTGACGCCGCTATGATATCTGGCAGAGACCAATTATATTTAATAAAAGAGCTCATCCAAATACAAATCAGCCAATCTCTGCTGGATGCTCGGATAAGGATGGTCTGCATACCCGTGGCTTTGCCACCCTCCCATCAACAACTTCTATAGTCTACTAGGGTTAAGCAGTATACACATGTTCGAAGTATATCAATATATTTTTGAAAATGACATATAGGGTGACTACTTTTTATGTCGATAAACCTTTTATTGTACGATGAAACCAATAGTATTCCTCCCTGGTCGTAAACAATGCAAGAGTTTCGACTTGCAGCTAAAACCAATTAGCAAGCACCTCACAGGGCGCTTAATGGAGGTGAAGAATAACTGGTTTGCGTTTAATTTCGTTTTAAAACATTGCTGAATGGTGCCGAAGTATTTGTTTTACCTTGTTAAAGGGACTGATTTGCATTACAATTATAAAACACTGCCTTTTAAAAATTTCCCAAATATTTCTAGTAGGAGACCAACAGTTTCTGAAGAGGATGTAAAATAGTAGACTTGTCAATTTGAAAGACTGAAAAATTTTCATTTTATCTATAAACTAATGCATTATACACATATACAGAGGCTAAATAAAAGCCAAAAGTTAGAACTGTCTCCTGCTTTCTCTCACACCTATAGATGGCATTCTGTACACATACACATGACTAAACTCATCTTTGGAACAGCAATATCATGCTTTTTATTTACTCATATTGGTTCAAGGTGGTGATTACTGCATACATTTTAATTTGGGCTCATTTCACATTAAAAACAAACTTTTGCAAACTTTTTCTCCCCAAAAATCTACACCGTAGGGCTGATGGTCTTTGTGGTTCCAACCCCCCCCCTCCCCCAAATTAAGGCGACTCATACGAAACAAAAGTATAAAAACTCAAAACTTACATCTTGACCCAGAGCCAATAGGCTTTTCTGTAACTCCCGAGCAAATTCCACATTATTCGCCACCTCCTGGAACTTGGATAAGGCATCCTTTAAGAGAGAAGACAAACCTTTGAGCAGACCATTAAAACATACTCCTCTGAATAGATTAAAAAAGCACTACAAGAACATGCATTCTTGGCTTTTTAACCCACCAATTGGTCCTGGTTGAGACGCTCTCCCCTGTTCTTCTTCGCCTGGTAGTCATCAAGCTTGCTCTGTCCAAACAGTGTGACTGCACATTACAAAACTATCCACGACACAACCATCTATCCACACAATCATCTCCGGTACCCACGTCAGACCACTCAGTGCACCGCTGTCAGACTCCAGTCCTGGGGGTCGGAGTCTTGCACATTTCTTGGTTTCTCATCGTTTAACACGACTGATTCAAGTCCTTGTGCGACTTACCACATAGCTGTTGAGCTGAATCATTTGTGGTGAAACACAAAGAACTAAGCTACACAGGACTGCGCCCCCCCCAGGATTGGAGTTTGACACCCATGACTTAGTGTAGGCTTTGACATGCATAAGATTAGATCTTAATACTACCTAAATATGAAGCCAACTGTGCTGTTAAATTTAAATTGTCCCGTTTCATAAATACAAATGTGTGTCACAATCGTGCATCTGTGGCACTCTTTACCCATTTACCAAAAATGAATTTTAAGTTGTCTATACCAATTATTCAGTGTTTTTCCACATGAACTTTGTCGATTAAATGCAGGGAAAACTGCCCCAACTCAAGTCATGGGAGAAAAAATGGGCCAAATATCCAAGGTGATGTTATTAAACACTTCATTAATTTATATCCTTGTCTACAGAGATTAAACTTAAGTTTTTTTAAAAATAGTCTTGAAATGAGCCTTCACTAACAGTTTTAGTGACTTAGATATTTCGTAGAGAGTATAAACAACTAATAAAGCGCATTCTAAAGCACACTCAGAAACATTAAACGTTTAATAGCGGTAGCGAAAACGTGTTATACAAATGCAGCATAGGAGCAGACGGCATTGGCTGCAGCATGCTAAATCTTCCGGGCAGCAACACACACCTGTGGAATGACTCCTATCATGTGGTAGGAGACGCGATATGGTCCCAAATCAACAACTTCGGATACTCTTCCATTGGGACAGGTTTACAAATATATTTTTGCGAATGACTGTGCGGTTTCTCACGCGTACGGAAATCTGTAACCGAAGTGAACCGGTCAAACAAGATTGAAGGGGCATTGTAGTTAGCCGGTATTTTTTGAAAGGCGTGCGCTGAAACGGCAACGCAGCCATGTTGTTTCAGTCCATGTGCACCGCACAGAGGAAAAAAAAATCACGTCAGGAAAAACCACATTATTGCATACTGGTTATTTTAATACGCCATATTAGTATGCCGTTTAATCGCGTTTATAATGAATACAGAGTTGTTGGAGTAATTTACATTTAAAGATCGTATTTGTGCGGTCAAAATCCAATAACCATCTTCAAAATCCACCCCCCCCCCATTTCTTTATTTGCATCCCCAATAAGTACTACAGAAAGTTTATACAAAGTAAAACTAGACATCTCTAATACTAGACCCATCAAGAACCTAAATTCAAAAGTTTGAATGAATTAATTTTTTACTCCCAATAATAGGACATTCACAATTTCACAGTTTCCATCTCAACATCGAGGAACGTTTCTACTTGTTTGCGGGTAGTCAAAAATACATCTCTAAAGACAGGATGATTAAGACAACACCTTGGTGAAACTTAAATCCTTATAACTTAATTCCTGTTATGTTGTACAAATAAGCCACATTTACCTACACGTAAACAGAGTGTCCTGTTTTAACGCGTAAAAAAAACTACATTGAACTTTTTTTTATCAAATCTGTAACAGAGCCGTTGTACCTTTTTCTTCTCCATGTTACGGACTTTTTTGTCGATGACGCAAAGAACTTGCTTCATGGCCTCGGTATGTGCCCCAGATGACTGCCCAGTCATGGAGAAAACAGATCCAGGTCCAGAACCAACTTCTGGACTCGAGGATTGAATAGTATTGTTGCCAATCGTTGCTGCGGGCATCTATGGACAGGCCAGTGTGAGATAATTAGACATTCTGTTCGTATACATGATCAATACCTGATGTCAGTATACTAACTTATTCCATGATCTTTGGAATAAACTGTCTTCATATGCGATAGTCAGCACGGATGCAAATTTATTAGCACGTCAAAATATTGTGTGTATATAAACATTTCAATCTATAAAGATGGCCTATGTGCACTGATAATAGCGCAAATTGCCAGTGTATAGGCGTTTGGATGAACTCGTCCCAGGCCGATCAGCCCTCTCACAGCAGCAGGCCCTGACGGACTGACAGCTGGATGTTTCGCTATTCCTCAGTGCAGAATGGTACCAGCAGCGGTCGGTATGGAGCAAAGCACAACAAAGACTTCCTTTAGCAGAAACGTATTGCAATTTGAATACAGGACAAAACAGAAAGCGTAGTTATTACCACACTCAGTGCTACTTGGAAGATAAAAAGGATCATTCCTGAAGCCTCGCAACATTTCAGGATACACTGGTGTCAACAGCAACATCACCTGACCTCCAATGACATAACACAGGCAAATAACCCAAGTGATAATCATGGTGTGTCGCTTTTAGTACATTTCTGTAGATACACTAACACGTAATATTAAAGCGCTGTGACCCCCATCCTCTTTTTCTTCGAGTTTCGCTGCTCTGCAGTTTCATCCTCTTCCAGGCAATCTGAAGACGAACAAAGCCTTTCGGCACAACTATACTCTTGATGGCGACGGATTTAGATAATACCCGGGAAAGCAAAACTAAGCAGGGATCTGTTTCACAAAAACGTGAAAAACAGTTTTCACAGTTATTAGCCGGGTTAAGTTCACTTTGCTATTTTTTTTTTGTAATTTCTATTAGTCGACAGGTTTTACCTTTGATATCTTTATATCCACGAGGGAGAGCAGTATTCGCGTGGGATTTAATAAATTTAAAGTTGTATTGCGTTTGTTTTATATGCGCCTCCACCTATTTATCCTCCGATACTCCCCGCCGGTTTCACCGACAATTGAAAGAAACCAAATGCAGAGGTAGCACTTTATATGGAGGAAGGCCCCATATAGCTGTCCTCTGTTTGCCTGAGTACATTAAGGGATTTTCTTTTTTTTAAAAGAATCTTCCTTTATGAAAATAATGTTGACGAGCAATGCTACCGACTGAATGACCACCTAATCAGCAATGCTACAAGTGAAACGAAGTGAAACTCATGGCGATAATTTATTTACATTTTTAAAAAAGATTGAAGTTGACGACCAACATTCCAATGCACTTGCTAAAGAGTCAAGGCCGCCGAGATTCCACATGGGAAGATTTTTGTTTCCATCATTATGATTAGGGGTTAATATTTCAAAATATCGGTAATTATACATGCATTGTCCGTAAAACTTTTAGTTTATACATGGTCGTTTATATGTATAGACTACTTAAAAATGTGCTGTTTGTAATTGATGCGACCATTTATTACCTTGTTAAGAATTACAGGAGTATGTGTGCAAGAATGAACAAACGAACTCACTTTAACCTTACTAGTCATTCAACTGCCATATCACACAAACACTGGTTTTAAAAATAGTATAGTTCTTTCAGTAGTAGGAAAAAGACAAGTTTACCAAACAAATTAATACTTATTGTTTAACAATTCATCCAAGCGTTTATGCTCAGGTATTTAATTTAGGAAATTTATACAATAACCAGATGCCTGCATTGAGCCTCGTCAAGCCAGTTTGTGGTAAAAGGATTTTCTAGGAATTATAAGACATGAAAAGATGCCAAAATGTGAATTTATATTTCACGTTTGATTATTTAGCAGTTAATTTTTTCTGAAGTGATGTACAAGTGAGGCAGATAATACATGACAAGCAAACAACTGCTAAGGAGCTAAATTTAGTGTGTCCTGCTAGGCATAGTGCTCAGTTAACGTGCAAGATAGGTGTAGAAACAAAGGCGAAATAAATATTCCTTAGACCTTCACATCAGAAAAGTTACCCAAATATCACCATAGAGAGAATCCATTAAGAACTTAGCACAATATGTAAAAAATATCCAGTTACACCAAGCAACTCAACCCAATTCAATGGAACAGTTGATGCTGCAATAGTATTTCCCAATCATAAATTTCTTTCAGAATAAATGTAACTCTGTAATTAACATTCTTACTTTTCAGGTATCAAGGGTAGGACAAAAGCACTAAACAACCATATGTGGATTACTATATATATATATATATATATATATATATACACACACACACACACACACACACACACACACACATACACACTCACCAAAAGGATTATTATAAA